>OY282558.1:404411048-405011048 GCA_958295665.1 Tipula vernalis | reverse complement strand
CATTTGTAGACTTAGAGTCAGGCCTACAGAGCAGAGTCTTGTTGTTCACATTTTTCGGTTTTTTAGAGAGCCGGACTATTTTTGTGGTTTTTTGTTATTATGAAGATCCATAATTGTTCCCACGAGTAGCGGAGAAAGAAGTGTCCATCTATGCAGAGATCCGCAGTACACAAATAAGGCTACTTAATCCGGCGGGCGCCAAGTATCCGGATCCACCGTTAGCGACTGAGCTAGTTTTAAAGCTGGGCCCCCAGTCTGGTCGATTAGCGGCACGGTACGATTAACATCTTGACCCAGCCCAGCAATTTGTTTATGTTTGACTCCTTTAGCGCCGTGTTTTAGCCTAGAAGCCAAAGAATCCGCAATCTAGTTACCAGCGGTCACCACGTGTAGGTATCGCGAGCACTTGTGGAAGTTGCAAGTTACGGAGCTGACCGCAAGTTCCAACTTGAATCCCACGAGCAACTTACACCTGACCACCTTTCACCTCTTGCAACAAATTGAACAATGAATTGGTAGTAGCTTACACTGGGAAAGATTTAGTTTTGAAATACGTTTTTATGTTCGATAAGAGTAAGTTTTGAAAAATATTTTCAAGTTGATATGAGTTACTTTTGAAATGAATCATACTTTTTAAACTCAAATATTTCAGTCTTACAGTAGTTTTTGGAGAAGATCTAGTCTGAGATGCAGGTAATTTTCAAAATTTTTTAGGTCACCGATTACGAGTCTTTAGTCACATTTACAACATTTCACACCCTTCAACCCTTATTAACAACCCTTATTCTTCAAGTAACCTAAATTTTGATTTCTTTCTCGTGTTGTTCATTTGGTAAGGCCAAAAATATTTAATTTTCAAACTTACGTAAGAAATCGGGGATCACCTAGCAGCATCTGATTTTTACTTTATTTTATAGGTAATACTATTAACTGCAATCTCTTTTGACAGAACTCTACTGAATTACATTACTTGTTTATTCTAAACACACTTTTTGTATAATATAAAGTTTAAAAACTTAAAAAATTTATTTAATACCATTAATATAAATAGTTACAGTGTTGCAAATTTAAATTCTGCCTAATACAAATACTCTTTTCACCAAATTGAAAAGTAGCCTCGCGAGCAAATCTTTCGTTAACTGCCTGGCGGTAAATAGTGTGGCGTCTTAAAATAAAAAGTCAAAAATTTACTTAAAAAGCATAATCATAATTTAAAAGGTTTTTTTATTCAATTCAAGCTAGTATTATTCGAAAAGCTCTTCTGTCAATATCAAATATATAATGCGTTAATTTTTCGAGTTTGTGTTAACATTTTAAAAGCATAAAACGTTCAAGTTTCATATATGTATGCCGAAAATATACCTTTTATCAAAAAGCACAAAACAGGAAAAGATCAACCCCATTTTAATGCTTAGATTCCCTATTTAATTGTTTGCCTTCAAGCATTAAAATGTATAATTTTGTTTTGTGTGTTATTTGGTGTTGCTTTGTAAAAGAAACATGGTAACATACTTATACATACATGTTTTTAGTACAAGTAAAGTATAAATTTAATTAAACGAAATTTGTATTTTCCTTTTTAAATATCTATATAATTCACACATGAAATTTACAAATAAAATTGAAACTGTAGCGAGGTTTTTGCTGTGTATACTTGACTTCTTTATGTATATCGCAAAATTACAGTTACGGAATGGTGGTTTAAGTCATTTCCCAAAAAATCCTATATCGAGCTAAATAACATTTCCTCGCTGATTTATAATTATTTAGATTAAACAAAACTCTCAACTCGAACATTTAAAACCTTTTAAAACCATTTGTTGAGACAAGGCTTCGGTAAAATGTCTATAATTTCCGCACCAACAATGAAAAATATTTTAGGACGCACCACCACGCCACCAATGGAATAAATAAATTTTAAATAATGAAAATATTCGTAACGTTTTATACAGTATTAGAGGTGACTTTATTCGGCTATGTTTCAGACAATAATAATGAATGTTTTAATTTTTTTTTTCCTCAGAAGAGAACAAAATATTGTTTACTATTATTTTTACAGGGTAAATGCAAGACAGCAATACAAGCAATACATAAAATTAAAAATACCTGTATTAGTCAGATGTACCAACCGTCCAATAAACGTAAACAAACCGTATTAGTTTGACATTTATGACGTAGTGTTTTCATCGATCAATAAAAGGTAATTATATTATGTTTACATTAAATTGAAACTAAATTAAATTAAATACGGTCTCTTCCTATTTTCAGATTGCGATAACAACTACAGCTGTAATAATAGATAAGTATAATTGATCTTAAATTTAAACTAATTCGAATGTGATTCTTTGTGTGTATGTTTTCTTTTGATTTTAGGTTATGTGTTGATCGTCGCATGAGGAGGATTCCCTAATATTTCCCGCCAACCGATTCACGGTTGATTCAATCGGAAGTCTGCAGATCTTCTGCACTGGTCGCTTGATGCTAGCTGATTTGATTTTAAGAGTAACAGTTCGGACTAAACCGTCTCTACCCGGATGAAGTTGTTGTATGATGCCTAGAGCCCATTGTGCTGGTGGATAATTTTCTTCTTTTTATTTATTTATTTATTTAAATCTATTCTACAGTTAAAAACTTAATGAATAGTAAAAAAAGAATTATTATAGATTAAAAAAAAATAAAAGGAATACTAACAATACGGAACATGAAAAAACGAAAACTTTAAAAACGTAAAATGAGATTAAAAATTGCAATTTCTGATTGCCTTACGAAAATACACTCTGGATCTCTCAAAATTAAATAAATGGTAAAACTCATTAAAAATTCTAGCCATTGACTTGGTTGGCTCATTGGAACCATAATTCGTTCTATGAAAGTCAACAAACAAAAATTCCCTTGGACGCAAGCTTCTGGTAGGTACATAAATGCTCCAAGCAGAAATGAGTTCAGGACACTTGATGCGGCCACTAAGGGAATCACTAACAAACAAGGCAGATGCAATTTTTCGGCGTTTAACCAACGTATCAATATGAAGGCACTCACACCGAATCACATACGATGGGAGAATTCGCACCTGTTCCCACATAGGTAGATGACGATCAGATAAATGACCAAGCTTCCTGGCCATATAGATAGTAAAACGTTTCTGAATAGATTCCAATCTTGCAATATGCACATCCTGATGAGGATACCAAACCACTACAGCATATTCAAGGTGAGATCTTACTAAAGAAGTATATAGACTAACACACGAAAATGCATCCATAAAATCCTTTGTCATTCTAAAAATAAAACCTAACATAGAATTGGCCTTAAATATTATTTTATCTATGTGTAAAGCAAAAGTTAATTTCTGATCAAACAGAACTCCTAAATCAACAGTTGAAGTTACTCTACAAAGTAGATCTCCATCAAAATAATAATTGACAATATTTGGATTGAGTGTTCTGAAAAACGACATCACCTTACACTTCTGTACATTAATGAACAATTTATTCTTAGAGCACCAACTAGACAATATATTAATTTCGGATTGCAAAACCTTAGCATCACTTACAGATTGAACATGCATGAAAATCTTTAAATCATCAGCAAATAATAAACATTTACAGAATTTAAAAATATTAGGAATATCATTCATGAATAAAAGAAATATAATTGGGCCTAAATGGGACCCCTGAGGGACTCCTGAATGACAATAGATATAATCTGACTTAACATCATTCAATAGAACATACTGCTTCCTACCAACTAGATAAGAAGAAATCCATTTAAGAAAATTTGGATCAAGACCAATAACCGAAAGTTTTTCAATAATAATTTTATGGTCGATTGAACCAAAAGCTTTAGCAAAATCAAAGTAAATTGAATCAACTTGGGCGCCTTTAGATTCAAGTGACTCAATAGTGAATTTAGTAAATTGCAACAGATTGGTAGTCGTAGATTTGATTTGATTACTACGACATCACCAACCTTAATGTTTTGCCTTTTGTATTGCCATTTTATTCGCCGCTGTAGTTAAGTCAAATATTCAGCATGCCAACGACTCCAAATGTGCTGAACGAATTGTTGGAGAAGTTGCCAGCGTGTTAACAGCGATTATTTGACATCAAATAGGCTTTGTTCAGGTACTTCCTTCATAGAACAGCCAATCAGGAAATAAGCCGGTGTCAACGGATCTAGTTGGTCAGGTGATACTAAACATAGCGGTCTTGAATTCATGACTGCTTCGATTTCTACGATCAGTGTGTTTAATTCTTCATATGTCAAAATTGTGTTTGCCAATCACTCTTCGCAAATGAAATTTCATTAACTTTACCGCGCTTTCGCTGGGGCGTTAAAATGCCAATTAATAAATTGTTGTGAAAGACAGAAGAAAATTTCACTATTCTTTTCTTTTAGGTGTTTGAATAAACTTTTCAAGTGATTATTAGCGCCTATAAAAGTGCTACCGTTCTCGCTGTAGATATCGGTACAGGCGCCACGGCGTGATGAACATCTTTTAAGCGCAGCAAGGAAAGACTCAGTTTTGAGGTCGCCTACTAATTCAAAATGAACGGCTTTAGTGCTCATACATACGAAAACACAAACATATGCTTTTTGGTTTTTCTGAAACCCCCCCCCCCAACTTTTCATGTAGATGTTGATCGACCCTGCATAGTCAATCCCTTTAGGAGTGATCTTCTTAAGTTAACTCGATCGTATGGTAGTTCACCAATGAATTGCTCCATTTGAGCCGCTTTATGCCTTGCACAAGTGATACAACTGTGAATGACCTTATTAATAAACTGTCGAGCTCCAATCACCCAATATCTCTGTCTGATTAAGGTTAATATTAAGGTCCAGCGTGGTGATTTGTTACATGAAGTTTTAGTTCGTATGAGGCTGTTGATTGGTTAATTCGGTCCCCTACTCTTAGTACTCCTTGTCGATCTATAAATGGATCTAACGACTTCAGTTTACTTTTTCGCGCGACTGGAAGGTTGCCTCTTAGCAACGCAATCTCTTCTGGAAATGCGTAACTTTGATACCAAATCATGAACTTGTCAGCAGCGCTCAGTATTTCGTCTCATTGAATAGATGAAAATTGTCGTTGTTTAATGGAACTTTTTATGTTAGCAGTTATTCTAAATAATATTGCTAAAATTTTACAGCATTTAAAAAATGTAGAGTACCGGTTTAGCAGTTGATGATAAAGATGCTGATTTTCTTGGATTACATGTGAAACGATATATTTTGATCGAACACCTGGTAATTCTTTTGGTAAATGATATTTTGCCTTTTGAACCGGCCAATGATCTGGTGCTTTGCTTAACCATTCAGGCCCTTTCCACCAAAGGTCAAACTTAATCAGTTGTCTTGGTGTTAATTCACGTGTAGTACAGTCCGCTGGATTTTGTGATGTAGGAACATGGTACCAAAATAGTCGTCCAATTGCGGACAGAATCTCAGAGGACCGGTTTGCCACATACATATGTCTCTAACGTTCTGTGGTGGTATAATAACCAATCCAGGACGATAGTTGAATCGGTCCAAGTGAAGAACCTCTTAACTTCTACTGCCAACGTTTCTTTGATCAAAAGTAATAATTTTTTTGACAGAACCGCAGCACATAATTCCAGCTTTGGTATTGTACGTTGTTTCAAAGGGGCTACTTTGGTTTTGGCGATTATCAGGCTAGTATGAATACTACCGCTATCATCTTCAACTCTGCAATAAATAGTAGCCAACAAAGCCTTCTGATAAGCGTCACAGAAAGAATGTAGCTAAATTGGCTTTTTAGTTAACTTAAGCCAACGCGGAATTTTGATTTTCTCGATGTCATTTAAATCTCTTCTTAACTTGTACCATTCTTCGAGGATATGAGATGGTAATTCCTGGTCCCAAGTTAATTTCCCCAACCACAAACTTTGAAACAAAATCTTAAAACTACGCTCTGCTACCACTCCATTTGGTTGAGACACGGCTTCAGTAAAATATCTGTTATTTCCGCACCAACAATGAAAAATATTTCAAGACGCACCACCACGCCACCAATGGAAAACCCGAAATCATAGGCATTTTACCGAACCCGTGTCTCAACAAAATGATAGCAGGGTGTAGTTCCTGATAAGGCGTGCAACTATTTCACCGAAGAACCAGGATATATTTGATACAGGCAAGTAAACGTGTGAGAAAAAGGACCGGTATTGCTGAATTTAAGTGAATGAGTATAGGCAACAATTTGGAATTTCTAAAATGGAAAAAAAACGCGGTAAAAAAAAATTGAGGTTGGCGTCTCCAACATCTTATCGTGTCCCATCGTATTAAAAAATTTATCTAAGCAATATGCCCGACGCAGCATTGAGGAAAAAACTGGCCATCTTAAAAGGGTCAATGAATCGATTGATACCATATGTAAAAACAATAAACGATGCGTCAAACATTGAACAATTAAAGACGCGTCAAAGTAGATTAGATGACATGATGCAACAATATCGATGAAACGTCTGATTTTCCAGAATTTGAAGAAAATTTTTATTTAACAAAATCAGCTCCTAACACGTGGATATGCAAATTAGGTATGTCAGAGGGTGCCAATCTACATGATACCATAGATAATTCCGACACGTTAAACATCTCACATTCAAATGTAACACAAATTAAACTACCGAAATTGAATATTGAACCATTTGGCGGAAAATACACAGAATGGCAACCTTTTCATGATATTTTTGTTGCAAGCGTCCACAAGAATCCAAATATTCATCCCATGCAAAAGATGTTGCATTGAAAAGATTGTTTACGCGAAGAAGCATTAAGCACAATCTACTACATGAAGCCTATCGACGCTAACTATATAGAGGCATTTCAAAAATTAGTTGTGAAATATGACCGTAAGCGATTGATTTTCAACGAATTCATCGACAACTTTATGAAATCACCATCATTTACCGTGGAAAATGTTGCAAACATTCGTAAATTGCATGACCAAAATGACGAAACGTTTAGGGGTCTAAAAGTAACTGGAGAACGAGCAGAGGGAATATATCCGTGGCTTATTTATTTGCTCCTTCAAAAATGTGATGATGATACCAAAGAAAGGTGGGCAGAGGAATCGGTGGAAGAGGAATTTCCGACTATCGATCAATTTATGAAGTTTCTACTAAAAAGAACGGATACATTGGAAGTAAATAAGAGTATGATGAAGAAGAAACCCGAATCACGACCACATGTACAAAGTATGACATCTACGGGAAACATAACATACCCGTTGTGTGTAAACCAAAATCATTTACTATACGAGTGTCCAAAGTTCAGAAAAATGCCGGTGAATAACCGAATTACGTGGGTGAAGGAGAAACCTAGATGATTTAACTACTTGAATGACACTCATGGCGTATATGAATGTAAATCGAAGAAGAGATGCACAAAATATTACCGAAAACACCACACGTTACTACATAACACAAATATTGATGATCACAAGAATCGAACAACCTCAACGCATCATGTGACTAACACCGATGTACCACCAGAAGATTCCTAATCAACCAATAGCATGATTTCGGCTATTACACAATCTAATTTGGAAAATCAAGACACATATGCATCGCCATCTGCTACTATGGAGCAATCAGTATTACATACCGCTATCATAACATTAAAGATGTTTCTGGAAATACTCACCAATGTCGTGCATTATTGGACCCCGGTTCTCAAATGTCTTTCATCACTGAAGAATGGGCCAAAAGACTTAAATTACCTCCGAGAAACATAAACCTCAAAATCAACGGTTTGGGCAAAACGCATGTGGGGTCATCGCAGGGTTACACCTCTATCATGGTATCAACATATAATAATAACGAACCGATGTCAGTTGATGCGTTAATAGTACCACAGATCACTAGCTTAATTTCAAATACTAAGATACACACTGACAAATGGAAACATTTAAAGCAGTTAAAGTTTGCAGATCGATTGTTTCATACACCAAAACCCATTGAGATCATATGTTTCACTTGCTTATTGATGGAAAGGTTTCAATTGGGGCGAATATAGTCATCTTGTATACAGTATTAGGTATACAACGTTACGAGTATTTTCATTATTTAACATTAATTTCTTCCATTGGTGGCGTGCGGTGGTGAGTCTTGAAATATTTTTCATTGTTGGTGCGGAAATTATGGACATTTTACCGAAGCCGTGTCTCAACACTCAGAAACGAGTAATTTAATTTTTATTGTCATACGTATAGACGTAATGTGATAAGCACAGTATTATTAATTTAACGCGATAAAACCAACATTGTCATTCAAATAACGAGCCATGTTGCCAAAAATCAAATTTTACAATTTTGTATTTTTTTACATCTTTATGATCTGGATAAATTTTTTTTTCTCTTATTATTTTATTCCTGAAGGAACCGGATAATCCACTTACATATCTTCCTAGTATGGTTACAGCCATTTAGATTGTCATTCTAATAAATTCATACATTTCCTTATAAACCAAACCTCCCTCATTCATTACTGTCGTTAAATTTCTCGCATCCCAAAGGATGTTGAACTTGGATCTGTATTGACTGAATTTTGGACAGGCCAAAATCATCACATCCATACAAAACATAATCTTTATCATCACTCAATCGAGATTTCCACAAGAATTCCTTCCAGTTTACATGATTCAGCCTGATTCTATCTATCGTTCTCAACATTCGCGTACCTCCTTTAAGCTCCTTGTAGAAGAGATTCCTTAAAGGAGTACTACATAACTCTCTGTACTTCGTTCCTTTCGTTAAACTTTTTTCAATATATTTGATCTCCCATTTTCTCCACAGATTCATCTGAAACATTCGAAATACATCTCTTGCATCCTTCCTTTCATACTCCTGAACCATCTCATTCTCTGTAGCCTTTTTAGCTAACGCATCAGATCACTCATTTCCTTCGATCTGCCTATTAGATGGCACCCAATGTATGATTAGATCACGTTGACAGATACGAATACATTCAAAAATCAAATCAACATATATATTACCCGGTCTTCCACCTTCACATTTTAACAAACACAAACCACTCTGGGAATCTTAAAATATTACTATCTTCCTATTCCCTTCATTCACAGCCAGTTGGATACCTTCAAATATTCCAATAAATTCAGCGTACATTTTAAAGATACTTTTATCCAATCTGAAACACTTTCCACATTCGTACTGGGCATGAAAATACTAACGCCTACATCATTATCAATCACACTAGCATCTGTATAAACTATATCATAAATCTCCACGTATTGCCGACTGATTTTTCCAAACATAATTTCGGGATAACTTCATTCATTCCCTTATTATATTCCTTCATATTCATGCATACAGTAAGACTATTAGGAACGGGTTGCGGACCAGCAATGCCTATACTTCGAAACAGATTCAGATTTTCCAGTGCAATGCCAGCTTTATATGTTGGCTTGTACACCGCTCTACTATGAAGTCTGATTACCGTTTCATTCCAAGTGATCCACTCTCTATTGTAATCGAGAGGTGAATCACCCATTTCAGACCACAGATTATGTCTTGGAGTTATATTAATCGCTCCCAGTACCACTCTGGCACACGCATTCTCTACTTTCATCAATTGATTAAAAGCCCCTTTCGAACCATTTCCAGAAACACTAACACCATATCCAATTTTGGAGGATATAAGGGCCTTTCTTAGAATATCAGTCACACTGGAGTGAGCCCTTGCAGTTATCTGCCAAAATGTTCATGTGCTTCCCAAAATTAATGCGCCTGTCAATCCAAATACCCAAAAACCTGTACGTGATCACATGTTCAATACTATTGTTATCCACTCTAATATTTAGATTTACGTTATTCATTCTAAAGCTCATATAAGCACACTTATTTAACAATTTCATTTTTCTCTGCAAATTAAACAAAATCATCTGCAAATTGCAGAACGATTTGATTTTCTGTATTGATGCTGTGCATCTCGCTGGTATATAGGTTGAAAAGAGCTAGCGATATTTTACTTCTTTGCGGAAGTTCAATATTCGCCACGCCCACACCAACCTACACCCACTTTCATTCAAAACAATGTTTCTTTTACACATAAAATCTTTTATCCACATACATACTTTCCGTGAAAATCCAAAATTCGAAAGAATTTGTTGTAATTTCCATGGAACCACATAATCATAGGCTCTCTCAATGTCCAAAAATACCTTACTACCTTACTTCCCATATAAACTTTTCCACACACTCGATTGCAGAGTGGTTCTTTTGAAATCCGAATGTTGTTGCTGGCAACAAATTATTTTCATTCATAAAAGCTTCCATTCGTTCTTGTATCATTCTATTTAAAATTTTAATAAATACATTCAACATAGGCACATATGCCACGATAATTTGTTGCCACATTCGGATCCCTTCATTTAAGAACGGAGACCACCCTACTCTCTTTCCATTTGTCTGGTATTTTTGAACTCATCGATACGTTGTTGAGTGTCTTAAGCAAATTATATTTTGCTGATTCACTCAACAACTGAATCATTTTATAACTTACACTCCAAGGAACTTATTCCATTCATATCTCCTATCCATTTTTTCATTTTTTTCCATTCTTACAACTTCACTTGACATATTTAAATCGTTGCGTACATTTATTATCATTCTCAGAAATTCATCACCTTTTTCAAGGTTCTCACACACCAGTTTCTTGTAATCAAGAGGTGAATCACATGCATTTTCCAATTTTATTAATTGGCTAAAAAGGGTGAGCTAAAAAGGCTTTTGAACCATTTCCATACACACTAATACCACACTCGGATGAGCGCCCCACTTAGGTTTGCTCACCCATTTAACCACATTTAAAAGTTTCTTGCAGTTATCTGCCAAAATTTTCATATGATTCTTAAAATTCATACGTCTATCAATCCAAATACCCAAATAACTGTACGCATTTACTTGTTCAATTCTGTGACTATCAACACTTATATTAACATTTGCAAACTTTGATTTGAGTTACTTATAATTCGTTTATTTTTCGTGAAAAGCACACTTATATCCCGCTACGGTAGACACTCGTGAATTAATATTTACCATCCTTAATTGAAATAACCCACATAAATTGAGCATGCTGCAAAAATTAGATGTTGAGTCAATAAACTAATTTATTTAAAAAAGAAAATAATAATTCCAACGTTGCAATATATGTATTGACAGACACGCAAATAAAGGTCATCTCGGAAATCAAATAAAAACTTTTATTTTTTTTGTGCAGTGTGAAACTCAAAGAAATTCCATTTTCACAAGCAAAAAGAAAAAAATACAACAGTAACTTAAAGCTTTATTCTTTTATGCATAGTGGCATATTGGCTATCTTCAAACACATTGATATATCTTTACACTTTGAACAACTCATTGTAATACTACATCTTGTTATCTTGTTCGACTTCAAACAAAATAATTTTCTTTTTGCAAAAAGCTTCCCGTTTTGATGTTATCAATTTGAAAGTATAAAACAAAATGTAGAGCATTTTAAAGTGTATTGTATAGAGTTCGCAATCAAGATTCTATATAAAAGGATAAATCGGGAAAATTTCTTTTTTGTATGTAAATGGTAAAAGGCAAAAAAATTTAAAAATTTTAAATTTCGGCACCATTTATAATTAAATAAAATTTGTCAGATAATTATTGATTAAATTTCTAAGAATTCATTTTGTTTAGAAACAAAACTTTTTTTTTTTTGCTATCTAAAGCTTTCCACACTCTACACATTTAATATCCTTTGAGTCGACCAATCGATTATGATTTGCTTTGTAACGTAGCAGTACAAACCAAAGAAACGTAAAGTATTTCTTATTGTGTGCTAGTTACATCATAATATTCATGACATAAGGTTAAGATAAAACAAGAATGGACTGTAGCTAGAAATCGTAACAACGGATTGTTCTTCTCATGGTAATTAAACATCAAAATTTTATAAAACTCGAATGAATAAAACAAAAATTTTTTGTACAGTCGGTTAACAATTTTGAAATAATGTTTTAAGCCAAATATAATTTTAGGTGCTAGAGTTAGTGCAGTGCAAATCATTAATGTTAACAAAACTTTAAAATAAAATTCAACTAATTATTGTATACTTTAAGAAAATTAAAATTTTGTTTATCGTTTAATTAAATCATTGCCTTTGGATATGGTTACCCCAAACGAATAATTCCTTGTGGTTAAACTAAATGGTGTATTATTCTGGTTGCAGCTTACGATTTTTATTATGTTTTTATTGGTAACCCTATGTAGAGTCCAACTAACTGAAAGTAGTTTTGTGTTTTTAGACGTAGAGAAATCAAACTAATGGCTGAATTAAGGGCCAAAATAGTATAAATTGTCCTCCAATTGCTCCAATTTTAATGAAAATTGCCAGCCTTTTGACCTTCTAGCCGTGCTTCTCATTATGATCCAATCAGGTTCAGCTTTTAGGGCAATTAAATATTGTGGTCTCTGATATTGACTACTGTACTCTTTAGAATTAAGAGATACATATAGTTAACACCGATTATGACATCAATGCAGCACCATCCAACTGATCCTCTAGATAATTGATTTTATTGATATCACTGATCTGTGGATTTTTAAGGGTCAACTTATTCTATATGATTTCTGGTCTGTATTTGCATTACGTGTTTGATTTAAAATGTCATGTGTCATGGATCAAACGGATTTGATGGATAGCATGTTGATAGTATAATTACGAATAATGTACGTATTTGATAAGAAGAATCAGCAAGTGATGCATCCGTTTTCAAGTAAATTTATTTGTTGGCATCCGTACGATATGATTAACACGGGCCACGTACATTAATCAACAGCAAACGTAAAATATAGCATTCAGCAGTATTTGGATGTACCGTATATAATCGACCTAAGGCATCACTTAAAAATACATTTAGGTGGCCAGTTACTATACTTGTCCTTGTTTAAGTGAAATAACGTGGAACTTCTGAATACAATAACGTTTTAGAGAAAACAGCAATGTGGAACAACGAAAAAAATGCAGTTTATGTTGTTGCTGCTGACTGTGCTGCTCGTTCGTTAACGTTTACTCTTGTAAAATATACTCGTGTCTCATGAATTGGAAAAACGAATATGCGTTATTGCTTCATTACTCCTGATGTATCTTCCTATTTGATATTGTCTGATGTCATCCAAATTATTTGCAGGTGCTATACCGAAAATAGCCATGTCCCTTCATTTGTTGACATATTTACAAATATATTTGGTTGATTTAATAGAATTGCAATATTGTGCTTTATTGATTTTCGATAATAATGGCGAATATGGTACTATTCATCGATTGTCAAATTCAACATCAATATTTTAACGTCGGTGATGTTGTATAGATAACCATCGTTGCCTGTAATTGTTTCTGGAATCAACTGTCTTCGATATCGGTTAGAGCAGCACAAATAATACGATAAATTTCATTTTGTTGAATTTTATACAATACATACACCAAATTAGAATTTGGCCATGTGACAATCCTCTCTTCTACCATTCTGTTGAATTTATCCAGCAACGAACTGAACCAAAATTGTTGTACTTCACAAATTAATCGATCAAAGATTTTAATTTTTCTTCAAATAGTCGTGCTATAATGTTATGTTGGTTAAATCGAATTAATAATAGCCGTGCTCTTTCTATTCTTGCGTACATATCCACTATATACTATTGATACAATTGCCGAATTTCCTGGACTTAACAGAAATCTAATTCACTTATTCGTTCATTTAATGCATTTCAATCGGCACTTTCGGCACTTTTGATTTTCGATATTCAGCCTTTCAATATTCGACCATCCAACTCTTTCGTCCCTTCGCAATTCGGCTTTTGAGCTTGTTGGCCTTTCGAACCATTCGGCCTTTCTACGCTTTCGGTCTTTTGACCCATTCCGCCTTTTGAGATTAAACCTTGCGATATTCGGCCTTTCGACATTCGGCCTTTCGGAAATATTTCATTTTGTATTATACAATTTTTACGTAGCTTTCCAAAACTGTTGATTTTTGTTAATTCTTTAATCTGCAAATGTAGTTAGAGTTTTTGGAAATGTATTCTGTCGAATTTGAGAAGATGGATCAAAAAATAGTGAAAATTAAAGAGGCGATAAGCAAAATGCGGACGAATTGATTTTTCGCTATGCTAACTTGAAAGCTAAATTAGCGTTAGCTCACGACAACAGTCGCATGTTACAAGCAATGCAAACTCGAATTGATGAAACAGAGAAATCATTCACATTTCATGAAAAGGAAATGTTGGAAATAATGAGGAATCAAAAATTTTGTGTTACTAATTTGACTTGTTTCTAGGATTATGGGCAATTCTTAACTTTCAAAAATTTATTTGACAACAGGTCAAATTTCACAAACATGCTTAAATTTCAATTGCTAAGCGAAGCGCAGAATTTAATTCGAATTATTCCAATATCAAACTCAACTTACCAATCAACGTGGAAAACATACTTTCTGAACAATACTATAAGGAAGGTATTATAGTTTCAAAGCTTTTATCAAAGTTCTTGAACCAACCATTGAGCTCGCAGCAGACCTAAATATTTGCGAGCCATTTGTGAGACATAGGGTGAGGTGATGCGTCAAGGGAGCTTGACGTTGTTGGCGATTTCTCTGGTACATTTTGTTGTGTAAGTTATACGATAGGGCACGGCAGAAATGGGCGTCTTTCACTTAATGTTTCAAGGTAGCATTTATCCAAATAAAGCAATAACCCCTCATAAAACAATCACAAAATATTTTATTGTAAACGTTCGAGATAGCCAAGCAACCTTCAATCAAGTTACAAAATTGAAAAGTAGAAGGTCGAATTCGGATATTTGCCATTTAAGTCAGCAAGAGCATAGCTAGATGATTGCGAGAAATACAAATCTCTATCAGGTAAAGGCTGTCAGCACTTACTATTAATGGCAAGTGTGATTGAATTGTTACCATAAATCATTCCGTGAGGCTCTTCAGTCAAATGATAGTTTCCAGAATTCAGAAAACCATCCCGAGCCTACAACATCGTGGTAATCTCTGAGGGTAATGTGCGTTACTGTAAAGTAGACAAAACTATGATAAGGTGAATGCAAGTTGTGGCCCTTCTCCAAAAAACTGAACCTCTAAGGCAACTTTTACCAACAGCAATTTTTTTTGTAGCCCAGAGCACTGCGACCGTTAGGGCCTATTGTGTATCCCTTGAGATTCCTACGTAAAATGTAGGTCTATGTTATTGATAAACGCCGCTACATGACGAATATCCAGTGGGTCGGCGTTAAGTCACTGGATTAAGTAGGCATTGGGGAAGTTGAATCTTTTTAGAATGAACGCATCGCATGTGAAGAGTAGGTGTTCCGTAAGGAACCTTCACCATTTTATATAAATGGCCGTTAAAAGGGCCGTGCCCTGTTAAAACCTGGTAAGGGATCTTATGGATAGGCAGTCCATCATCTGTGCCGCTCCCAGACGTATAATATTATAACTGAATAATTTATTGGCCTGTCTCATCCCAATGGAAGACTCCCAGAGTAATTTTCTGTAGTTCTGCTCCTAAGGCTAGCAGAGCTAGCTGGATGTCCGAGATTATATAGATCTCGGTCTTCTTATATTTCTTTTTGAGACATTGAAGCACACCTACCTCAAAAGCAAGGGTCTCTGCCTGAAAAACTGTGGGTGTGCTACCCAGTGGTATGCATAGTTCTAGGTTGGGCCCAACTATCCCTGCACCGGTACCCCCCTCTGTTTTTGACCCATCCGTACACCACACAAGAGCCTGGCGGGGAAGGGAGGAGGTAATATTCTTTACCAGTGCCCTATCCGGCAAACTAATGGTAATATTCCTCCGGCAGTCGATTGTCCTTACCATCAAATCTGAAAGTTGGATCAATTCCTCCTTAAAATTTAATTTATGTAGGGCACTGTTGTGTCCTGGCGTTATGGTTTTAACGTTGGCTGTAATTTTTAGGTTGAGAGCCAGGGCAGTGGTGAGATGCCCAGTATTCTCTCAAGGGCAGCTGTTGAACAATTCCTCGTTGCTCCAGTTGCACCCACACAGATTAACCTCTGGATCTTGTCCAATATTCTCCGTGCACCAGTCTGCTCCGTCTTTGGCCACCACATAAACGCCGCGTAAGAGACCATAGGTCTTATGACGGCCCTGTAGAGCCAAACCAACATTTGTGGGCTCAGTCCCCATGTTTTACCAATCATTCTTTGGCAGGTGAAGTAGGCCTTATTCACCTTGTTTGTAATATGATTTAAGTGGGAATTCCATGTCAATTTCTGATTAAGTACGACACTCAGAAATTTAACCTCCGTCGACAGATGGAGAGTTACCCCACTCCCCCACCCACCTAGGACTATCGGCGGGAGGATAGCTTTCCTTCGGTTAGAAAAGACAGTGCAGTTGACCTTGTTGGGATTGACCGTAATGCCAACCTCCATGCACCAATCATTTACTACCTCCACGGCTTCTTGCATTCTTTCCCCTACTGTATTTGCGAATCTGCCGCTAACCATCAAGACTAGGTCGTCCGCATAGGTAATGTTTGAGAAGTCTAAATTTCTCAGTCTGGTAAGTAATTGATCCATCACGATCAGCCATAATAAGGGAGAGAGAAAACCTCCCTGGAAGCAACCCCTGGTGGCCGCTATGGTGATGGGTTTGTCTGCAAAAGAGGCCGTAATCCTCCTGTTTTTTTAGCATGTTTATTATCCGCCTTACGGTGGAGGGGTCTACACTTCCATTAAAAGCTCCCTGGATATTAATGAAGGAGCATAGTAATAATTTTTTATTTCGAAGCGTATCTTCGATTTCCGATGTCAGCTCGTGTAGAGCTGTTTCTGTTGATTGCCCTACTTGGTAGGCGTGCTGCCTAGAGAGTGTTGAGTGTTGGATCTAATACAAAGTCCCAGAATTTTCTACATGGTTTTCAGTAACAATGATGTTAGGCTAATTTGTCTATAAAACCTAATCTCCTCTTGGAATATTTGTCCCTTTTTTGGAATAAAAATCATCCGGACTTCTTTCCAGACATTTTGAACATATTCCAAGATGTAGCTGGCTTTGAAGAGTATAGTAAGATAAGGCAGCGAAGCCCGCAGGCCTTGTTGTAAAAAAGGCGTGGAATACGCAGTCCCCTCCCGGTGATTTAAAAAGGCCCATGGATTTGACTGCTCAGCTGATCCATTCCGGCGTGAAAAACTACCTCGAGAACTTGTGAGCCCCCTTTGGAATCAGATTTGGATGTACGCTACTTGCATTGGATTCTTTCTGATCCCTCAGTATTACACATTCTGGGAAGTGACCTCTCACTAGACATTCAAGAGTCTCTTCCCTGGTTGTGGTGGTCTCTCCATTTAGTTTTCTTACAGATCCCAAGGGATTCGTGTGCTCCAAGGAGAGTGCCTTCTAGCGTCGACACGCCATAGGTCATTTGTCTTTTTTTTTTAAGAAGTCTCCCCAGCTCAGACTTTTGCTCAGCCTAAGAGCTATATTATCTTGGGTAAGGGAATTCTGATAGGTAGTCCTATCCTCTTAGCTCTATTAAAGAGTTTACGGGCATTTCGTCTCATATTTGTGTGTCTGGAACGCACCAGGCGTGAGCTTAAGTGGTGGGCATTAATTATTGCCCCTGTAACGTCATTTGCCACTCTGTCGAGGTCTTCGACAAAGTTTTTCGTGGTCTGTAGACCAGCTAAATTATCCAAAAGTCTGTCGTTGTAGACTGGCCAGTTGATGCGTGTTGGTATCCTTAACATCAACTCTTGTCTTAAAGGGATATTGATATCAAACCTGATGTACATATGATCTGACAGGGATGCTTCCTTGGACACATGCCAGTCGAGAATTGCACTGGAGGTACCCATGTCTTACAGGGTAAGATCCAGTACCTGTCTCCTAACAGCATTCACAAAGGTCGCATCACTCCCTTTATTGTTTACTGCTAAGTTGTTACTAAGACAGAATCCAAAAAGTTGCTCACTTCTTAAATTGGTGTTGCTGTTGCCCAGACTACGTGGTGTGCATTAGCGTCGCAACCAATAATGAATTTTTGGTGATGGGTCGTGCAATAATTCACAAAGCTCTGTACCAATTCTGGAAGGGGGTCATTTACACCACCCGGCAAAATATGCAGAAGCGGTGTTAATCATACTCTTGCCTCCTTTGGGTAAGGGCATTTCTATTGAAACTGCCGTGACGTCCCTAGAAATAAATTGGTTAATAGAGATGACATTGTGCCTTGAGTGACAGAAAATTGCTGTTTCCGGCCTATCTGCAGCCATGTCGTAGACTAGCTTACCTGTATTGGCTACAAAACTTTTAATCTTCCCATTGTTGGTCCAATGCTCCTGTATGAGGGCTATACCGCGGTCATTAATCATAAAAAGACTGTTTAGGTTGTTTAGGCTGTTTAGATTAATCTGCACGAATCTCAGTTTCGTTGTTGTTGTGTTTTTCTTTAGTTTCTTAGGCTTCAGCGAGAATGGTTTAATTGAAGGTTACTCTTTTGCCTCCCTTCCTCTAGGGGTCAGCCCGTGGCTTTTCTTGCTCCATCCTCGGCCTGGTTTGCCGGTTTCCCTGTTTCATAGGTGCCAGGTCTCCTGGCCTCCCTCGGCCAGTGAGCCCACTACTGCCGCCAGCGTTCTCAGTCAAAGCTGTCATTGACATTTCTTGAAGATTCGGCTCCGCCATTCTCCCTTTGACTGCATCCATGGGCCTCTACTTCTTTGGGCGCAAGTATACAGAGCCAAACATCCAGTTTACTCTATATCTCTGCTGTTTTATGTGACACGGACACCGTAATTTGAAGGAGGTCACCTTCTTGCTCCTACCTTGCAACAATCCTCCAATCTGCGTCTCGTAGGTCCTTATCTGGATCGGCAGACGACGCGTCTCCTTAACACCTTGTGGCAGGTAGACAAACATGATTTTTGGGCGAGGCAACTCCTCTTCCCCGACTGCCCTCAGGAATGCTCCGTCATATGGTTTAAGTGAGAGCACTGTGGCCCTAAGCCATTCTGCCGTGACTGCACCGGCACAGTTGACCGTGAGCCAACCGTTTCTGGTGGACATCCGAGGAAATTTGGGCTAACACCATTTGACGGGAGCTCCGCCACTTTATGGCATCCTTTATTTTGCCAGAATCTGGGAAATGGCAAGTTTTATTCCAGGGCAGCCTTGGTCTCTAATCTCCAACCTGACAGCCTTCACTGCATTGCTATACGTTGTGGCCGTGTCGGCCCTGTTTTCGGGGCAACTCTCTTTATTGTCGCCCTCCATTGCAGCTTTTGGGGCGGCTTCCGATGCCTTTGGTGAAGGACTGGAAACTTTCCCGCTTCGGGTAGGGTGGTCATCCGACCTATTCCTTTTATTTGTTTAGACAATTCTGTAACTGATTTTCTCCTTACATTGCTGCAAGGCAGCGTCGCGGCGAACCTCTGACCGAATTAGATGGGAGAGACTTCTCTTCGCAGCCTTACTGAGGCGTGTTCTCCTCCTTGATGTCTCCTCGAGCTCCAATTCCTCAAGGTCGTTATTTATTTCGGCCGTTGTCGACGTGAAATGGGTATCCATTTCAGGCAATAGAGCGCCATGTATAGGAGAACCCACCACTACGTCAGTGCTACATATTTCACTACTCTGATCTATTGATTTTTTGATCTCAGAAGCAAGGCCTGAATGGTCCTTGACATCTTCTGAGATTGGTCCGTTTGAAGGAGCACCTTGCTTATTTTATTTGTTTTTAATTAAATCCATACGATATTGATTTGTTTGAGGAATGAAAGGTCCCCCACGGTAGCGCCTCTGGTCGTGGTAAGGCCCCATTATCATTCATCCCTCGGCGCACGTGTCTCACCTTCGATTCGGTTTTTTTCAAGGTTTTTACCATCTTTTAGCGTCCTACTTTAACCTGTTGTTTGGTAAACAAGCCAATAATTTCCGGAGGTCACCACGAGGGGGTAGTACGTACAACTGCAAATCACGCTCAGGTTACTCCTCACGCAGATCGTGGGCCCACAGATAGGAGTACCTTAAACATGACCAGAACAGCCTGCTGGAGCTCACACCAGGCCTCCTAACGACAATTTAAAGTTATATTTAAATGATGGAGGATTCATAATTGTTCGGATATTGCTTGATTCAAGATCACAAGCCACATTAATCAAACAAAATTTTGTTAAAAAGCTATGCGTAAAACGTCTGAATTACAGATTGCCAGTTTCTGGTCTAATTTTTCACCAACCACTAACGGCGTTGTCACTATGCCAACATCGTCACATTTCCCCAATGACCTAAAATTAAATTAAATGCTTTAATCGTTGATAAATTCTAAGCTAAGTTACGTCGTATCAATAAAAATGTCATCAAAAGTTATTAGCGGCATGTATTACGGTCAAAAAATGTAAGTAGATAAAATCCTACAACAATTTTGCGAATTCTAGGAAATAAACGTTCGTAAAGAACCGGCACCTAAATACTAAATTTGCGAAAAATTTATTCCAATCCACAACAACTCCCGTTCACGATGGTCGGTTTGTGATTCGTCTTCCGTTTACTTAAGATCCAATTGTTTACTACCACATTAACAAGGTCCCAAGGACTGACGATGTAAAGCAAATGACTTGCCCATTCCTTGAAAATGAAAATGACTACGATTATCAGTGAATAGCATGGCGTGATGGCCCACAGCAAAAATTAAAACATTACAAGCTTCTTACTATTACTTATTGTACAGGGCCAGCATCGCGTTTGGCTAATAAACCGCTGTAACAGTTACCTATTGGCAACAGGAGCGATTTTCCAATAACAATAACGATCTACTGAGCAATAGGGACTCCGTTAAAAATGCAAGGCAACTGAGATTCAACTTGTTTTTTAGTTTGGTGGTTTTATTATACGAAAATGGGTCTTTAACTCATCTGACATCGTGGGATTTATCAACAAGAGTTGCAATAATACCTTAATTGACATGGACAAAAACCGCAATCACAAAGCTCTTGGGCTGTATTGAAACCCACGTCAGGATATAGGTTGGCTGGCTCCCGTGACTATCAACATCAACATAATCTATCAAGAGCTTTGATAGGTGAATTGGGATGATAAATTACCAAAGCAAGTAATGATAGCACTCGAAAATATAAACATCAAGCGATTTCATCCAATCACACCAAACACGATTTTACACGCTTTGTGTGATGCAAGTAAAGCATCCTGGCCTGTGGTTAAGACTAAAGTGGCACCTTTTGGCCATTTTGACCATAATCAACGTTTTGGAGAAAATCATCTTGTTCCAGTTGTCACTAATCAAACTACTTCAAAAACAACGATGAAAAGGCCAACATGTCCGATTTGATGTTGACCTTTTTATGATGTAAGTGAAGGGCCGAATTTGCTGTAGGTTTCTCCTACTTGTCTTTCCATTTGGAAATATTGGTACTTTTCGTTTACTCCTTGTTCTTGTCTTATCTGCTCAACCTTCTGTTAAAACTTTACTTATAAGTTTCTTTAAGTTGTTGAATCATAGTTGTCAGATCGGGTTTTGCTTTCTAATCGCGGCCATCTTTTTTGCAGTTGAAATACATTTTGTTAATTTGAGCCGCTAGCTGCTGTTGGCTAATTGTTGTAGTTTTGGCCCGTATTAACCCATCCTTTGTTTGATAAATAGTTCGTTTCAAGCATCGTTTCATTTAATGACGGCGAATATGATGAAACAGCTAGACTAAATGGAGAAACTAGATATACTAAAGAAAAAAACCAAGGAAGGCGAATATTCTTGTTACAATTACTGTAGCAAATGGGACATGGGTTCTGAAATATTAATCTGCAACGCGACAACTCGAAGCACATATCCGTATTAAGCAGAATATTTTTTGAATAAAGAGAAGTCCAAGGAAAATTAGTAAATATTACCTTCTCCAAGCAGCTGGACAGGTAAATGGCCAAGATGCAACATCTCCTATATAAAGATTTTTCATATAAAGATGAGATGATTTCAAAATTATAGTGGGTACGTTATTACGAAAAAATGTGATTTCGTAAAATTGTTGTGTTTCTATGTATTTTGCGAGAACTAATTAAACATTAAAATAACATCTAAATATTTTACCGTTTACGTAAATATTATAAAAAGGAAAGCGAACGCACAGCATCCCAAAAAACATTAAAAAATCATTCCAACAAAAAGCTTTGCTGAAAAAAAAATATTTTTCAATTTTTATAAAACACTTACGATAATCTTTGAACTCAACTTGTTATACTGTAAGATGACAATAAATCTTTATCTCCTTACCATCTTCGTCGTCGCTGGCAAATTTTTGTATGTTCAGTTTTTTTTTCAGAGCTCGCAAAACAATAATGTGTATAGTACTTCCGTATACTTTCATTGTGTGTTCTATACGCCGTTGTATAAACCGATTTTTTTTACGTAACGACAAGACAAAAACTTTTCACTTAAATGCATGAAAAACTTTTTTTTTTTTTTTATTTATAAGTTTTTCAGTTTTACGTAGGAGCTTTTCGTTTCGTTTTATGTTTTGTGCTGAATATCAACTTTTTTTTTTATTGTTTGTCTATGTCGTCGATGTTACTATTATTATTGGTATTAAATTATAAGAAATTCAATTTCGAAGCTTTTTTTGTAAGTTTCATCGTCTTTGCGCTTTTCTTTGCAACATAAATACAGTAACAAGATTTTTCTTTAGTATTTGCTTATGCAATTCGTTTCGCATTTCCCAAGCAAGTTATCAGAGATGGGTTTCGTTAGAATATTTTTGTCACGAAATTATGGAAAATTTGTAATCATTTATGATAGTAAGAGTATATTGACAATTCTTATTTATTTTAGCATAATTTTTTTATGATGGTTTCTGCGAATATGACTTTTATTTTGATTAAGCTGATTTACATTTCATAATAGCTAAGTGAAAATTTTAAATGTCTTACATAAAGCAAAATCTGTAGGTAAAACTGAATAGGGCTTTATACATTATTAAGCATTTTAATTTGTCGAAAGTTTATTCATTTCTTTAATTTATTAATGGTCTTGACCATAGGAAGTTTTAAATGGTGTTTTAAACAAGTCAATGAGAACAGCACAGCATGGAAATCTGATTATTGAATTATTTTTAAATGAGCCTAGATTTCGACCAAACTCAATAATACAAACTTGTTTCGGATTTTTAAATTTTTCTTGGCTTGTAAGAAAATCACTGGTCATCACTAAAAAACATATTACAGGTTTAAAACGTGGATTCCGAATTTGTTGTTTTGGTTTTTTCATCTTTATATCGCAAAATTTTTTAACCCTTAAAAATCTGACACACAGTTGGCCATATGGAAAGACCGGCTCGGATAAATAAATACCGACTTTGTCCAAAGTTTGCCCCTGTGCCTTATTAATAGTCATGGCAAATGCTGGTTTGATGGAAAACTGTCTTCTTTTAAATTCAAACGGTCTATCAGTTTTGTTTATTATAGGTCGATTCTTGGGATCAGCACCATTTGACCAATTCCAGATTTGGTTAAGATATCAGCTTTCAATATATCCCTTTTTTTAAAATGTGTCGGTGTGCAAGCATTCCAGACAAACTAATGCTGTTTAAAAATTCCACTGTATAATTGTTTCTCATATCCTCAGCATTGTCTACAACCATGTCATCGCTCAAATAGACTTGGCTCTCCCCATCAACCATACTAATGACGATTTCATCATTTAATTTATCCACGCGTACACGTTTTTAGGGCAACATAGCTCTTTTCGAAATTGATCCAATAGTATTTGAACGTACATTCGTTCGAAATATGTACTTCTGCTGGTACTAATAAAATGTGAGGGAATTTTGACGATGTCCTCTGTTCACCCCTCTGTCCTCGGAAGCTGCCTAGCTCCTAACTGTAGCAGCTATTTGTTGTAATCTACGTCCTCCTTAAACAATTAGACCACAGTTTTGATAGCATAACACGAGGCCATTCTGCATTCGTCAATGATGAACAGCTTATCTCTTCTTATATAGTCTGCCTTTCCAAGAATGTAATGGATTAATGTAGTGAAGAGGTAAGTCTTGCCACTTCCTCCAGCCAGCAAAAAAAAATTTTTGCGCATGCTACAATGCTTTGTCCAGCCCCAATAATTTTGTCAAAATTAAGCCTTTGTTGAGTGCTTAACATTATAATCATTTCTTGAGCCTGTTGATGATGTTTCTGGGAATTCGGTGCCGTTGTATAAATGCTCGGGTAAGTTGTTTTTTATTTAAGGAATGTTGAAGTCCCTCCCGTCGAGTGATAATAACACAAACATGTCTCTTACATCCTTTAAGGCATGCTGCTTGCATTCATAGTACCCGCACTCTTCTTCTCTATCATGTAACCGGTGACAGCAATCCAATTTGCTATTGTCCCATAACAATCTTGCATCCGATGGCCCTCCAAATGCACAAACGAATGCAAATACTTGGCTCACCTGATGTGGCATTGCAAAAACTCGCCCGTCATCGAGTGTATCCTGCCATACTGAATCATCCAGCAAACATCCCTTGGCTTTGGCACCTTCCTTAAATCATCTGATGTCATCATGTCATCCTTTGTGGCATATGTCCTCAAGTCTTCACTGTCACGCATTCACGGGCAGGACGTTCTACAGTAGCTTCTTCTATACCTTCTCTGAAGCAAACAGATTATTCGTTTTCAATAAGTACAAGGCAACTGATAAATTGTGTTGGTTTGGTCGTGCATTCGCTTGGTAAAAATTCACCAAATAGATTCCGAAGCACTCACATGTCCCGACTCTACAAACTTTTATTGCTCATTCCTGCCTTTGTCCTCAATTGCAAGGTTAGCACAGTCATGACCCTTGTAGACGTATTTGACGAGATAATAACCGGATTTTAATCACGTATTTTGAAAAGGGTTCGGGAATCACATTCAAATTTTTGGCATGGAGAGTGTATCACGTGCCGTGTTACTTCTTCGTACAGTCTCGGTAGTATATTTCATTTCAACTTTTACGACATTATCAATGTCCTGCTCTGTTTTGAACTTATCGTTGGGGTCCGAAATAACCAAAATGTGAGCGGGAGGCACTCCCCCTTCTGAAACTCGATAACATGAATTTTGGCAGTAACTCGCCCACCCAAAAATTTGTCCATATCATAGATATCGGACAGCAGGCTTTCCAACTTCAAATTAAAAACACGGGCAACCAAGTCTAGTCCGAGGTTCTGCCTTTTGGGAAGGTTTTAAGTTCTTCGTAATCTCCTTCCATTTTGGGTTGCACGTCATTGTTATAAATAAATCCGGCTTCCCGAACTTCGTCACGTTAGCCATAGCATCTTGGTAACCCAGAAAGGTACACGGCAAAATTATTGCCTTCCATACTTTTCCAGCGTTTTCAGTTCCATTGTTTACATGATCCATCAATCCCTTGTATTTTCAGCACGCAGAGTGTTTTGATGTGTATAGACCCATCCACAATATATTGCTGAGTCAACTTACCCAATGTGAAAAGTACTCCCTCAAAGTAACCCCCTTCATAGATTTTTCAGCCGGGGGAATCTGTTTGGATAAGTTATGGGATCTAAATCCATATTCAATATATCGATTCGTTTCAAATTTACATCAAAAGGAGGTTCTTCATCCTCACTTTGAAAGACAACTGCTACTTCGTTTGACACGGGCAAATTGTAACGTCTACGATCTTTATTCTTATCACTCGTTATTGCAAGCTTAATCTGAGGAATTTGTATTCCAGCTTCCTCAGGTGCAACAATTGAACTCTGTTCTACCTCGTACACCATTTTAAACGGATGGGTAAATGTATTGGCACCCAATATTTGCCCCAACAGTCTCATCAAATGTTTCATATAATCAGTGTTTTTAAGTAAGAACATTCTTTGTGCAGCAGCATCATCCGGATCCACAATGTAAATCTGCAAGCTAAATGAACAACTTCACCGCAGATTCGAAAATAATACGGCCTAAATCCAGGGGGTGATTTAATGCCGGCTCCCGTCGATGCAAAGCACGAATATTGGTCATGAAACTTGAACTCTCTCGCTGCTAGTTCTTCATTGAGGACTTTAGACAGTAAGGATGTTCTTGTATTGGTTCCAGCCTCACCTGACCCTTATCGCAGCATTGAATAAATCGATCTTTGTCGTTTACCGTTCATTCCCCAGCAAAGTTAAGTAAAAAGCATTCGACACAAATTTAAATTCGAATTTTTAACCATTGTTCTTGAATATTTTTTTGTAGGTTGTCGTCCCATCCCACTCCCAAAAGACATAGTGCTTGGAAAAAGCTTTTTATTTTTATAATGAATTGAGCTAGCAAGTAGTAGTGGTCTCTTACTTGTTGACATATGGAGCACGGATGGTGACATGATACGTAAATATAACGGTGCTTAATTGCTATTGCAACCCCAAAACTATAACTTCATGCGTTTCTTCGGAGAATGATGTTGGAATAAATGAATTAGGAGTTTTGGTGAATTGGAGGAATATTTCTGAAGATTAAAGCTGGAATAGGTCTTTATGCGAGATATCTGTTTTTCCAATTCAACAACCTTAGATATTTTGGGTGCTCCAATTAATAAGTCGTTTATGTGCATGTTTTTCAGCAGTATTTCGGGTTCCTCTTGGTTCAGATTTCGGGTCAGTATCCATCCAAAATGTGTATTGTGAGCAGAAATTTTACCCTCGGAGTCCTTCAGTTGCTGTGGTTTAAATATTTGGAAAAACGTATGAGATCCAATCAATAAGTCGATTTTTGAGGCATAATTGAAACTTTTATCAGCTAACGACAACGTCAAAATAGAATGATAATTTATTAACTTTTCTCGTTCAATTGGTTTAACCATGGTAATGAAAGTGACAAATGATTTCGTAATTAAAGAAGTTTGAGAGCCTGAATCTAGCAGAACTCGACACAATTGATGCTGTCCACTTCTATCTTGTACTCTTACTGTTGCGGTACGTAACTTGAATGGATGGTGACTGGAGTGCATAAAGGATGAGTACTGTGGGTGAACGTCCGTTGCTGTCGTTGGAGACCTTGTAGGTTAGGTTGTAGATATTTTTTGGGTGCTGTTGCTGTCGGGAGCAACACTGGATGAACAATTAGCATTGGAGATGAGGTGCAGCAAGGAATTATGGCTTCTTTTGCACATATGACATCTTCCCTTGGATCGGCCATAGTAAACTGTGTGAGATTTGCTAAAACAGTTAAAGCAACGGTTATCAGCCTTCATGAATTCTCTTCTTTGATCCACTTTCCGTTCGTTAAATTTGGGGCACTTGACGTAAGGGGATAGCTTTTCGCATAATCTAAGGCATCTGCCTGCTTCAACAGGAACCCGATTAAGGAAGCCCATCTGTTATTAGTGACTTTATCATACTGTTAAAGTTAGCCGAAAGTTGCCAGCAGAAAGTGAAAAATCGATAATGCAGATTGGGTTAGTCCAGCTGAAAAATTAAAAAATGGTAATACAGATTGTCTAATCCCATCCTAAAGTTAAAAGTCGATATTGCAGATTATGATATAACATTCAAGCCGAAAATAAAAAATTTAGTAGTTATCAGCCGAAAATTAATAGGATACATAGAAATCTATAAATATAAATTTTTCTAAATAAATTTACGTGTAAAACTTTGCTTCGTAGAAAATATCGAAAAATCAGAAGCATATACAAAATTGGAATAAAATCAGCCTCTAGAGTATATCGTTTTTATGTGATTTGTCAATAGCTGTCGAATTAATAAATTCTGTTCAAGTTTCCCGTGGGAAACCTCGAAAAATTCGATTTTTCAAAAATTATTAGAAAATTTGTATATAATCAGCCTCTAGAGTGTTAAGTCTGGAGATAAATTGCATTCATGTAATTTCAGTCAAAATCAGTACAGGTTTCCCGTGGGAAGTTTCGGAAAATTCTAAAAAGTTTCCAGCCGAAAGAAAGAAATGGATGAAAAAATTTAGCCTCTAGAGTGTTACGTATGGAGATGGATTGGACTGATGTGACTTGCCAATAGCTATCGCAGGAAAAAAATTCAGTTCAAGTTCAGGAAATCTCGGAAAATTCGATTTTCCAAAAATTATTAGAAAATTTGTATAAAATCAGCCTTTAAAATGTTATGTCTGGAGATGAATTGCATTGATATCAATAGCTATCGCAGGAAAAAAAATCAGTACAAGTTTCCCGTGGGAAATCTCGGAAAATTCAAAAAAGTTTCCAGCCGAAAGTAAGAAATGGATTAATAAAATCAGCCTCTAGAGTGTTATGTCTGGACATGGATTGGATTGATGTGATTACTCAATAGGTATCGCAGGAAAAAAATACAGTCCAAGTTACCCGTGGGAAATCTCGAAAAATTCGTTTTTCCGATTTCGGAAAATTTTCTAATAATTTTTGGAAAATCGATTTTTTCGAGAGTTCCCACGTGAAACTTGTAATGATCATTTCCCTGCGATAGCTATTGAGTAATCACATCAATTGAATTCATCTCAAGACATAATACTCTTGAGGCTGATTTTATACAAATTTTCAAATAATTTTTGGAAAATCGAATTTTCCGAGATTTCCCACGGGAAACTTGAACTGAATTTTTTTCCTGCGATAGCTATTGACAAGTCACATTAGTTCAATCCTTCTCCAGATATAACAATCTAGAGGCTGATTTTATTCATCCATTTCTTACTTTCGGCTGGAAACTTTTTTGAATTTTCCGAGATTTCCCACGGTAAACTTAAACTGAATTTTTTTCCTGCGATAGCTATTGAGTAATCACATCAATTGAATGCAGCTCCAGACATAACACTCTAGAGGCTGATTTTATACAAATTTTCTAATAATTTTTGGAAAATCGAATTTTCCGAGATTTCCCACGAGAAAATGAAACTGAATTTGTTTCCTGCGATAGCTATTTTTAAGTCACATTAATCCAATGCTTCACCAGACATAACACTCTAGAGGCTGATTTTATTCATCCATTTCTTACTTTCGGCTGGAAACTTTTTTGAATTTTCCGAGATTTCCCACGGGAAACTTGAACTTAATTTTTTTCCTGCTATAGCTATTGACAAATCACATCAATTGAATCCATCTCCAGACATAACACTCTAGAAGCTGATTTTATACAAATTTTCTAATAATTTTTGGAAAATCGAATTTTCCGACATTTCCCACGGGAAACTTGAACTGAATTTTTTCCTGCGATAGCTATTGAGTAATCACATCAATGAAATCCTTCTCCAGACATAACACTCTAGAAGCTGATTTTAAACAAATTTTCTAATAATTTTTGGAAAATCGAATTTTCCGAGATTTCCCACGGGAAACTTGAACTGATTTTTTTTCCTGCAATAGCTATTGAGTAATTACATAAATTGAATCCATCTCCAGACATAACACTCTAGAGGCTGATTTTATACAAATTTTCTAATAATTATTGGAAAATGGAATTTTCCGACATTTCCCACGGGAAAGTTGAACTAAATTTTTTTTCTGCGATAGCTATTGATAAGTCACATCAATGCAATCCATCTCCAGACATAACACTCTAGAGGCTGATTTTATACAAATTTTCTTATAATTTTTGGAAAATCGGATTTTCCGAGATTTCCCACGGGAAACTTGAACTGAATTTTTTTTTTGCTATAGCTATTGACAAGTCACATTAATCCAATTCTTCTCCAGACAACACTTTAGAGGCTGATTTTATTCATCCATTTCTTATTTTCGGCTGGAAACTTTTTTGAATTTTCCGAGATTTCCCACGTAAATTTAAACTGAATTTTTTTCCTGCGATAGCTATTGAGTAATTACATCAATTGAATCCATCTCCGGACATAACACTCTAAAGGCTGATTTTATATAAATTTTCTACTAATTTTTGGAAAATCGAATTTTCCGAGATTTTCCACCGGAAACTTGAACTGAATTTTTTTCCTGCGATAGCTATTGCGTAATCACATCAATTGAATTCATCTCCAGACATAACACTCTAGAAGCTGATTTTAAACAAATTTTCTAATAATTTTTGGATAATCGAATTTTCCGAGATTTCCCACGGGAAACTTGAACTGAATTTTGTTCCTACGATAGCTATTGAGATATCACATCAATGCAATCCATCTCCAGATATAACACTCTAGAGGCTGATTTTATACAAATTTTCTAATAATTTTTGGAAAATCGGATTTTCCGAGATTTCCCACGGGAAACTTGAACTGAATTTTTTTTTTGCGATAGCTATTGACAAGTCACATTAATCCAATTCTTCTCCAGACAACACTTTAGAGGCTGACTTTATTCATCCATTTCTTATTTTCGTCTGGAAACTTTTTTAAATTTTCCGAGATTTCCCACGTGAAACTTGAACTGAATTTTTTTCCTGCGATAACTATTGAGTAATCACATTAATTGAAACCATCTCCAGACATAACACTCTAGAGGCTGATTTTATATACATTTTCTAATAATTTTTGGAAAATCGAATTTTCTTAGATTTCCCACGGGAAAGTTGAACTGAATTTTTTTCCTGCTATAGCTATTGAGTAATCACATCAATTGAATCTATCTCCAGACATAACACTCTAAAGGCTGATTTTATACAAATTTTCTAATAATTTTTGGGAAAATCGAATTTTTCGAGATTTCCCACGGGAAACTTGAACTGATTTTTTTTCCTGCAATAGCTATTGAGTAATCACATCAATTGAATTCATCTCCAGACATAGCACTCTAGAGGCTGATTTTATACAGATTTTCTAATAATTTTTGGAAAATCGAATTTTCCGAGATTTCCCACGGGAAAATGGAACTGAATTTTCTTTCTGCGATAGCTATTGACGGGTCACATCAATTCTATCCTTCTCCAGACATAACACTCTAGAGGCTGATTTTATTCATCCATTTCTTACTATCAGCTGGAATCTTTTTTGAATTTTCCGAGATTTCCCAAGGGAATCTTATACTGATTTTTTTTCCTGCGATAACTATTGATAAATCACATCAATGAAATCCTTCTCCAGACATAACACTCTAAAGGCTGATTTTATACAAATTTTCTAATAATTTTTGGAAAATGGAATTTTCCGAGATTTCCCACGGGAAACTTGAACTGAATTTTTTTCCTGCGATAGCTATTGAGTAATCACATCAATTGAATTCATCTCCAGACATAGCACTCTAGAGGCTGATTTTATATAAATTTTCAAATAATTTTTGGAAAATCGAACTTTCCGAGATTTCCCACGGGAAACTTGAACTGAATTTTTTTCCTGCGATAGCTATTGACAAGTTACATCAATCCAATCGAACTCTAGGTATAACACTCTAGAGGCTGATTTATTTTCGGCTGTAATGTCAATAACATAATCTGCATTATCGACTTTTTACTTTCGGCTGGAAACTTTCGGCTAACTAACAGGGTGACTTTATCTAATTTTTGAACAAGTAAACATACTAACCAAGGGTCTCGAGTCTCAACTTCAGGACCGAGAACCTTTAATCCCCTATTAACTTTATCCAATTACCCATTAACTTCCTGATTTGTTGCAAAGTCGGGCTATAATTATTTTGTTTAACGCTTCAATGTGTATAGTTGGCATCGGAAATAGGTAGGTGCTTCAGCAAATTTGCTGCTTCGTCTCAAGTAAATATAGGAATTTTTATGCTGAATAGAGGTTGGGATTTTCGTGGATGGTAGATGTAAACAAATCAAAGAATGGTTACCATTCGGTATAACCTCCTTTATGCCATTTATTTAATTTGAGCCTCAGCCAAGGTAAATTTCCTGATCTTTGGAAAACATCAAGTATCATACCGATCCACAAAAGCGGTTCCCGCAGTGATGTAACAAATTATCGTGGAATTGCAATACTGTCTTGCATTCCTAAAGTATTCGAGTCAATGGTTAACAAAGTGATCTACTTCCACTCCAAGCAACTTATTAGCACACGTCAGCATGGATTTTTTCCTGGCCGCTCAACGGTCACAAATTTAGCGGTCTTTCAAAATAATCTAATTAATTCTGTTGCCTCGAAAGTTCAAGTCGATGTGGTCTATACCGATTTCGCTAAAGCTTTCGATAAACTTAATCACAGATTATTAGTGAATAAACTCAGTGAACTTAATTGCGACATTATTTCCTTAAATTGGCTTATGTCTTATTTATCGGATCGCAAAATGTTTGTCAAGATCAACAATACGTTCTCAGAATGTTTTATTGCGACATCTGGGGTGCCTCAAGGTAGTCACTTGGGTCCATTATTATTTTTATTGTTCATTAACAATGTTGTTGATTGCTTCAAATTCGCAGATTGTATTCTATTTGCTGACGACATGAAAATATATGCAAATATTTCATGTGAATTGGATCGCGATCACTTTCAGCGGGACCTCAACACATTTTGCGGTTGGTGTGTTACTAACCTTATGTTTCTGAATGTTGATAAGTGTCACGTGATCACCTATTCCAGATCTAAGTCTCCTGTAGTTTTTAACTATTATCTAAATGACGTTAGTTTGAAGAGAGTTAATATGGTTACAGATTTGGGCGTTATCTTTAGCTCGGATTTAACGTTTAACTCTCACATCGATGCGGTTGTTAATAAAGCCTTTTCGATGTTGGGGTTTATTAAAAGAAATTCGAAGGATTTTCACGACACATTAACTTTCAAGTCACTGTACACTTCATTTGTTCGTTCACAGCTTGAGTACGCGACTGTCATATGGTCTCCGTTCTATGAGTCTCATTCAATCAGAATTGAAAGTATTCAGAAACAGTTTTTGGTATTTGTTCTCAGAAAATTACCGTCTTTCGAGCGGAACAATAATTTCAGACTATCACCATATGTAGACCGATGCCGTTTTCTGGATCTCCAATCTCTAAGTGCTAGACGTACATGCGCAAGTGCCACATTTGCGCGTGACATCATTTGTGGTAAAATAGACTGTTCTGACATTCTTTCATGTTTTAATATTTATGCTCCTCAATGCAACTTACGCCCCCGGGAACTTCTTCATATTCCGACTGCAAGTAGCAACTACAGCTTCCATGGTCCTATAGTGCGCATTCAACGAGATCTCAACGCCGTAGCAGATTGTTTCGATTTCAATATTTCCAGGGATGAATTTAAAAAACGAATCGCTAAGATTTTGTTTTAAATGTCTTTTTGTTTTGTTGTTAATTGTTTGATCTATTGATGTCGTTATATCTTTTATTCTTTTATTGTATACATTTTTTTAACTTTTTATAATGTTTTTTAATTATGTAAGCCATTTTTGCATATACATGCTGTTGGTTAGAAAATAAAAATAAAATAAATAAAATAAAACTGGCGAAAATTGCAGAAATGTTGATTCTTTGGAGGTTCATTTAGATGTTTGCGGTTCGCACGTGCTCTTCTTAAGTATTTCGTTCTAATCCACAGATACATTTCCCAATGGCAGGTTTGCCTTCCTTAAACCGATCATCCTGAATTTATGCTAATTATAATTGTTTACACTAAATCATAGTGTCAAATTATTTGACAGTAAAAGTTTTTTGGTGATAAAAAAGGTGATTAATAAAGTCTTTGGACAATTATTTGTTTTATAGACTTGTAATGAGATGATCTTGAACAACTATGCAGTACAATACGGTATATAGTTTTTTAGTAGACACCAATTCTGTTTGTTGACACAAATGGCAAAAGGAAAGAACAAATAGAAGGAAAAATTCTCGCATGCTTGGAACGAAAAATAGTGTCGTTACCACACAGACAACCAAACAAACAGACAGACATCGGGTCTCAATTATTAAACCAGATAAATAATAAAGATGCCATTCAAATCTTATCCGTGCATGTTTATCAACACTATCTCTTTATCTCAATAACATTATTTTGAAATAAAGCTTCAGCTTTATCTAAAAAATAACAAAAACAGGAAAATGGTAAACCAAAAATGGTGCTGATATTTTTATTTATAAACTTTATGCGAAATTTGTAAAAAACAAAAACATTTTCTGGAATATTTTCAAACCTTAAAGGCATTCATCTATAAATGTTTATATGTACATGTTACAAGAGAATATAATCGGGAAGGGGCATGTGGATATAGAGCTGATATCTTTGATATGGATATCGTTGTGTAATTTTAAAGATAAAAAATTCTTTATTACGTAAGATATACTGGAATATGTAAATTTTACAAAAAAAAAAAAAAACAGAAGAATATAAAAGAGCCGAGAATATTTCTTATACAATATGATGTTTTTGTCCATCCTTTATAAATGTATGCAGCAAAATGGGACATCAACAAAAAATCCGAAACAGGTAAATTCCTTAGTTTGTATATGGAAAATTATCTTGTTTCGGAAAAGAAAAAACATAGTTGGGGACGCGGTGACTTTAATCTTTGTAAATATTGAAATTAGCAAATTCCAATAATACGATTTTTTGCTATTCGATTTAATTACCTTATCAACAATAATTCCAGACAAGTATTGGCAGCACAAAAACCAACTTAACCTTTAAAATGTTTAAAAATTGCATTTTTTTTTTTGGTTTATCTTACAGATAGACTAGACACGTTCCGCATAAATATTTGTGTAGGATTGTTACGTATAATAAGTAACACGCCCAGAAATTTTAACAATATGTGCATTGTTAATCAAATATAGTAAAAAACCTTGTCTGCATCAAATTTATTAAGTTCTGTAAAATGAAAATGTACCGAAAGCTGTTTATTAAATTTAATTGGTTTACGTATGAACAAAATATACAAGAAAAAATGTGTCATGATTATCTTTAATTGTGTAGGAAGCAAAAAATGTTGCATAAAAATGTTTTGAAGAAAAATTCAAAATTATTATATCTACCAACAAATCGGTGTTCTGCAAGAATTTCTTTTTATTCACCGTGGAATAACAAATTTCAATTTACAAGATGAGCTTTTTCTAAGAAAAATTTATTGCATGAAATTGTAGTACAAAATTTTGTAAAACTAATTTGTTGACGTATAAACGTATTTACAAAACGGTACATAGCAGTAGTTTATAAAGATGTTGTTATAAGGTTATACATAGAAAAACAGATACAGGAACAGCAAGATCATATTCTGTTGAGCTTTTACATTTAAGTTGGCTTCGGTTGTTTATATAATTAGGTTGTCTACCCCCCCCCCTTCCCCTCCTAAAGATTTTAGTCAGCGTGACACCTACTTTAAATTTCAAATTTTATTGTGCAGTGCCATTTGAGATAAGTGAATTTATTCAATCCAAGCATAATTGTCAATCGAGTAAAATGCTCATTATATTGATTGAAGTTTTTCCGGAATATTAATGTTGCCCTCACCGACCATAACTCTTAGATCAGTCGGAATTTCACCATACACTGCAACCGATTGTGGAGCTTGGTGCTAGTTTTAAGACACACAAAAGTGTATACCATGCTTATTGTTTTGTATCAGTGGGCCGATAACACAAGTTTTTAACTTCATTTATAAGCTAATAAATTGATCGTAGTTTTTGTACTTCTCTTTAATCGGCTATTGGGTTAGAGAAACGCTCTAACTCATTGTTTTACCTTCTCTAATTGCGCAGTCAAACCATTCTAAAACCATTCTCGATGAAACAATTTCCAAATAACACGTGGTTATAGATTGGCGCTCGACGGGCCGTCAAGATTCAACCCCTTTCTTCTTATTGGTTGGTTCTACATTCACATAAGATTCTTATATCCATTAGACGGTAGATGACCTCTTAACGGTATCCACCTAAATTGCTTAAAAAATACTCATTGATGCAAACAACGTTCTTGAAAAGACCTCTGAAAGTCAACTTAGTTTTTTGATTACGAACCTACTCGTACAGGTATTTCAATGAATTCGTATTTTACACAAGATATAACAAAAAACTTCTTTCATAAAAAGGAACGTAGGGCTGGCCAATTTATATTGTAGTGTATTTTTTTTCGCTCCGGATAGCTGCTATCGAGAGCCGTCATATGAAAAGTGGCTCCGGATAGCGCTCCGTATAAAAAGGTAGAGCCAAATATTTTTTATATCAAGTTTCCGCTAAACAATTGAATTAAAAATGATAGTTTGATGTTAAATAAGTATAGTTTACCAATAAATAGCGCGTCAAATTTAAATTTAGGCGTAGAAAAATTACGGCTCTCGATAGCAGCTATCCGGAGCGAATAAAAAAACACTACTTATATTTCATTATATTAAAAGGCATTACCTGATATACAATAAAAGACAAGACAAAGGGGTTACCCGAGGTACAATAAAAGACAAGACAGTACCGAGGTTATTCAAGAGATGTCGTTTACAATATATTTAAAAAAAAATCAATTTTTATTTCACTTAGATTTGATTACACTCAGCCTTCCTGACCTTTAAGGTTGTCCTCAATCTTCACTCCCCTCTGAATCGCTACTGAATGCTAGTCTTTCCACCAGTTTCATTTGCTCGGCTAGGAAAACGCCGGTAAACTTTCGTTTGTTGCCCACAGGTGCTATATCGGTAACCCGATATCTATTGCCATGCAGTTTCTGTATAACCTGGTAGGGGCCCCTATAACGCTGCTGTAGCTTGGTGGTACTCCCTGTTGAAACCATCTCACGCTTCACCATAACCAGATCTCCGTCGTGATGTAAATCGAAATACTTCTTGCTGTATTTTTAATGCCGCTGAATGTTTTGCGAAGCTTCCTCTCGGTATTTAATTGTTTGCTCCACGTAGTCCTGTCGTTCATTTAATATTTTGTCGCCTTCCAACTAGACAGTCAATGTATCCTTAAGAATACTTCTTGGAATATATCCGAATAGTAGTTCATGTTGTGACTTTTTTGTCACCGAATTTGCGGTTGTGTTGTTCGTCCATTGTATCTGCCGAAGTTTTTTCTCCCAATTTTGTTCACTTCCCTTACTAACCATTGTCCGAAGTGAGCTCAATAGAGTCCGATTTGTACGTTCCACCTATCCATTTTCACTCGAATGTTTTGAACGTGAATGCAGAACCTCGATCCCTGATTATCCGTGCCGGCGTGCCGAAATGGATGATGATATCTTCTGTAGCTCGAACCACAAATTTAGTAGACGTATCTTTTGACGGTCGACAGTGAACATATTTGGTGAATGCGTCAGTAATGACGGTGATGTAGGCATTCTTCCTTGATGACTTGATAAAGGGTCCTAAATGATCTATGTGCAATCGGATGCAATTCAATTCCCTGACCGCCGCCTTTATCCTTCTGATACAAACATTCTATGCAGGATGCGATATGTCTTTTGACATAAGGTCGCATTTTTTGGAACCAAACATTCTTGCCTATAATACCAAGTGTTCTCTAACCCAAAAGGTCTTTCGGCTAAAATAGGCGACTGGTCTTCTACGGTCTTTCTGAACCTGAATTAGTATTCCTGCTAACCCAACCGCACTGGCATCCGTATGTATCTCGGGTCGCATTAAAGGGTCATAAGGATCCAAATCATTTCGATAACATAAGCAAGCTTTAAGCTGGTTAAAATCTGCGCCTTGCTCATCGCCCCACGCAAAGACCTGGGGTGCTATTCTTGAAACATTACGAAAACTTTCGTATTGCGAGTTAGTGTCAAAGTATTACGAAAACCCTAAAATCCTATTCTTGAAATCGAATTACGAAAATTTTCGCAACGGAACGTTACTAAAATTTTCGTAATGGTTTTTTCGTTTCCCATTGCATTTCGTAATGAAATTATTTGGATTTTTGTGTTAATTATATTGATAAAGATGTTCATAAAACTCAATATTTTCTATTCTCAATATTTTATAAAAAAGTGAAAGCAAAAGCGTACCTTTTTTTTCTTTGTTTCACGTGTTCTTAAAAATATGTATTATTTATTTCGAGATAACGATGTACATAACTATGCATTCGGTTTTGTTTACTACCTAACTAGAACAAAACCATATTTTCTTCTAAATTTTTGTATTTACATGTCGTATACCTAAATCTTGGGATATTTTTTTAAATGCTTGACCACTTTCTAATTTTAAACAATACGTGTAAGGGTATGAGATTTTTTCGTAATTGACAATTGGCTATAGCGGACAAAAATGGAATATGTGATTCAATACAACAAAAATATGTTATTTAAAGCTATATTGCCTATTTAACTTTTATATTTATTTGTTAAAATTGTAATGATTGGAAATTAATAAATGCAATGTGTAATTTAAAGTGTGATTTTTATCATTCATTAAGTTCATTTGGAACAATTTTGTTTTATCATTTTAAATGCCCTGTCTTCAAACATTACGAAAATTTTCGTAATGCACAATATTTTCGTAATCGTAATGGTGAAATCATAAATTAGTATTCTTGAAGCCATTACGAAAATTACGAAGAGAGGAATAAAAAACTAAGAAGATTTCGAAAGAGATGATTAAAAATGTTAAGCGGTAACTATACATAACTTAAAAAAAATTATAAACTTAAATTAAGAAAAATTAAGAATGCGGTAAATGGCATTTGTGTGTATGCGCCTATAGAAAACTTAAATTAACTTAAGAAATTTAACGAAGTTTCGTTCAATTTGATCTGTCACTTAAAAAAAATTAGTGGTGCGAAAATATGCGTACAAACTTAAAAAAAATTAAGAAAAACAATTAAAAGAAACGTCATAAGCTTTTGTTTTAGAGAACATAACCAAAAAATCTTTTGTTGTATGCGGAATTGCGGATAGACTTGTGATAAATATTTAATTAAATTGTAAGTATTATTTTTGCACACTATAATTATTTGACCATATTAGAATAAGTATAATCTATAATATAGCAGTTCGAATTAAGATTTTTTTTTATTCTTTTTAGATGGAAAATGGTTATGATTGCCTTATCGAAAGCGTTCGAAGTCATAAATGTATTTATGATAAATCCAGTAAGGATTTCAAGAACATCGTTACAAAAGAAAAGGCATGGAATGAAGTAGCAGAGGCAACAGGTTTAACAAGTGAGTATCACTACAATAATGTGTTTATTATGCATTTTTATTGTACATAATTAACATTGAAATTTTTATAGCGGAGGAATGTCGCCGTAAATGGACTGTTCTAAGAGAACGGTTTAATAAAGAGCAGAAAAAAGAGATCTTCCAACGGGGAGCGAAGCAGTATCTTACGAAGATTGGCCATACTACGACAGTATGGTATTTTTAAAAGATTTCGTACAGCCAAGAAAGTAAGTTTTATGTAATTGGTATATACGTGCATTTCTATATTTTTATTATGTGATAAAAAAGAAGACGAAAACAACAATTTAGATACCGATATCGATGCATCGAACTGTTCCACTAACACAAGTGTTGAAGTATATTCTAAAAAGGCCAAATTAAAAGAAAAGGACCTGGCTTACGAAGAAGCATGTGAGGCTATTAGAGCCGCCGCCGAAACTATACAGGCCAAAAACACCATCCAGCAACCGCCACAAGTCACTGGAAGGCATGAAATAGGGCAAAATTTCATGAGGTCAGTATTGTTGATGCTCGAACCCTTACCCGACATCGACTACGATAGCGCTTTAGCGCAAATAATGCAGTTTGTTGTCGACCTACGACGATGCCGGCTACATATTGAAGAAGGAGACAATTTATAAACTGATTTTTTTTTTAATTTTTATTACTTTTTATTTTATTTTTTATGTAATTTTTACTATATGTATAATGAAATGCTGTGAATTAAAAATATTGTGCTGTGAATTAATAAACAATAGAAATAAAAGATTTATATTATTTAATTTATAAAAGATATTTATTTATTATGTTTTAATTCATCCAAGACAATTTGCCCTCATTATTTACAAATTCACACAATTCATCTCGCATGTCCAACACCGTTCTACCGCCTATAACATGTGTGCTCTGAGATGGAGCTATTGATCCCAAAGATCGTTCAACTTCACTGCGCCACAGCCCTTCGTGCATTATATGGTTCGAATCTTCCCAATCTACAAAATTTGATGGCACATATATTTGTGAACTGTCTTTGCTGAGACGTAGAAAATTGTGCAAAGCAACACAACCCAGAACAACTTTTTCAGCATTATCTGGGATCATGTGCAATGTTGTTAGGAGAATTCTCCATCTGCTTACAAGAATTCCAAAAGAATTCTCAATGACTCGACGAGCTCGCGATAGTCTTCTATTAAAAATTTCTTTTTCCTTTGGTAATCCTGTGCCAGGGTAAGGTTTCATTAAATTTTTTGTCAGACTAAAAGCTGCATCGCCAACGAAGAAATGTGGTAATAGTGTGTTGGTCCCTGGTAAACATTTTGGTGGAGGTACTTCCAGCTTGTTACTGCAAATTTTTTTTCCAAATTCGCTGATATTGAAGATGCCTAAAAAATAGTAAATTTTGTTTTAAATAAGTTTAAATTAGTCTAATCGATTTAAAATTACCTCCGTCGCTTTGGGAACCATACGCACCGACATCAATGTTGGTGAACGTGTATCTAGCATCGCAGGCTGCCATTAATACTATGCTAAAGTATTTCTTATAATTGAAAAACTGGCTGCCTGATCCTGGTGGGCACTGTATGGCAACATGTTTGCCGTCGATTGCCCCCAAACAGTTGGGCATATTCCACAAATTCCAAAAATCTTGTTCAATTTGGATATAGTCGGCTATATTCGCTTCAGAAACATACAACGGACCTATAACCGACCAAATCGCCTCGCAAGTCTCGAATATTATTCGTCGCACAGTTTCTTTGCCAAGTTTCCAACTCCAAGCTAAGCTTTGGATTGATTGGCCTTGAGATAGATATCTGGAAATAATTTATAAATTATAATTTATAAAATTTATTTGTATTTCTTTTTATGATATCCTACTTACAGTAGAGTTAATGCCAAACGGCATTCGGTGTTTATCCGAACCTTTTCGGATGTTTCTAGTTGCGGCCTTACTAGTCCCAGCAGCATATCAAATATGTCTTTACTCATTCTAGTATGAATGAAAAACTGATCCGGATCCACTTCTTTCATTTTTACAAATGTGACTTTATAGTATCCGTGGATATTACGGGTCCTATTTATTTCACGGACACTGCACGGCCGCTTGCGTTTATGCTTTTGCTTCAACTCTTTCAATTTTTTTAAATTTGAGAGAAGTTGGTTCATATCCGCAAGTTGAGACAACTGACTTTCGTTGCTCATTTTTGATTAGGATAAACTAATCTAATCTAGGTAGATAACTAATTAATCTAACTGAACTAATATATATATATATATATATATATATATATATATATATATATATATATATATATATATATATATATATATATATATAATAACTATCTAATCTAACTATTCTAACTTAAATTGGTTCGAAAGAAGCTCACTATATATAACTATAAAAAATCTAGCCTATAAAAAATTAATTAAAACTATAAATAAAATATTACAACTATCTTACTAATCTACCGGGAATACTAAGTAAATTTAATTATATTAACAACTTATTTTAATTACTAAAATTAGTATATATATATATATATATATATATATATATATATATATATATATATAAACTAACCTAAAAAAATGAACAATGTAAAATGCTAAAATTATTTAAACAACTAAACTAAACAATTAAATTACTATCGCTAAACACTATTATTCTAACACTAATTGAAATAATTCAGTAACTCACTAAAAATATAATAAAAATTAATAATTTTAAAATAATCAAAATTGAGCGCACGAAAATAGCTGTCATTCACTAAAGATTCTTACGGAAAGTATAGTTGGAATGTCAAAAAAAATTAGTTTCGTTAAAATTTTTAATTTTTTTTAAGTTTTTAAGTTATCTATAGTTACCCCTTTAGTTTAGTTTAGTATAACTGAGAATATTAAGCGAAGTGGACGCTTTCTTTACTTAAAATTATAAATTGTTGTGAATTTTTGTCAATAATAGCTTATTTATTTAATATTAAATTAAATATATTAAAAATGATTGTGTATGCTACTTTTTCGTTTAAAGGGAAAATTACTTCGGTCTAAAAAGACCAATGTATTGAAATCTTGTCAAAAATGGCCAAAAATTTGTTTGATCCAAAATCATTTATCTCGACGTTTTGAAAATCCTTGAGTCCGAAAAAGAAAAAAAAAAATGTCTGTCCGTCTTTCTGGACGTCTGGATGTCTGTACCCATGATATCTCGAGAATCGCTTATCCGATTTAGAATTTGTTTTTTCCAAAAATCTGTTTTTATGGTACGGCGGTACATATGATTGTATGATGGTACGATTGAACGATGATATAATGTTATGTCGTGTATGATGGCATGATGGTTTGATGGTATGGTAGTACGATGATATGATCCTATGGAATGCCACTACATAAAAAGCCATGAAAACAAACTTGTAGTGGTGTTAAGGCAATAAAGATTTTTATTTTCCAATGGAACGTAAACACAATCATATGAGATTTTGTGTTGCCTTTATTTTCAATTTAAATGAAAATTTTTATTGATAAATAGAAATAATTTTAAATTAAATACAATCTGTTTCGTCGGCAAGTGACCCCTTGTGTGTTGGTGTGCTTTTCACATTTTTCATCATATCTCCCAAGTTATGGGCTCGATTTTAATTCTGTTTGCGGTTTTTTAAAGCTTTTGAGTCACTTTATGGGCTAATTTGCACACTAAGCCAGGTTTTTGTAAAGAATGTAACAAATTATGGGAAAATCACATTTTTTTACTTAAACGATTTTTTTTATTTAAAAAAACCTCTACTTTTTAAAAAAATGAACTGTAAGTCTAAAAAATGTCCCATGGCATGGTTATTTTATTTATAATTAATAAAACATTGTTACTACCTAACTCATAAAATATTCGAACACCAATTTGTCGAAAAAATGGCGTTTGTAGCCGTTTAGGTATAGTGATGTTATCTAACCAAATCTTTTAAATGATCGAAAACTCAAATTGGTAAGTAATATTAAATAGTTCAGTTGTTCGCTAACCAATCGTGTGACACTTTCACACATGTACTCTCAGTGTTCTGTGTTTTAACAATTTTAAGTTTGTGTGAAAATTAAAAGGACAGTTTGTGTTAAGTAAACGCTAAATCATTACAATGACACATTTGCGTGATCCACCACCTTCTCATGTAGCCAATATGCATTTTGTAAACCTGTTCTCTAATGGAAATGCACGCGTTGCTGTCGAAAAATACAGGCGTCGATATCCAACAGGCCAGTACTTGGGTATAGGACATTCATTGCAATACATCGACGTTTTCCCAAACAAGGATTATTCCAACAACAACACGAGTCCAGCGTAATATTAACGTACACGTTGGAAGAGGATTTATTACGATTAATACGCGCTGAACCAACGACAAGTATCAGCCGCCTGTCTATTACATTAGGCATATCGAGGTCAAGAAGGCCTTAATCCTTATCACTTCCGCCGTGCTCAACATCTAGGAAATGTGGACCATCGTGCAAGATCAGTTTTTTATAACTGGATATTTTCACAGCAAAGAAGTGATGTCAATTTTATAAGGAGAATATTGTAGACAGATAAAGCTACTTTCTCCATGGCGGGTATAACAAATTATAGAAACCTCCATGTTTGCGCTGTCGAAAACCCAAACGTCGTAAGGGAGACAGCTTTCCAGAGCCAATTTGCTATAAATGTATGGGCGGGAATGATCCACGATTAACTTATCGGACCTTACGTGGTAATAAACAGGCTTGATCAACACGTATTATTAGAATTTTCAGGAATCACGTTGTCATGGAAAAAGTGCCATTGTTGAGGAGAAGGCGAATGCAGCTGCAATTAGATGGAGCTCCAGCACATTTTGCAAAGATAATACGTGATAATTTGAATGAAAATAATCCACGGTGGATCGGTAGAGGAGGTCCTGTAGCCTGGCCGCCAAGGTCCCCTGATCTTACGCCCCTAGATTTTTATTTCTGACAGCAATAATTTTTGCTGCTGCAGCACAAACAAGAGGCAACCCTTAACAATTGCGTTGGACAACAACTAGTGTGATCAGGAGAGCCCTTGTTTGTTTACAAGAGAGTGGAGGGCATTTCGAACATGTCATTTAATTAAAAATGTTTAATAATTTGTAATAAAAATTGTTTTTATTGATTATTAATAAAATAGTATTATTTTATTTCTTTGACTTTAATTTAAATAACTTTTTGTTTAATTTCCCTACTTTCTCTAGGTGACTTTTGCGCGGTATTTTTAAGAGTTAGCTAGTAACAAAGTTTTGTCAATTTGTAGATATTATGCTGTAGATTAATAATAATAATTAAAATAATTAACTTAATGGGACATTTTCACGGTTTACAGTTCAGTTTTTTAAAAAGTAGAGGTTTTCTTTACTAAAAAAAATGTTATTTTCCCGAAATTTTTTACATTCTTTAAAAAAACCTAGCTAAGTGCGCAAACTATCAAATAAAGTGACTCATAAACTTCATCTTTTCAAAAACCGCAAACAGAATTATAATCTAGCCCATAACTTGAAAATGAGACACCCACCTTAAAGGATTTTTGCGATAATTTTACATAAATATTCAGAATTTTCCGGCCGGTCACTTGACGACCAAACACATTGTATATCTTGCAGCTTGTACAAAATTTTAATTGAAATTAATAAAATTTTCATTAACAATTTTGCATTTTAGTAAATTGATTTTTAGGGAAATCGTTAGGCTTCGTGTTTTTTTTTAAATTTCTTTTCGTAGATTACTAGATTAGTTTTATTATAAATCATGGTTGTTTATGTAGTAGCATTGGTAAAGCAATAAAACTAATCTAGTAATCTACGAAATGAAATTTAAAAAAAAAGCACGGAGGCTGACGATGTTTGAGAATAAAAATGAATTTACTAAAACGCAAAATTGTGAATTAAAATTTTATTAATTTTAATTAAAATTGTGGACAAGCTGCAATTCGATATATTTAATTTAAAATTGTTTATATTTATCAATAAAAATGTTCATTTAAACTGAAAATAAAGACAACACAAAATAATTCCAATATGATTTTGTTTATGTTTCATAGGAAAATAAAAATCTTTATTCGCCTGGGGATTTGACTGTTTAGACTGATGTCACGGCTGTTTATGTAGTGGCATTGTCCTTTGATTCTATGGCGATATGATTTTAGATCGTACTGTCGTACGATACTATTATGGTATGATGGTATGATTGTATGACTTTACGTACCATTAGTATTAGCCGCCTGTGACGGTATATCAATCCAATTCCAATTACAACACGCGACATTTAAAAATACATCCCAAATTGTCCATTAGTATTGTAGCATTAGTATTACCCTTATTTTTAAGAAAATAAGAAACATACCACAAGCAAATAGGTACCCTTTTTTTGTGGTAATAAAATAATAAATATTTATCGAAATGTAAATACACATTATTTTTAACCATCAATAGAAATTATTGAGTTTTATGAACGTCTTTGTATGAATATAATTAAAACAAAAATCTAAATGATTTCATTACGAAATGCAATAAGAAACACCAAAACCATCCGAAAATTTTAGTAACGTTCCGTTGCGAAAATTTTCGTAATCCGGATTTCAAGAATACCATTTTAAGAACTTAAATTTTCATCTTCTCTCTCGAAATTTTATTAGTTCTTTTTGCCTCTCTTCGTTATATTCGTAATGGTTTCAAGAATACTAAATTATGATTTCACCATTACTATTACGAAAATAGCATTACGAAAATTTTCGGTTACGAAAATTTTCGTAATGTTTCAAGAATAGCACCCCTGGTCCTCCTTAGTGAGATCAGTCAATGGCCTTGCAACCTCAGCGAATTTTTGATTATCCTTACAAATGTCGTGGCCCAAGAACACGATTTGTGTTTGCAGATACCTGCACTTCGAAAGTTTCATTTTCAATCCGTATTCTCGTAGTTTGACCAAGAATTCTTTTAGTAGTAGTATACCTTCCTCAAGAGTCACTGATGGGATAACCACATCCACGAGATATCTAACAATCCGGTTGCTGAGTTCACCAGCCATTGAATTGGTGCAATAACAAGCCCGAAAGGCATACTATTAAGCTGGTACTTCCCATCAGGCGTTACAAACGCAGTTAAAACACGCGACTCCTCATCAACTGGGATCTGATAGTACCCAGACGCCAAGTCAACCACCGAAAACCATGTCATGCCGGCCAGTCGCTGTATTTGATCATCCATGTTCGGCAATGGGTAATGATCTTTCACAGTTCTGTCGTTGAGCCTGCGATAGTCGACACAAATGCGATCTTCACCGCTTTTTTTTGACGATCACGATTGGGGTTGCATACGGTGAAGTCGATGGTGTTATGATGTTATTTTGCAGTATTTCCTCTACATGATTTCTAAGAGTTTCCCGCTGGGTATAAGCAAGTCGATAGGGCTGATAGCAAACAGGTCTCTCATCCTTTAGCTTTATCTTAATTGTTGCTTTAGTAGTCAGACCAAGCTCGCTCATATTTAATGCGAAACAGTCTCTATACTCGGCAAACAACTGAACAATGTCCGCCTTAACAGATCCGGTAACAGCCTTTCCAATGAGTTCCGCTACGATATCACGAAAATCATCCTTTTGTGCTGTCAGTACGGCCAACTCCTCTGTTCCTGTACATCCCTGTTTCCTTATCAGACAATTCACAACATTCGTGACGTTATTGGCATCTTTAGTAGTACCCAACAGCTTGAAGAAATTGTAGCCCTTGACAACAACTACGTTTTCGCGATTAAGTACATTATTGCCAACAATCATATTGAATGGTTGGAGAACGTCGAGCACAATCAATATTTCACAATTGGTCAGAGTGACGTCATCAATTTGTATTTCTGCCGTTATTTTCCCCACTGTACTGCATACCCCTCCAAATCCACGTAATTTCTGGCTATGTTTTTTATACTTCAAAACCATTTAATCGGCAATATTCTGACACAATATCGTGCATTCGCTTCCCAAATCAACGAAAGCGTCCACGTTGATCGGTGAGACTCTGATTCCGATTTTTATTGCTACATTGGGCAGCATAATATCCCTCTTTTCTACAATAGTTATATATAACTGACCGCATGTTTCGTTTATACGGCTGGTAGTCGTAGCGCCTCTCAGGTCGATGCACTTGAGTATGGGATGATCGATTCGCCAAAACACCCTGGTCTTAAAATGTTTTTGTCATCGAGTTGTGTGCCCGGAGTCTCAACATTAATTCCGAGAAAGTTGCAATTCTCATAACGCTGAGTGAGTAAATTAGATTTAAATTCGCTAATCCACCTATGATGTATTTTATTACATTTTTCTCATCGATGTTTGCCTCCGAACAAAATCCATTATCAATGGAGCGAGCTCCTTTACTTGTGGATAATAACTACCCTCAGCACGCCTGGGTTGTAATTCCTGATTTATAGACCTTGGAGCCTGCTGAATACGTTTATCGGCCGGTAAATCAATTGCACACGCGACAGTGGTGCACGGTCCGGCCTGTCTATATTCGCGGTGCGGTTGCAACCGCGTCTGACGGATTTGTGGGTGCGGTAACATCAGTGAAGCACACTGACCCCCTTGGTATCTAAGTGTTGTGCGGGAATATTGCGGCTGTCACCGATGATGCAACACAACACCTTCCAAACCACACTGCTGATTTCTTGATGTTTGAGGTGCAACATCAAATTTGTCTATCTGTCTAGGCATGTTTTTGGTAGCCATAGTGGTGCCCCTAACTGCGGTACATGATAGATCCAGACCTCGTTCACCATTCGCATTCTGCTGATAATCGAAACTTTCAGAATCCTCGATCGCCTCTGGGAAAGATATCTGTGAATTTGCTCGACCCTCCGCCGTAGATAGGTCTAACGGCACATCCGGTGTCACAACTGGCCCACGTCGCATTGCCACTCTGGTGCACTCCACGTTTGGGATTGACATGTTCGCACAATTTTTTTTTTGATCACTGTAGGATTAGGTACAAAATTTGAGAGTAGATCACACTTCTGATATGTAAGAGAGGGCTATTCATATGAATATTAAACCAGAAGTAAGGAAAGACTTACATTTTATTTCGTACGCATTTAGTGGGTATCCCCACCCTCGATGTCCGATGGTTTAGATATAAACTGTAAGAAAACAACTGTTAGAGTAGGCGCGTCACATTCACACATATAACCCATCACCACCAATCTTCTCTATCACACAATTCCACCAACGCAAGATGATGCAACCATCATACGTAGCCTTAATCAACAAAGATCAATCAATGGGCAAGGCCACAGCCATACAATTGTAGTTACAGGGAACTTTTAAGCCAATAATAAAATGGATAAAAAACAGACAAGGTTTTATTACCCCTAAAGTGCGTTTTTCTGAGAGACTATCAACTCAGTAATTAGCATACGGACTGGAGTTCTTAATCTAATGTTAACATCGAAGCGAAACTTGACTCACAAAATAAAGATTTCTCTGAACTATTTTATCTTCAACATAGTGTAGATGAATCTCATCAAAATTCAGATAGCAATGATATGCCTATCCTACAAATAATTCACAACGATCTTGCAGAGACTGAAAAGAACTCGTTCACCTGGCGTAGATTGTAACGATTTGAAGTGGAAATGTTGCGGAATTGTCTATTCGACCTAATTCGATTAGTAAGGGAAATCGGAATCTGAAAATGAAATGTGGCTGAAATTTGCTGTATCTATAGATAAGAAAGAAGCCGTTTGAAATGTAACAAAGATAATTAAAATATTCTTACAATTATTGCAAGTGGTTCTTTATAAAATTTTGTAAGCGACGTAATCGATAAAATATTTCAGCCTCAATACCGCAGAAAGTCTCCAATGTAATAGTATCCAATTCCTCATTATCAATGGTGTTACACGTACCACCAGAACTTATTTGTAGTTCAGGAGTTGAGATGCAGTTTTCTTCAGCAAGCGGTGAGGAAATCTCTGTAAAGAGCATCTCATTGCGGCAAGATGGTTAAATTCGTGAATAGACGAGTTATTGCTGTTACCACCGCGCTGTCTTATTAAACCAAAGAAATTCTCAATGGGATCTTGATTAAGTCTAGATGCCAAAATTTAATCAGCCTCCTTGTTTTCAATAAGTTGCGATTTTTTGCTATTTAAATCGAATGTTTCTATTTATTTAAATTAGCCGTAGAAATTACATGGTTTCTACAATTCATCGAGAACGATTCGAATTCGTGTATGGTTTTTATTGCCGCCACTACCGTGCAATTTAACGCTTTCGTTGCTAACTTTACCCGCATTTTTTTTTGAAATTTTGGACATAGTTTTGTGTTACAATTTTTTTCATATTCGAAAAGTTTTTTTAAAATGGTCCAGCTAGCTATTTCGTCTGGAGTTAAAAGATCAACGCTCATTAAATTGTTTCTAATAAATTTTACCAAATGAGGTGTGTCGTATAAAGCAAAAATGGCTTTTTTTTTAAATGAAAGTAAGGTGTCTCTTCACTTACTCCGAAAGCACTGTAACATTTCCGATTGTTTGAACCCTGGTCGCACACGATTCGTTCAGTGTGTTCAAACGAACTTTAGTCATGGTTATTCCATCAATATTTTTTTCTGTTGCATGATAAGAAACCATAAATTTATACGGGTTTAATAATCCACGGATCATGAAAATCGTCAAATATTTTGCCATGGTTTTGAACCTATCTTTATTAATTTGACTGAAGCCATCGACAACGTCGCAAACATGGTCATATTCAAAGTCCTGATGAATGGCAACTTCATCAAAAATAAGAATAATTTTTTTTTAACTGTTATTCATTTCCGCTACTTTATTTTTTAATCCCAACAGAATGGATTCATTCGAACCTGTCATCAACATATTGATGATTTTGAGATCATTTTAAAATTTAAATTTTCCCTAAGAAAATTGTAGCATGTGGGGGATTTATGATCTGGGTTGATTTATCTTGGTAGTGAGTGCTCCATCAAATACTTTAGTTTTTAAAGTTTTTATAGTTTTTATTGATTTTTCGAATTTTTGTTTGTAGTAAAAGCAATTTTTTCTGATTTACTACTTCTGGCACTTGAAGACATTTTATCATATTCATCGAACGAGGAAATCATCGTCACATCACATCTTTGTTTGTTGTCGTAAACTTTTATATTTTGGAAACGTTCTGGTACTTCGATATTGCTTTTTAAATCGGGATAATAAAAATAAAATTCTAATCTAACATCAAGTGCCAAAATACGGGATCATCAACAAGCGTATTTTGGTAATAAGTGCCCCAAATAGGAAGGTATCCGTACAAAAACGTTGGCGCCGAAACAGGGACATACATATACTGGTTATTATGGGGAGAATTTCGATTATCAACAACATCGTGCAGAATAACCACAATAGTCCACATCTATAAATTAAACGAGATACGAGATCAGAGATTCGTAGAGCTGCTGAAAATGGACAGCTTGAAAAGGCAAAGATCTACTGCGAAGGGATCAATGACCAAATTACTAAATTATGTAAGAAGCAACATGGAGAGCACTAGCTTGGATGAGATGTATGTGAAACAAGAACGAGCACAGAAGCTTTTAAGTGAATTCCAAAATATTGAAAGGGAGATGTTCGATTTAGACCACGAGGTGGAATCGGACTTATCGAGTTTCGAGGACAACTATGACGCAGTTTTAGCAGCTCTAAACTCTGAAATTCGCAACCGCAGCATTGCTACACAAAACTTGAAAATAATAAGAATACCACGCATCAACAAAACGTTGATGTCCGTCTGCCGGAGATTACCATTCCTAGATTTAATGGCGACTATATGGAATGGCAATCATTTTTCGATATTTATAGTTCTACGATTCACGAGCGAGATAATTTGACGGAGGGCCAGCATCGCTCATTCGACATTTTGCAATCACGGATGCTTACTATAATGAAGCATTCCAAAGGTTAATACAGCGATATGACCGAAAGCGTTACATAGTCAACGCTTTCATTAAAAACTATATGGACCAACCCAGCATAATCCAACCAAATGCCGATAACATCAGGAAATTAACTGATGCTCTAGATGAATCGATTAGAGGGCTTAAAGCGCTAGGTTCAAACGCCGAAAAACGAGATCATTGGCTGATTTATATAGCTTTAAATAAATTAGACAACGAAACCAAATCTCTCTGGGCCCAGGAGACAGCGGAGAAAGACTTTTGTACAATCGATGAATTGTTTACCTTCCTGGGAAAACGCCTAGATATGGTTGAATCCATTAAAGGCTATACGAAAAAGATCACGCCGAGTCAACCAGTTGCACGAGCATATCAAGTTTAAACATCGTTGGGATACCAATGCCCAATATGTAAGAAAGATGGGCACAGAGTTAACGAATGCAAAAGCTACAAGGGCATGCAACCGACTGACAAGTCAGATGCAATACAAAAAAAAAAGAGCAGGTGTTTCAATTGTTTAAATAGATGGCACAGAGTGCAAGAGTGCAGATCCAAAGCAAGATGCCGATACTGCCACAGAAGACATCATACATCATTGCATGGATCATCAGATGAATCAAGGGGTTCTAACGTTTTTGAACAAGCAAATTCTAGGGTTCATAAAGTTGATATAGCAACCAATAAGGAAGTGACAGAAAAGGGAGACACCGAAATTGAAACATATACCGTGAGCCCAGTAACATTACAAGGAATACTTCCGACTGCATTGATCAAAATCAAAGACGGCAACGGCTGTTGGCAAACATACAGGGCACTTTTGGATTCGGCATCACAGGCATCCTTTATATCCAAGGTGTGCATGCGAGATTTAAATTGTAAACGAAAAAGTGGACGGGTTCTTATGAAGGGACTTGGTGAAGCTGGCATGGGTGAAACCGGAGGGTCCGTAGAGCTGACGTTTGCGTCTGTGAAGCACAAAACTACATTAAAAACACAAGATTCATCATTCCAAAGGTGTCTCGTGTATCGAATGAATTCAATTTATCAGTAGCGGATTTTCAAATCCTGAATCAGTTGCAGCTCGCTGATCCAACTTTAAACAAACGAGGCCAAATCGATGTGCTTTTAGGAGTGGACATATTTTTTGAAGCATTGGAAACCGAGAGTATTAAGTTAGCAAATGGATTGACTGCGGTTCGAACAATTTTTGGATGAATAGTGGCCGGGAGAATTGCCGACAAGGAGCAAGTTACAGATGTAACTAAAAATTTCAATGTGCTTCTAGATATCGACAGATCTCTACGCAAATCCTGGGAAGTAGAAGCGCTTCAAAAACATATAAGAGAAACAGCCGAAGAACAGCAGTGCGAAGAATTATTTCGAACAACTATACAAAAATCGGTCGAGAAAAGAAATTTATAGTAAAGCTACCATTCAAGCAATCCGGCAATGTGATCGGAACATCATACAACGCTGCTCTAACCCGGTTAAAGTCAATGGAGAGGAGATTCGAACGTGACCAGGAGTTCGGAAAACTGTATAGAGCATTCATGGCGGAGTATGAGGCGCTTAGACACATGGAACAAGTGCAAGGCCATAATAAATTATCTATATTTATAGTACTTGCCGCATCATGGAGTTTTAAAGGCCAGCAGTACGACAGCAAAATTGCAAGTAGTCTTTGATGGATCCACAAAATCGTCTACAGGGCTTTCGCTAATAATGATGATTTAATGTTAGGTAACACGGTACAGCCATCGCTCCTCAATATACTGCTAAGGTTTCGACAACAAGAGTTCGTCTTTTGTGGAGATATTGAAAAAATGTATAGGCAGGTGTGGGTAGACAGCAATGATCGAGAACACCAAAATATCTTATAGCGCCCGAGTCCACATCAGCAGCCAATCACATATCAATTGATTACGTATGGCTTTGCCTCAGCAGAATTTCTGGCTACCCGCTGTTTGAAAGATGTTGGTATCCGAGTGCAATCCCGTCAGCCAGAGGCAGCACGACCTTTATTAGAGGACATGTACATAGACGATATAATGACAGGGGCCGAGTCCATACCACAGACCAGAAATTTATTGGAGCAGGTAACACACGCACTAGGCAGTCATGGTTTTAAGCTAAGAAGATTTCTTACCAACAATCAGAAGCTGCGGTCATTCATACAAACCACCACGGAGAGCGCTATTAAAGAAATCGGAGAGCATGCAGAAACGCCAAAGGTGCTGGGTCTTAAATGGGATCCTTATGATGACGCATTTAATTTCGCGGTGCAATTACCTGAACGAAGCAAACATACTAAGCGAACACTGTAGTCGGATGCCAGCCGAACTTTCGACCCGCTTGGTTGGTTGTCTCCGATAATAATTCAAATTAAGATTTTATTCCAAAATATGTGGATGCAGAATATAAGCTGGGATGACGAGCTTCCTTCAAGCACACTGTAATCATGGTTGGAACTTAGAACTCAAATATGCGAAACAACCAGCATAAGAATTCCAAGATGGTTGCACTCCAAAAACAAAGTGAGTTTATTTGGATTTAGTGACGCAAGCGAGAAAGCACAGGCCCACATAATCACCTCCAAATCCCGTGTAGCTCCAGTGAAACAATAAGGTCTGCCGAGGCTTGAATTAATGGGTGCCTTGCTGTTGGCTAATGTGATGAAACTGGTAGAGGGGTCGTTAACCGTAACCATAACTAAAACCGTATTATTCACTGACTCACAAATTGTATTGGATTGGTTGTCAGGTCATCCGCGGCGTTGGACCGCATTCGTGGCAAATAAAGTTAGCGAGATTATTCATTTGTACTAACGAGAATACTGGTGGCATGTCGCGTCCAAGGGCAATCCTGCTGACATTGCATCACGAGGCATGAGCACGTTAGAATTAGTGAACAACAAGATGTGGTAGAGTGGACCTTATTGGTTGATTAATGCGGAACAGATAAAGGCTATTCAATCAAAGAACGTGCGGTCCCAGAAGATGACAAATGAAGAATTACGAACCTCAATGACCGATACATTCGTAGTCTCGACTAACATGTTAATTCAAAATTTATTTAATAAGTACTCCAGCTTTGCAAAGATATCTAAAGTATTAGGCCTTGTCAGGCGATTTATCAACAAGCTGAGGTACAGAGAAGAAAAAGGAGATACGCTGACTACTAGAGAAGAAATAGATGCTGCAGAAATGATCTTAATCGCAGAGATTCAGAAATCGGAGTTTTCGTCGGAAATAGGAGCACTGCAAAATGATCAGGCATTACCGCGAAGCAGCAAATTAATCAGCTTGAATCCCTTCACAGACGAGAGAGGCATTATTCGAGTTGTGGGTCGGATTCAAAAATCGTTTGCACCTTATAGCGTCAAACATCCGATCATACTTCCATCGAATCAGCATGCAGTTAAATGCATAGTCAGGGACTCACATACGCTATATAATCATCCGGGAGTAAGTTTACTCACTAGTATCATACGGCGAAAATTTTGGATAATTAGTGGTAAAATACTGTCTAGAGCGATTGTACACAAATGTGTTAAGTGCGTAAGAAACAATCCGAAGAAACAGTGTCAGACGATGGGGAACCTCCCAGTAGAAAGGGTTCAATATGTACATCCTTTCCATCAGGTTGGTGTAGACTATTGCGGACCGTTTAAGGTACAACCAGTACGAAGAAGAGGTCAAATTCCAATGACAGCATATGTTTGCATATTTGTCTGCTTGAGCACCAAGGCGGTGCATATCGAAATAGTAGGTAGCCTCACGACTGAAAGTTTTATCGCAGCGCTAACAAGATTCTTCGCAAGAAGGGGCAACTGCCATAAGATATTCAGCGATAATGGCACAAATTTCGTAGGAGCAAATAACCTTAAACATCTGTTTCATTTCCTGCAGGCCAAGGCATCCGATATATCTGCAGCGCTGTTAAGTCACAAAATATATTGAAAGTTCATTCCACCGGGAGCACCACACATGAGCGGAATATGGGAAGCAGCTGTAAAACAAGCCAAAATACATCTAGGAAGAGTGGTTGGCGAATACATATTGACGCTTGAAGAGTTTGGAACGTTGCTGACCAAGATAGAAGCCGTTATGAACTCAAGGCCCATAGCTGTAACACAAGCCGAGAATATTGATTGTATCACACCAGCACATTTCCTAATTGGGCGTACTGATTTAGCAGACGAATATGTTCTAATTCAAAAAATATCGCCTATGGCTAGATGGAGACTGGTCAAACAGATGCAACAGCAGTTTTGGCACCGATGGCATCGGGATTACCTCACAACACTACAAAAAAGATGTAAATGGACTACAGAAACCGATAATTTGACAACAGGAGATGTTGTATTGGTTGCCGAGACAGGCTTACCGTCCGCTTGCTGGGCATTAGGTAAGGTCGTTGACACACACCCAGGACTTGATGGCAAAGTCCGTATCGTAGATATCAAGTTAGCCAACAACAACAAGATCGTTCAACGTACAATTCATAAATTGTGCAGACTACCAGTTCAGGCAGATGAATCAACCGATTCATGGCCGGCGGAATGTTAACGAGAAGGGAAACACAACACAACACAGCTTTAACGCCTTGGAACGGAGACACATAACCTTCCATTGAAATTGGTGCCTTTTTCTTTCCAAAACTAACAGCTAAGCAATTGTCTATTTCCCAGTATATAGACGTAAATTACTTTAAGCAATTCGAGCTGGCGAATCAGACATCTACGTTATCCTTGGGACTGATAATTTTTTCGACATCCTCTTGGAAATAAAATTAATTGCCCAGAAGTTACACATGCAAAAAATCTTATTGAAGTGTGCTGTAACTGCAATGCAGCGCACCACAATAACAACAATCAATTACCGCTAATATCAATTAAAGAAATTTTGGGATATTGAAGGGGTTACCGAACTAAACCTCAATTAATCAAAAGAAGAGGAATTTTGTGAAAGTCACTTCAAAAGCAACACAACGATAAACAGCACCGGTCGATTTCGAGTACGCCTACCATTTAAATTATCCCTAACCATTTAAATTATCTTTACCATTTAAATTTAAAATAATTGACTAAATGTACAAAAGTGTTAGGCCTGCATTGTTATCCAAAAACACACTGTTTTCAATTCAAGGTAAATTTAAACCTGAAAGCAACCACAATAAAGAGGGAAATTCTATCAGAAGCATGTTAACTATATTTAACCCCTTGGGATAGCTGGCCACAGTGACAGTCAGAGTCAAAATATTCTTTCAGACGCTATGGCTGCAAAATTTGGAATAATATGACTAATTTTCAGATGACTCAATAGCAGAATGGTTAAAAATTTATGAGAATCTGAGGAAAAAGAGCATATTTCTCTGGATAGATACATAGGCACAACAACAAGCAGCGATTTTGAGGTGCAACCAAACAGCCTTGTGTGCCAGATATATATCCAGACAACGCAACCAATTGGAAGATCGCACATAAAGCTTTCAACATCGAAAGCAAAAGTGGTACAAATGAAACAAATAACCAATCCAGGTCTAGAATTATGTGTGGCATTACCGTTAAGCAAACCATGTGTCGCCACCAGACAAATTTTGAAGACTAAAATTAAATGGTATAATCGGGCCAGTGCACTACTCAGAAATATAAGCAAATCTCAATATAGACTCGGCTGATTTTGCATCCAGGGGCGTATATACTGCGTATATGCTGCGAAAAATATGAGTTTAAAGCGAATACCAAAAAATTCCTTTCCGACCAATCTTCCATTACATAAAACACAAATAATTTGAACTCGAAGTCTATTAGGTCCAATAAAAAATTACCACTAGGCTAAAATACCTAAATCCAATTATCAACGACTATGGACTATACCGATTTGGAGAAAGAATACGAAATATGTACATCCATAACATGGATTGGATTATTGGTTGCAGAAATTTAATAAGAAAGGTTGTCCACAGCTGCCTCAATTTCACAAAGTAGCCGGCAACGGAATTTAATCAAGTCATTGGAAATCTTCCGAATAGCTAATTAGACAGTTCCTTACATTAGAAGTGGATTACGCTACGAGTCACCTATGGAACAATTGTTGGAATGTGAAAGGTGTATTAACCGTAGAAAACTGTTTTAACGAAAAGTGTGATATTACCTCGGAAAACGATTCAACAAATTTTGTTAGCTGTTTTTTGTATGCCACATTTATTATCAACATGAAAACAAAATCGACGGTTCCATTTCTGAGAAAATCTATTTGCCAGTTTCTTCTTCCAGGAGTCACCTACTATTCTAAACTCGAATGGACGCAAAAGTTAGCAAAACCTGCTTCATATTACTAAAACCTATCATTGCACAAAATGTCGACCAAAACATTCAATCAGGACGAAAGGACGGACACGACATGTTTTTAAACGATGTTTTGGAGTTGCCTGTTCCTTACCGTTCGGATTTTGTCGTCTCAATTTATAGAATTTTTTTAAATAAAAGACGAAAGAAGAATTTTATAAACGAAGGAGAATAAAACGAAATTTAAAATTTTGGAGTAAGCGAAATTATCCAAGGCATACGAAATAAAAAACGAACGGAACGGAATGGACATCATTTTGTTTGAGCCATCTTAATTCGTTGAGAAATGTGAAAATGTTTAACAATTTTTTGTTCGTGATTACAATACTTACCCAATATAACTTCGCAGTTGGTGGAAAAGAAGCAAAAATTGGGCAAAAGCCTTACGAACTACCAGTTCGTGATAATGGTGAACCTCGACAAAGTGATATTTATTTGTGGTTATTTGACGCATAGCGAAGAAGTATCTTGAAAAGAATAAAGGATGTGGGGACCTTAATAAATGGTGATTATTAGGCGTATCATTTTATCGTTAAGTAAAAAGGTATTTGTAGGTAGCCCCAGAAGCAATTACTATTTGTTTTTAAAAAACCTTACAATTTTAAATATTAAGCGTGAGCTTTTACTGCCCACCATTTCTCAATATTCCCATAAGGCAAACTTATTATAAATTGGAGCAGAACACTGAGAGTATAGAACATCAAAATTTTAATTTGTTAGTTAATACACATATGTACGATAATCGTAGTGAAACTGTATTATATCACATATGAATAAACCAAACATGATTACTTCTATTTTGTTTGGTACAAGCAATTCAGAGAGGCAGTAGGATACCGAAAACGTTAAATGCTTATATCCGTACTCATATGTACTCGTTGTACGTAAAACGAGATTTCATATTCTGTTTGTGCATAATATAATCATTTGAATCTAATTATGCAATATGTAGCAGGTATAGAATTTTTATTTTTTCATAATAATATGTTGATAAACATAAACATGTCATGTTAATTGAGATAAAAAGATTATAATTCCTCCCACCAGTTTTTTTTTACAATACAAACTGTATTTAATGTATTCATAAACTGTATACTAATTAAATTTTAACTAAATTAACAACGTTTTTGAACAGTTTTGTCATCAAGAGTTAATGAAAAGAAAAACTTCATCATATTTAATATTCGTAGGTAGATGGAAAAAAATAAATTTTCATGAATATATTCATCTCAAATTACATTGAATGAGAAAGACCAAATGTTACACCAAACCAAAATATCGTATTATAGGAAAATAAATTTGTGTAACGTCGACAAGTTTTCTCGTGACAATAACTTTCAATTTTACCAAGTTTTTTTTTTTATGGAAACATAACTGTGACATGACAAACTTTTTACTTTTGAATGTACTCTGATACGTATAAGTAGTCATTTTGCGATAAAATTTATGATTTCCGCATTAAATATTGTAACAGACTATCCATTTAATCGTCTGACAAAATCGTTATTTTCATGTTTCATGTTATAATTCAACGAAAGAACTAAGTTTATTAAAAAAACTATTCGCTTCTAGACAGAGTAAATTGGATAAAACATTGTCGCACTTATAGTATATACTTTCAATGTTTAATGATGTTGAATCATTTTTTGTTCTTTTGTATAGGAAAACCACTTTAGGTTTTGCTTTTGGCCAATGAACGATTAATGTTAGTTTGGTGGATAATAATTTACAACTCACAAGGATAATGTTTTAAAATTACCAAATAATTAGAAGTTTACCTGCAAAATTCCTATTGAAATAGATGATTGGTTAAGTTTGCCTAGGTAAATGTGAAATTCGGGAACGGTTAGTACACCGACGTAAATCTGAAGTTAATTATCTTTCAAGTTAGAATTTGGTTGATTGGCCGTTTATGTAACCTGCAATCGACAGCCGACAACCTGACATTTCCGTAACTTTTTTTTAACCTCTGATTGGGCCTGACGTTTCGTAGGTTTTTGAATGAAACTTTGTGGTTTTTATGGCAGTGAAATATAATGTTAGGTTATGTAGCATCAATCCAACTCTTTGATTATTTGATTTAATTGTAAGTTAGTTTTAAGTTAACGACACTATATTTTGGTATTTATGTTAATTAGGTTCTTAACTTTTTTAATTGTGTCAATAGTGGCCCGCCAACAGTTAAATAATTAACAAGTAAACAAAATTGCCAATAGCTAAATGATGAAATGTACCTAATAAAGGTAAAAGTAAACTCTTCTAATTGCATAACGATATTTGTCGATTTTAGTGAAGTAACCTATCCATCAGCCTTTGCTATGAGCTGATAAATATACTGAAATATTCTGAAAGTAGGCTACGAAAACAACCATTCTGAAACGAACGTAATAGATTAAATTTTTGACATTTATATAGCAAATATCAAGGTTTAACCTGACAGCCACATTTCTCAAATATCTGAGACAAATAAGAGCCTCGCGGGAGTAGTTGCTACAGTTTATTCTTGTCTTTGACCAGCAGAACCACGTTACGATCGATGCGATACAGGATGTTTCAATAATGTGAACAATCGAAAGAGATTGGACTGAAATATATCACTGGTGTAGTGTTGAACGTAATCGGTATTGACATTAAAAATATTGAAGGCGAAGGTGAGAGCGGTGTTCAAGCATAATTTACTAATTTACTTAATTAAGCTGTTTTTAACCGCTGTATTAAATAAATGATGCAGCCAAAATATATTCCGTGACCATTAGTTTATTTTGAACTATGATGTGAGCAACTTAACTTTACAGCCATTTTTTGAAAATCGATAGGATATAATAGCTTTAATCCAAATAAACGTTTAAGGGTAAATTTCAGAGAAAATGTGATACGAATCATCATGGTAAAATTAACCGAGGGTTTCTAGCCGAAAGTAAAAGTCGATTATGCAGATTATGTTATTTACAGTTCAGCCGAAAATAAATATAAAATTGAGGTTATCAGCTAAAATTAACGGGATACATGTATTACATTAAAACTTCTTAAGTAGAATACTTTGTTTTATTTACTCATAGAAAATCATAGGATTCTAATAAATATTTAGAATTTAAATGCATCCTTCATATCTGGAGATAGATGGCTTTTATGTGATGTTCCGCGTGGTTCAACAGGGAAAATTCGATTTTCCAAAAACCAGTAGAAATTCTAAATAAAAATTAGCCTCTGAAGCGTTATTTACATTTATTTATATTAATGACATTAATTTGGAAATTCTATGATGGGCTAAAGCTCATTCTCAATAGAATTTTTAAAAAGTGGTCAAAGTATAATAATAATCCAAAATAACTGTTGATTTAGTAAATGATTAGAGTACACCCAATAGACTTCTTCCGGCAATTCTGTATCTGAAGTTTCATACCGTGGCTTGGATCTTTTCATCTTCAAAAGGCTGACGAGATACATTATTGACCTGATACACCTTAAAGTCTCAGAAATCTCGTATCGTTAAGATGACATCACGACTTCGGTTGGGGTTTTTTGTACACAAATTATTTTAATTAAAATATTTATATTCAAAAATGTTATGTCTGGTTTCTTGTTGGAAAAAGCCTCTAGAGTATTTTCGTGAATCGTAGAGTAGAGGTGAATTGTATTAATGTGATTTATCAGGAGCAATCGCTGGAAAAAATCAGTTGAAGTTTGACGTTGGGAGTCCGGGAAAATTCAAATTTTCCAACAGTTATTAGAAACTAATTAGAGGAAAATCACATTTCCCACCGGAAACTGGCAGTGATTTTTATACCAGTGACAGCACTTTGTAAGTCTCTTCTTACCCTTCGATGGGAAAACGCATTCATTTTCGATTTCATATCCGAGATACTAAATGCGGGTACATAAAAATTTGCATTTCGACCAATTTATCTGCAATTCCTTTTTTTCAGCTAAATTTAACACCGTTGATAGTCGAATTATTGCTTCTACCTCGTTCTTAGCTGGAATCACCAAATCATCCATGTAAATGCACACTACACCCAGTGCGCACAACGATTTGAAAATTTTATTGATGAGTCGCTGAAAGATAGCTGGAGAATTGCACAGACCAAATGGTACACGGACGAACTCGTAGTGGCCGTTTGGCGTGATGAAGGCAGTGTACTTTTTGAAGTTCTCTTCCACTTGCACATGGAAAAATCCATTCTGAAGGTAGAAAATATTTTAGCATTTGGAGCTGGTCAATTTGATCCTCCATTAAATTCATCGGAAATCGGTCTTTGATAATTTTTTCGTAAATGCTCCTGTAATCAATGCAGAGTCGCTTTGAGCCGTCTTTTTTATTTGCCAATTCTATTGGGCTCGCGAAGTCTAAAGCACTTTGCCTTATTATGCCTCCGTCTAGCCATTCCCGTATTTGATTGTCCACAATAACTTTTTCCAATGGGGAAAGGCGTCTATGCTTTTGGAAAATAGGTTTCTCGTCGACCAAAACGATTTTGAATTTAATGTCATCTTTCAATCGAAATCTATGCGGAGTATAGTTAGCAATCATGTTTTTTATCTGCTCAGCGTGACTGTGGTTTATAATATGGCTTAAATTGAGGTCTAAGTTACCATGCTCAACAATCATACAAAACTGTTCCGGTACAAACCTCTTCATAGCTAGTAATGCTATTTGGAGTTACAATTGTCATTGTTTGATTCAAAAGCTCCTTACCGATTATTACATCGCACGGCAAAACATTATCTGAAACGACATGAAAGACTGTATTATATACTTCTCTGTCAATTTCCACATTCGTATAAAATAGTCCCAGTGTCGAAACATTTCTAGAACCCGCTCCTTTAAGCCTAATGTGCAGATATTTTCTCATTGTCATTAGGTTAAGATCGCTGCCCGTATCAACTAAACCATGAACATCTACACCTTGTACAGTTAATTTTTAACATCTTTCCCATGGTTGACTGCCTCTTCGTGAACCGATAACACCTTCTTAACAGTTGCTTCCACCCTTTTTGGACATTTGGGAGAAATATGCCCGAACTCATTACAGTTGTAGCATTTAGGGCCTTTCTCCTTGTTTGTCCACTTATCACCCAAGTGTTTCGTACTTCCACATCCAAAACAACGTTCACCTCTTCTAAATTTGTTATTTTTTTTTCTTCTTCTCGCCGCCTTTATCCGCAATTATGCTAAACATTTTTTGCGACCTTTCATTTATCTTTGCACCGTACAGGATTGCCTTGTTAACTTCTTGATCATCTATGCCCGCTATACAATATTAAAAAATTGCTTCATTTTCGATGTTCCCCTTCTTATCTATTTCCCTTAAAGCCATTACATATCGCTTGAATGATTCGTCAGGCCTTTTCCTGCGTTCAAACATTTTCCGATGTACCGTTGCACTGTTATCTTTTTTCTCAACTTCCGTGCGCAAATGCTCCTTCAACTTGTCCCAACGGTCTATGCTTGCAGCTAACCGCAAACTATCTTTGGCAGTACCCTTCAGAAGTCGCTTTGCATTAATGGTTTTCCTTATATCATCCCACATGGTAGTTCCAGACACCTTATTGAAATCTTCTACCCATTTATTAAGTGAATAATCATCATCACCACTGTAATAATTCATTGATTCTTCAACGTCCTTGAATAGGTATTGCGATCTTGATTCTGTTTGAGTATGTATAGGATTTTCGTTGCTTTTTAATAAATCATTCTCCATTCGTAAAAGCTAAATTTCCTTATTTTTTAATTCCATCCACTTTATTGAAATTTGCTCTTTGTCTGTTTTTTCGACCGCAGCTGTGCTGGTGACGGTTGATTTGCTGCAAGCTGCACCTGTACTGGTTGATTGTTGACTTCAGTTTATTGCGGTTGTGATGAACGGCGATCCGCAAAGCTCCCTTCGGTATTTATTGCCTGCTTGAACAAGAACTCCATTTTTTGGTAGACATCATTTTCAGTAGTATCTGCAATAGTCGTATTACGTTTATTTTTATTGCGACCCATTGTATATAATAAACTAAATAACAAATTATTTTTAATACACCGTTTTGTTGTGGTAGTATGAACCTATTAGTTGCTGCTTGTCTCCACACCACGGCCGTATTTTATTTGATTGATGTAAACATGCGGTACAATATCACCGTTACCGTTATTACTGCAACACGCTTTATCAAAAATACTATACGACCACGCTTCGTAGAAAAATTCTTCTCGACCGTTCACTATTTCAAATGTTACATATTATTATTTGCGGTATTATAATTTGCGCACTTCACTACACTGCTCCATTACTAATTTTTTCTACACGATACTACGTCCACTTTTAATTTTGGTTGACTTTCGAAAGTTTGCACCGTCACGAATTATCGAATGATTGACCAAATTACACCGTTACGAATTATCGTCATAACTGCGCACCGTTTTTAATGCACCGTAATTTAGATTCGCTTTTGAGGTGTACGGTTGAACGTAGTAAAATAATTTTCTAATTTTTGTTGCTTAGTCGATTCTCAAACTGTTCACCGATAGCACTTTTAGGGATCAAAAACATATGATGCACGGCAATCACGATCCCGGTTGAGCCCCCAAGTAGGAAATTATTTTAACGACACAGAAATAAAGCTGCACACCGTAATTTAAATTGTGTTTTATTTTATTGACCATACTTTACAATAGTTTATATTCGACTGACTTGTATATAGATTTTTCAATTCAAGTACAAAATAATTTGAAGAGAAAGTGAGAGCAAATCAAATATTTTAATATAAGGTGGTAATTGATTTATTTTTGCAATCTGATACCTAACGTTAGACTCTTCTGACTCTTCTGATAGCAATCCCATATATATATATATATATATATATATATATATATATATATATATATATATATATATATATATATATATATATATATATATATATATATATATATATATATATATATATATATATATATATATATATATATATATATATATATATATATATATATATATATATATATATATATATATATATATATATATATATATATATATATATATATATATATATATATATATATATATATATATATATATATATATATATATATATATATATATATATATATATATATATATATATATATATATATATATATATATATATATATATATATATATATATATATATATATATATATATATATATATATATATATATATATATATATTATATATAACATATATCCCTGTACAATCAACGATAAAAATCTAAAATTGTGTATTCTATGTAACTGTTAAATAAAAGAACTCAGTATTGTTTGAATTTTTGTACATATGACTTCATGTTTGTATAAGTGAACCTACAGTTTGGGGCTCAACCGAGATCTGCCAGTATAAAAAAAAAATACGACGATTAACAAAACGGCGATAAAATTTGATTTGTTAAGGCGATCAAATAATTTCACGACGATAAAAGTGATTCCATAAAATTCACCGAAGTGTTGATAAAAAAAAGTGTCAATACGAGGAATTTGGAATTCTGTCGGATTAATATCATGGTGTACAGTCTATTGAATTTCAATTGCAACATAAGAAATTCTAACAGTTTTCAAGGTCATTTTTGAATGCCGTTGCTATCAATTCGATCTCTATCATTTTGATCCTTTTGCTTTGTTATTATCATTGGGGTAAGAAAAATAGCAAGAGAATTAATTTGAAGGATCATAATGCCCATGATACAAGTTCAGGGATATTCAAGCGTACTCTAGGGGCTGCTGGTCTAAATTCACAACAGCAAACAGTCAGTAAAAGCACAATGGTGGAACTAACGGAGAATGACAATTGTGTCAAAGCAAAATGGCTGGGTGAAGTTTTTAGAAGAAAGAAAGAAAGAGATCGAATTAAAAGATAAAGAAATAGAACAGTTACAGATACTACTGTGAATCGAAATCAACTTCAGTGGCTGAGCTTTAAGGATATCGAAGTATCATTATAAAATTTAGTGGTTACGATGATAATTTGGTTAAAGATGTGAATGAGTCTGCAACTTGCTTGCGTATATTTGAAAAGGCTCTTAATCGGAACTGCAAAAGAAAGTCTTAGAATGGCGAATGGAACGGATAACTGTGAAACTTTAATTCAATTTTTGAGGTACGAATTTCTAGCGATAAAGAATTCAGCTTTGATTCATAAACGAATAGCGGATCGTATAGGAAGAAATCTGACGGATCTTCCTCAAAACACTTGATCGCTATGGGGGAACTAGGAGGCTCAGGAAATTTAGTAGATGCTGCTATTATCGAAAGTTTATGGTGCAAGGTGTATAGATGACTTTAAAGAAAAATTAAACATCTATGCAAATATTAAACTGAAATCAAAGAAGCGAGACATGCCAAGCAACAATCCATTAAACCAGCCAACTCAGAACTCTAGGTGCTCAATAAAGTATGGTCCAAGGTGTTATAATTTTGGCGACAGGGGACATCAAGGAAGGCAGTGTGAAAATAAATCGAAGGAACCAAAATGTTTCAAATATAACGAGTATGGTCACGTACATATCTCCAAATTGAAACAAAACAGAAATTCAACGTAGGGAACTATCAAACATTCAAAAATCTGTGGCTGTTCTTGAAAAAGAAGCTTGCGTAACAGTCGTAGAAAAAGAAGATCATACATTTTTGTCCAAAACCGTGAATACAAATTTGTTGGTTGGGAAATAATTTTACGCTTTATTTAACAGTGGTAGCGATATCAATCTCGTGTCACTTAAAAAATTCCAAAATGGTCGAGAATCTAAGGGATGACCGAATATGCTGAAAAATGTAAGTACCTCAAAAACAGTGTTAAATCTCTAATTCCGCGTCGGAGGCACGGGGGTTTTTGGAACTCTTTTCCAAAAGTACCGTACCAAATCGATCATTTGGGTACGTTGGCTTTTACCAGAAATAATACAAAAATATTTTTTGGGTGTAATCGACGAATTTTCCAACTTCGTCTGGCCGTATCAAACCAAAACAACCAGCGCTAAAGATAGGTTATACAGAAGCTTGAATTACAAGGGTGCTGTGCATGAAACAAAATTATTCTATCCTTTATAACGATAAGTGTACCAACTGGAAATTGCCAAATCAAGAGGGTTTTTCGAATAGTGATTCCAGCCTTAATAAAACTATCAGCAGAAAAACCAGGTGAGTGGTTTAAGCACACTGATCTCTTAGAGTATTGGTATGTCTCCCTTTAAGTTATTAGAGTGTGTAGAGATACGCTGACCAGAATACGCAAAAATCACAAAAATTATTGACGAAGAATCCTCTACAATATTCGTGGATGAAAGAGTGGGATAGCGGAGGAAGGCTAGAGATTTTATTTAACGAATACAGAAGGAAAACCGTCGAACCTACAACACAAAGAGAATAGATACCAACAAGTACAAAATTTATGACTTCGCTTTAATTAAACGAACGTAATTCAACGGTTATTCAAAATTAAATCCCAAATATATTGGGCCTTTAAAAGTAGTGAAAGTTAAACAAAACTACCGTTATGATGTACATAAGGCGAATGTCCTGTTAATACTTTAGCATATGCTGAAAATATGAAGCTTTATTATACCGGAGCATCATCATTATCAGAAGAAGAATAACACGACAAAATACAAATTTGAAGAACACAATGAATAATGTATAAGTAGGGTAACGGAAGTTACCGAAGATGAGGTACAATCATCCCGGCCGAATGATTACATGTTAAATAAAAGAAATCAGTATTATATGAATTTTTGTACACATAATATCGAGTACACATAAAGACGTGGATCGAGTAAACGTGCACTGACATCGTCCAACAAGTAGAAAAAATTGTGCCACTATTAAATCCAGACAAGAACATTTCGCTATCCACAGCAGTGAAGCGAGCCAGCTTCGCCAAATTAGCAATGCGACTGTCCTGCAAAAGTTTGGTTTTAAGGGGTATAAACAAAAATTTTAACATGGATAAATTTAAAGCGTAAAATTAAAGAGAATTTTCCAACCCGTATCCAACGGATAAAAACATTAAGATGGAAAGCAAATCGATAGAGACCCTTATTGGTTGGCCTGTCGAACAGAAATAGATGATTAAAAGGCTCAAGAAAACATCATTCAATGTATATCCGCACATATACCGCCAAGATTGTTATTATTACTGTAAAAGCTGCTGTAGTTTTCTTCGAATCATTGATTGTAGAATAGGAATAACGGGAAGCATTAAATATTGGTTGCCAAATTAGACAAATCTTCCTTATTTCGTAATGTTCGTCAATGTTAAGGAATTTCTCGCGATGATAGGTGTTAATGCCTAAAGAATTTGGAAAAAACGCCTCCCATCATCATCATATTCGTGATTTATTTCTAATGTGTGGCATATTCTTGATTTATTTCACGTTTTCACCCAATATCTTTTCACCGGCAAGTTTTTCGTCAGCTGGTATTTGAAACACATTTGTGATCTGTGCTGAATCTATATAGGCAAAATGTTGCGTAATCCTCTCGGACCTAAAATCTAGTAGTAACAAATGAATAATTTTCGGTACATTTGTGTAGGAAGTTAGCTTGATCTATTCTGAGTGGGGTTCATGATCGCTTGTAGTTTTTCGGTCCCCGACTTTATTTAAGGGATGATCGAAATCAGCACAAAGGATAATCGCAAACCCACATATTCGATGATATTTTTGTCAATTAATTTTTTCGAAGCACTTCACAAACTCACTAATGCACTAGATGTTTTTCGCATTGAATAATAAATAATTTATCGCAATGACATATAAAACGTTGGTGGGGATATCAATGTGCGTTTAACAAAACTACTTTTATAGAGCACTAATAATTCGCAATATTTACAGCTTTGCTCTGCTACCAATGTTGATGTATAGAACCTCTATCCATCGGTATTTGTTAATAGCATTCGCACGGATAGCTGTTTCGTACGTGGTTATTAACATACGGTATCAAATGGTAACACATTGTACCAAGTAGTTTTCGCTCCACGTTCACAGGGTTGGTTAGTTTAGATTGAGTTTGGGTTAAGTTGAGGTTAAATTAGCGGTACAATTGGAGAATTATTTGGGGTTGTTTCGAGTTGAGTTTATTTACTCAAGTAGTTTTTCTGATGGTGTTGATTTGTGGCATTGTGTTTGACGTTAGGTTAAGAGTTGAGTTAGGGGTGGAGTTGGATGATGATTAAGCTGTTGACTTAAGGGTGAATTGGGATTAAGTTGAGGTCCAGTTGGGGATTTATTTGGAGTGAGTTGAGGATTGAGTAATTCGTCTGTTGATTTGAGTTCATATGCGTCCGAGCTAATAGCTCAGTTTGGGATTGGCTTTGGGGTAATGTTGGTGTTGAGTTGAGTATGATTCTGTCGTACAGTTTTGAATTTATTTAGAGGTTAAGTTGAAATTTGAGTGGGAAAGTTGAGTTCTGTTTTTGTTGGGTGAAAGTTCAGGGGCAGTGCATGTTGGGATTGAGTTGTGTTTGGATTGAAATTGGTGATTATGTCCGAAATTGCTTGTTTTACGGACTGAGTTAATGTAAAGCAAGGGACTAAGGGGTTTAGTAAGGAATTGATTTGGGAGTGTAGATTGAGGATCTCTTGAGGATTCAATCCTTTATATTTTTTAATTAAAGTTGGTATTTTTAACAAGTAATTGGGTCGAACCAAGCGATTATCAAATAAATTTGCGTCGACTTACCGAATGGAAGAGTGGAGATGCACATACTAAATGAAATCTTCAAGTTAAAAATTCGTTTTTAACATACCATACTATACTCACATCAAGAACTTGAGAAAGTCGGGCGCAATTTATGCTTAAGTATTTGCCTAATTATTAAGCCAGCTCTGTCCGAGTCCTGAAGTTTTAAAATTTTTCTTGGCAGTAGAAATTTTCAGAGAAGGTTTCTGAGGAACTCCTTAAGCCATTTTTAAGCTGCGTTGTCCCATATATGTAACAAAAAATCTAAGATCGTCCGTATGCTGGCAAGGTGTATGTCTTGTGCTAATTTTAATCGATACACACATCGATACTCCTAAGAACCAGCACCTAAAGCGTTTATCAAATAAAATGGGACATCGCAACTTATGGACTGCCTTTCCGTGGCATACTGCAGCGATCGGTGGGGTCACAGTTGGTGGATAGTGGACGGCCTATCGATAGGTATGCTAGCGGTGAATTAAATAAGCCGCCCCCAACCGCAGTCCAACTGATGGGAGAGTCTCAGGAAACGGGGGAGTGTTTAACCTCAGTTCATTAAATTCTGAGTACATATGATGCCCAGCATGGAAAGGCGAACGGATGGCGCCAGAAAACCATTGACCAATAACCACGGCGGACTGTGCGTCACGTTCCCTCTGCACCTCCGGAGTCTCCGCGGGTGATGAGTGGAGTACGCACCCTATAAACGGGTGACCCGGGGAATGAAATGGATCCCATTGGATTTTGTTCTCCATGTGAATAGGTGAATGAGGGAGAGAATGTGAAGCGGAGGGAAGGCGATACTGGGAGGCCGAGGTGCTAGCGAGCCGAATGGTCTGGATTAAGGTGTTAGGCGACCCGTGCTGACGATAAACTAGGCTAGGGGCCCATTTAACTAAGCCCAGTCGCTAACGGAGCCCTCTGGATACCTGGCGACCTCCAGTTGTATTTAGCCTTACCTGTGTACACGGATCTCTGCACAGGTGGACCCGTGTATCTCCGATACTTGTAGGAATATCATGAACGATACAAAAATAAAAGAAATAGGCGCCGATACCGACGCCGATAAGCGACGATATCGTGAAAAACGGTCGGCGCACAGAATTTTGGAAAGGCTGACTGTGACCCCAGAGGGGCAGTTAACAGCAGAATAAAAGGAATCTGTGGCATTGGCAAGGAAAGTTGACGGCGGCGGCACTTTGAATAAGGATCGTGATTCGAAAAGAATGAGGTCACTTGATGAGGAAGTACCGGGTGACGCTAAACGAGCCAATGTGACCACAGGAGCCCAAAATGACCAAAAGATGAAGCTGTTCGGCGAAATCTTGAAGGAGCACGCCTTGACGTTAGCCGTCATTGACAGGGGTCAGGAGGACGAGAGCATTACGGTTGAAAAATGGAGGTTGGTTTACAACGAACTGAAGTCGCTAATTTTGGAAGTTCTGAAAGATAGTCCGGGACCCCCGCCATCCTGTAGATCAGTGGATCTGTACAGAATGGCAGTGGCCAAAGTATGAGAGGTATTTCAGGGCGCGAAGCTGGAGGTGGTCAGTAAAAAGGAAATTCCGAGCAGACTGAGGGCACGAGTCTGATTGCCAACCAAGCCAGAGAAGCCTGAGAATGTCATTGAAATCGTCCAGGCCAGTAACCCATATCTTTCGGCAAATAACTGGAAGGTAGTGAAACAAGGGGGAGCCAAAGGGGGCTATTAGTTGATTATTATGCTGTTAAACAGGGAGTCCCTAACTCTCCTCGCGGAAACAAAGGGAGTGATCAGCTTCGGATTCAGGTCGATCACTTTCAATGTGTATAAGAAGGATGAGGTGGACACGCAAGTGGGAAACCAGCCTGGGGTAAACGTCGGAAAGGAAGGTGTTGATCTTCCGGAGACGGATACAGATGCCGAAATAATGGTTGTTCAAGCCTGTTCCCTTTCTCTGAACTCTGATAAGGCAAACCTGTTGAAGTCCCCGCGAGAGGGGCGTGGCAACGGCGACCACATAAAACGATTAAAAGAGAAGATGGGCGGCGAAACGACGGATAGCGGCGGTTGTCCTGGGGTTACTTTTCCGATACGGGAAGTAGAGGAAGAGATGAATAAGGTAGGTCACAATGGTTAACATTGTACAAATAAACCTGCATCACATGAAGGCTGCCTCGGCAGCTCTCGTTCTCAGACGGACTAAGTCAAGTGAGGACTTGGTGCTAATCCAAGAACCTTGGATTGACAATAACAGGATCTGTGGCCTCAGAATGAAAGGGTAAAAAATATTATACTCGGCCAACTCTGAGAAGATCAGATCGTGTATTTTGGCGAAAAATAATTTGAATATTTTACTTCTTCATCAATTTAGTAGTGGGGATGTTACCGCGGCGAGCGTTGAGGTTTGCTTTATGGCTAGCCTCAGCCTATTGGGATCGGGAGAAGGAGGTTCCACGAGATAACCTGTTGGAACTGATCCGTAAAGCAGATCCAAGAAAGGTAGGTGTCATACTTGGATGTGATGCAAACGCGCATCACACAACCTGGGGAAGCACAGACATTAATGTAAGGGGTGTGTTATTTTTTGAATACTTATTAAATACTAACCTTTTAGTTTGCAATATTGGGTGAGAACCAGGAGTCAGGAATCGACAGGAGGTTTTGGATGTGACTTTTGCGTCAGATACTGTTTTTCATATGATCAGGGGATGGAGAGTGGAGAATGAGCACTCATTCTCTGATCACCGGTTTGTAATATATAACCTCAACTTCAACAATGTTACCCGGAGAGCCTTTAGGAATCCTAGAAGGACAAACTGGAACAAATATGGGGAGGTGTTAGAGGAGGTATTACCGCTGGAGGTTCCAGAACTTCCGGCGACAGTAGAAGAACTGGATTGCATGGTTGTTAAAAACTAAATACGCACTTCCCGGGAAACCTCGATGACTCGACGGAGCCGGGGGCTCATCGAGAAATACTTTCAATAAAAATAGAGGGCATCATGGATAGGGACGGATCGCGTGGGCAATGAACGGGTTTAAGCCCTATAAATCGGCTGGCCCAGATAGGATTATACCAGCGGAGATCCAGAGGAACTTGGCAGTCATCCTTCCCTGGCTGGATCTTCAGAGAAGGTCTGAAATTTGTCTTCATTCTGAAAGCGGGGAAAAGCATGCTTATCCCAAGGACATGAGGCCTGTAACTCTATCATCCTTTCTGCTGAAAACATTGGAAAGGATGGTAGATGTATTTGCACAATGGCAATGTCAGAGCATGCGTACTGTAAAGGGAGGTTGCACGCTGTAGTGAGACCTGTACTTATGTATGGAGTGGGCGTTTGGTGGCCAGCTCTGGACAGGGTAACATGCAGGAGTATAATGAAAAGGGAGCAAAGAACGGCCTGTATGCTTATAAGCGGGGCGCTTAGGACGACACCTACTCCCGCTTTGGAGTTTATGTTCCACCTTATTCCAGTAGAGGTTTTTGTAAAGCAAAAAGCAGCCGAGGTGGCTATGCGACTAACGGCTGTCTCTCAGTGGAAGTGCCTGCAGGTGGGGCACTCGACGATAGTTAAATCACTAAGGGATGAACTGGTGAATCTAGATTATGTTATACCAACCTTGTACTTCGATAGAGGGTTCCGGACCGTCTGTCCTTCAAAGGAATCCTGGAGGACGGATCAATACTGGAAAACGAGCCAGTGCAGTTTTTCACGGACGGCTCTAACTAAATGGTAAGGTAGTAGCCGGAGTCTTCTGTGAGAAGCGTAATGTTAATTTTCTGTTCGTCTTCCTGACTACTGCAGCGTGTACCAAGCTGAAGTCGTGGCGATCGGGGAAGTCGTGACATGGTTGAAGCATAATGTGGTATCAGTAAGGGATAACGCAATTTATGTTGACAGTCAGGCGGCGGTCAGGTCACTAGAAGCGGTTTGTCTGAAGTCACGGGTGGCGCTGGATTGCCGATCATCTCTTAATAAGTTGAGCGAGTATTTCAGTATCCAGATATTCTGGTTCCCTGGTCACTCGGACATCACGGGGAACTGTAGGGCGGACAAACTAGCTAGGTACGGTACGACTCTCCAGATGCAGACGGAAAGGGCAGTTATGGGGAGGAAAACTGGACTTGCGGCGCTCCAAAGCACTGATATCCCTTGGAAGACGAGAGTTAGGATTGGTCTTAGGGATACTTACAGGACACTGCCTTTTTAAGGAACATGCGAGAAAGCTGGTTCTACAGACAAATGACTTTTGTAGAAGTTGCTTGTACGAGGAGGAGGAAGAGACTATAGATAACATCCTATGCTCGTGTCCGACACTATCATACAGAAGACATAAATACTTGGATGTGTACGGTATGGCCAGCCTTTCGGAACTCGCGAACTGCGGAGTACAAGATATTTTGCGCTACATAATTAGCACTGGATGGTTTCAGGGGTAAAGGGGAGATAAGATCCTGTGGTATCACAATGAGCCACTATTGGCCTAAGTGTGCGATAGCAGCCACTCTAACCTAACCTAACCTTGCCCTATGAACTACCTTCGAAAGCGTTTCAAAGTTGATGGAGGTCAGGTTAGGTTTGTGAATTTGTGTATAACTACACTTTCTATAAAAAAATTCTTGCTGTCATTCTTAGCACACATCAGTATATTAAGAAATTTCCAAAATATGTTTTTAGCCACGACAGTTTCTATCAAATTCAAATCTACCAACTGCTACAGATTGTGAAAATTTTACATTTTCTAGATGGACTTCGTAATACACGGTTCTTATGGATATTCAAAATCAATAAACAAACTTAATTTGAAATACTCAAGCTTAAATTATTGTTTCGTATGACAAAGCAACTGACGAAAAATACAAGCATTCAGTTCATATAAAAAAAATGCTCCTCCAACATTATTATTTATAAATAGATTAACAAATTTGCCATCTGCGAATTATCGTAATCGTCTCTATATTGCGTTACGAGATTTCAGTATAAAAATAGAATACGAAACCGAACAAAATCTTAAATCTAGTATTTCAAAAAATAAAAATTAAATTATTTTAAGCAATAAGCCCATTTAAAGGAATTTGGTAACACAAAACAAATCCGATATACAAAAAACAATCCAATATTGTAAAGACATAAAAGAAACTGGAAGAGAATATCCGTATAAAAGTCCGCATTCCAAAAATTTTGATATTTTTTTAATTTTTTTTGAATATAAACAATTTTTATTAGTTGTCTTAAAAATTATAGTAACTTGGTTCATCTTTCATTCTGAAATACCAGAAATATTTTTTCCTCTCCGCGTTTGAAAATTTGCCCTCACAAAATAATCCAAAAAATTTGTATATACGAAGCAAGCTTTTATGTATCCCTCGTAAGTGTATTTAGGTATATATTCATTTAAAAGTACAAACACACACACACACACACAATTTTGTTGCTGGATATTTTAAAAGCAAATTTTGACTATGCCTGAGGTTTGGTATTTCAAATTAAATTACATTAAAATTTACAACACTGTGATTTGTTTTTTTTTTTTGGATTTTTCACAGCCTGAATGCGTAGGATGGCTCTTTGGATATGTATAAGTGTGTATGTGTGTGTGTGTGTATTGTTTAATATCATAATATAATGGTACATAGAGTACATAGCATAGGATACATTTTTGTCTTATGTACATCGCTGAATCGTATTTCGACATAAGTAAAATTTTGTATAATGAATTTTACCATCTTCTCCGAATACAACACCAGCGAGTGTTTTTTTTTGTGTTGTTGTATATGTTTTAAACCGAACCAAACTAAACCAAAAAAATATAATAAACGAAAATGGATAATGGGAAAAACATATTATTAGTGTTATTATTATTATTGTTATTGTTATACGGCTTGGGAACCAAAATAAAAACGATTTCTCGAAATAATTTTAAATTTGCCAAACATTATAATTAAGTTAAATTTATTGGAATAAAATGTTTATAGTGCATTTGGATTATGGATCGGGTAATTTTTGGGTTGAACGGATGTGTAATAGTAATATAAATTTTATTTTATTTGCACAATTTATTTTCTTTGGCATGAAGGGAGCGCGCATACACAAATGGTTTGTTCATTTACGAACACGGCAAACAACGCCTCTGTAAAGTTTTTTTTATTTTGGTTTGTAAACATTGTAAACACAATTTATAAAATGAAATACCTTTCGTTTATTTATTTATTTATTTTTTTCTACACGTTTTTGCTGCTGTACACACGATGCTTCTATTTTCCTCCTGCCAACAAAAGAAAACTTTTTCTAAACTTTTCACTTTTCAATTTGAATTTCATTCCTTTATCCATAAAACTTCGTTTTTCCTTGTTGTATTTATATTTACGTTTTGATTGTTGTTTAGAGACTTGCAAAATATTTATAAATTCAATTCTACGAGCACCGTAGGTGCAACAACAAAATAATTCTTCTTTGGTTTGAAGGTACGAGATATTATTTATGTTTTTTGTTAAATGCATTAGCTATGTTGGTTTTATTGAATTTTCGTTTCAAAATTTTATATTTGGTTTCGAAACTGTTTGTTGGTGCTATTTATTTCAGTTCTACTAAATAATTATTAGTTAAATAAATTTTTGTGGTTGTTTCGAAGTGTTAATACAATTGTTAGGAAATGAGTGTTTGGAGGATGATTTTATTGTACAGTGTCAAAACCCATGCTGGTGAAAGATTGACGACTCAATTTTATTTAATATATTTAATTTAATTATTTGTAGATATTGCCTTTATGTACACAATACTAAAGCTCTCAATAAACTGAATCTTATATTTTTTATGTTTCATTCGGGGTAAGAAATTATTAGTTTTATAGTACTCGTACTCAAATTATATGGCTTAACTCATTCTACCGCTTACCGAGCGCACCAAGCTGGTAGTAAGTCGCCCATAAGATGGTTTTGTAACGTTGGATTGTATCGGATACATTTTATGCACTTATGTATCATGGATCTGGCTACATCTCTTGCCCTTGCTACCCAGTATTTACTTCGAACTAGACTCACCAAGGCTCCACACCCAGTATGTAACCATTTGACATGAAAACCCAGTGTTATTGCTCTGGAAATTGATGCACCGCAGGGTAAAATCAAAGGATGCTTGGCGCTGTAAGTAGCTATGGAATTATTTATTCGCATTCCTACCCTGATAATTCCATCTTTGTCCAAGGATGGGTTTAATGTCTTAATTGGGCTATTGTTTGTGATAAATTGATATTTCTGCAATGATTTAATTTAGATTAAAAAATGTTGGCAATGTACATACTAAGATAATAGTAGTTAACTTGCAGCAATCGTTGTTCTCTCGCATCTTTGAGTTTGCTTATGTATCGCATCGCATAAGCTAACATCCTAGGTGTTATAACGTGTTATCACATCCGGCACATTCTGCTGCGTTCTGTTTTGACGGGACATGACGACAATACTCTCGTGGGGAATATTCGACGATACTAGATATCAGATTGGCCACAAACGTGTTCTATTTTCTCGGGTGTGATGCTAACCAATCTAGCACTATCTTATTATCACACCATAATATCGTTCTCGCTATTTTAACTCCTGCCCAGGAACCTACAATGGTTTTGATCAGCTGTGTCAATAGTACTGCTCCCAACAGCTCTAATAGTCTCGTTTTGCCCACAATTACTCTAATGGAATTATTAGTTTTAGCATATACAACTGCATTATACGCTAATTCATTGGCGTCGGAAAACTCATGTATCTCAACCATATCAGAGAACTTTAGCCATCTGGGAACAATCAACTTTTCAACTTCATTTACTCCCAGTAGCAAATCATTCATAGATGTTATATTTGAATCCTTTGACGAAGTATCAAACACAACTCTCGGCTTTGTAGTGGTACTCGTCTCTTTGATCACACTGTGATGAGGCAGAAAATAATCATTATGTATGTATATATATATATATATATATATATATATATATATATATATATATATATATATATATATATATATAAATATATATATATATATATATATACATATATATATATATATATATATATATATATATATATATATATATATATATATATATATATATATATATATATATATATATATATATTATTCCATGGCTTTAAGACATAGTTCAGCTACCTCCGACATCACTTCTCTCCGTTGTACTCTGAAACCAATCTTCGCAATACTTCTCCTCGTCAGTCAGCTTGCTGGTTGTGGGAATTTTCTCAATCTCCCAAAACTTCCGCAATGAAGCATCTATACCCATGGTTACGTTTAGGTTCACTACATTATTCGTATGCTCGGTAATATGATCTCCAATCACCAAAACCGAACTTGGTTTCCTGGGCAATCAGATATACGGATAGGCTTTAATTGCCCACTTTCAATTATTGCAAAAAACACTTCGACGCCACGCAAGGCATCGATGTGGCCTTTTTTGTTGAATTGTGGATCGGCAAGGTTCAGTGACTGCAATTTGTCTAGTTGAATACAGTCAATTTTTGATGCTGGTTGTATTGTAGTGATTTTAGGCACGACATAAGCCTAAAGTTGTAGTACGGGTTCTGCCTGACATCTTGGCACGACATCTATTTGTACAACTCCCTTGGTTCGTCCTAAGTTCGACTGGCTTAAACCACTCACCATAAGATGCCCGCTCCCTATCTTAAGGCCTAATTATTGTACGATAACGACGTGATAAACGTAGCATAACCGGTGAATTTAATAACGCATGACACAACATAAATTCGCCCTTATTACCTCTTATGCACATAGTTGCTGTTGGTAGAATCGCCTGCATCTCGCACTGCATATTGGTTTGGTAACATTGAGCTTGTGGATCAGACGACTTTGATTTTGGGTTAAGCTCGCTTTCTATCTCTTGCATCATGTGCGATGTTAAAGTGTTGGATTTGGATATCTTATACTCCTAGTGTATCAAGCTATGATGTCTTCGGTGACATTCCTTGCATTTAGTTTTAGCACGACAATTGTATACGTTGTACCCTTTATGTAAACACTTGAAACATCGCGTATTCGAAGCCAGTACTAGCATACAGTATCCTTGTATACTGGACAACTCCATGTAGCTTTGCTTGGTTCTACGGTTTCAGAAACTAAAGCTCTTGTCTAACCAGTTTTGGCCTTCGAATAAGATGCTATTGATTCCAATGCATTACATCTTTTATTGAGAAATTCAAAAAACTCCTTTGTAGTGGGATATTCGGATGCAGTAGACTCTTGTGCCCACAATATCTTAGTTTCTTCGAACAATTTTTTATCAGGGTATATCAAACAATTATCTCGTTTCTCTGCCTTCGGATCTAGCGCTTTTATGCTAGTGCTGCTCACTTGAATCACTGATGGTTGTTCCATAAATGTTCTTATGAAGGCATTAACAATGTACTTTTTGCGATCATACCGTTCAACCAGTTATGAGACCGCTTCATAATAATTGGCTTCTGTAACCGCAAAGTACTGGATTATCTGGACTGCTTCTCCCGTCAAGCTATTGAAATATTGAAAATTATGCACCGCTGGATATTCTTTGCTATGTATAGATGCATTATAGAGATCATAAAAGCTCTGCCATTCCGTATATTCACGCGGATCCATTTGTTTATATTCCCGGTGACCGCGAAATACTTTGATTCAAACCCGTCCAACTGCGATTCTATATCAAAATCCACCATATACGGTTTTTCTTCGATATCAAGAAACTGCGCTCTTAAACCTTGCACGGTCTCTACCCGAACCTTTAGTTCATCTAAGGAAATTTCTTTATTTTTGATGGATATTAATGCAACAAAGTTTTCCATTCGGGTAAAGCTACCCTTTGTTGCCGAACGCACTCTTTTAAGCGCTAATAAATCGGCAATTTTATAATTCAATAAGTTTTCACTGCACAACCTTTACTCAGATAACTACTCAGTAGCATGGTTAAATGGTGTAGTTTTATTATGGCTATTTTATATGATGACCCTCGGATGATTTTGTTTAATTGAAAATCCCAATTGGATGGTGTTGCTTTAGCTGGATGATAATCGCAATAATTTGAAACGATGACCTTAATGTCGTATTTTGGATGTAAATCGGACGAAACGTTGGATGTATAACTTAAAACGTTGGTTATATCGAAGGCTCGAAGGACCATATGAAAATATATTTAATTTAATTATTTATTTTGATTTGACAAGCACAAAAATCCCCCCAAAAAATCAACTCCAAAAGTTAAGTTTTTTACTTGCAGCAAATTTTTGAAAAGTTATTTTATTTCGTTGAGTATCTTAGGGAATGGGGCTACTATCCCCATATACCCAATTTTATTTATTAAATTTCCAATATTAATAGACACTAGAACGTTTTCAAAAATTTGTGTTTTTTAATAATTATTCACATACTAAATTAGGAAAGCCCTAAAAATCCCGCTTAGCGTTGGAACCTTTTTGCAAGGATGGTAGGAAAACGTGATAATGTTCTTAATCTGAATGAGAATTACGATTTTTTTTTTTTTTTTTAGTCAATCTCATCAGGCTATAGCGACTGAATTGCTAATTACACTTTGGATTACTTTCTATATATATATATATAGAAAGAAACCATGTAGTTAAGTATTAGCGAATTATACGCAACACATAAAAATTCTTAATAATTTCAATTTTATTTTATTTAACGCATAAATACGATTTCTGTTTGAAATATAAGGTTTTTCCGGTACATAACTAGATCATTAGTAGTAAATGTAATTAGCCATTTAGTCGCTATAGCCTGATGAGATTTAAATGAAAAACAAATGCAACGCTTTTGTTTTTAAAATATTTTAAATTCTTTAATATTTTTAAATTTAACTTTATTAAATCATTTACATTTTTTTATTATTGAAAACTTTGTAACGAAACCGCGAGATTTCGTTAACAGACACAGGATCAGAGGTCTCGTGTAGTCTAGTAGCTGCTAAAGCACACGTGAACGCTAAGGAACCAAAAACCAACAGAGAAACGAAACATTGTCTGTCACATCTTAACTAGCTAAAGCAAATAATAATTAGGGCGTGATCGTTCGAGATGACAGCTTTACTCCGACCAATCCTCGCGCATTCTGCTGGGTAGACCTCTTTTTCATCGGTAAGTCTACCGGAATTGCCTTTCCGGTCGTAAGTGTCACCGACGCCATTTATGAAGGAAGGACGCCTTCTCAACAGACCACCCGACGATCAGACGTGGCGGAATCCGTCACCTACAGAGATCGATCAACACATATGCCGTATTGCTCTCTTCGACAGCCTGCCATGAGAGAACAAAACGACCGGAGCAAGTTGGAAAAACCGACCTTTCGGTTAAACCCCACCCCTAAAACCCATTTCGAACAAAGGAGTTTCTACGTCAAAATTAAAATGAACGCGAGAATCACCAATGCTAATCTACTCAAACAATGAAAATGTGAAAATAACTGTAACCGGTAAGTAAAACGTTAAATAGCGAAAGCTATTGAGAGAACATTATAAAGTAAATAAAAAATATATTCTCAAAAAAAAAAAAACGAAAAGCCGAAACACGCAACAGTCGAGGTGGGCTCACAAATATTCCTAGCGATAACTTAATTAGATATAGAAATTTTTTTTTAGATACATTAAACCAATAAAAATATAACAGAAGCAAAAAAAAACACGATACCTTACGGTCGAACGGTTGACCTCATCCGGTCATCCGCCTGGCACAAACTCGCTGCGCCTCGCCTGATTGGCAGGGCCGCTATTTTTCTACTTTAACCGCACCTTATCACTTATGATGTTTAGAGTACCGTAAACATTTAAAGTAAAACCGTAAGAACATTTCTGGTATGTCCTGGTTTAGCCTATACGTCAGCAAGTAGCTATTGAAGCACTACTAAATTTGGGCTCCCGGCAACATTTTTTTGAGCCTCCTAAAAATCCATTTTGTACCTAAGAATAAGTAAAGCTTTTAGTGAAAAAGTTATTTCTTCCTATCATCCAGTCTCGCATTAATTAAAAGTACCGGATTTCAGGAGAAGATGACACGAAACATCTTGCAACTCAATGCTCTGATAAAGCACACAAATTTCGAATATAATTTGGAAAATAACATGAATTTCGAATTTTCAAAGTATCTTGAACATTCTTAAAAGCTCTCAAATATCGAATTATCCATAAATGTTGTTAAAAAATTGTATAAGCATAAAATATGTATTTGCAAAAATTGTCATTTAGGTTTAAGATTGATATTTAATTTAAATAAGTTTGGGTTTTAGCTTAACTTTTAACGTTGAGCCTTTTTTTTTGATAAAAAGTTTTTTCTGTTTGAAAAAAGCAATTATCAAAGCTTTCTTAACCAAACCATTTTACTCAGAAATATGATTTCACAAAGAGTGACGAAATTTTGGCTACAATTTAGAATATTTGTTCTAAAAGTAAATCTTTAATGATGAAAAGCTTCGAAACTTGATATTATAAAGGAACATGGTATTTTCATATAAATTTAGAAATTTTGTGTTCAGTAAGCTTTAAGCTTGTCAATTGATCCATATTTTTTTGGTTTTGAACATTTTTGATCTTTTTTTAGCTTCAAGAGCTTTAGTTTTAAGAGCTTTTACTTATTGAAGCTTTTTAAACTAACCACTTTGTTTCGAAATTTGATATTACAAGAAAATATTTGTGCTCAATGTAAATTACTAAGAGCGTTTAGTTTTAAGAGCTTTCCAAACCAAACCTTTTAACTTTCAAATTTGATATTATTAAGGAAGAAAGGAAGGTGGAATTTTGGGATTAATTCAGGGTATTTGTTCTCAATGAGCTTTAAGCTTGATAATTTATTTATACTTTCTCGGTAATTTTATAAGGTAATTTTATTTCGTTTTATTACCATAAATTATATATTTGCAACAAATGTCAAGAACTTTTAGTGGAATACTAAGAGTTTTTCCCCCGAGAATCAGTCTAAGGAACGTGCGAATTAAAAATATCAAAACAGTTATTCACCTAAAATGTATAACATATTTTAACTCGGCGCATTTGTCCTAATTTTCACTTTCGCATAGTCCTAAAATAATACCAATTCACAAAAAAACATTCAAATCGCAATTTGCCCTGAAGGTAACACACAACCCTATACAATCACATCATGCTCAATATTCTTGCCACAATAAATACTACACGGACGAAAAGATGTAATGAATGAATTTAAAAAAATTTTGTGTATAGAATGAGTAGCAACTAATTTCAGTGCAGGGTCGGACAATAAACACAAGCACCAGACCAAAGGATATGGTGAAAATGGTATGTCGTCAAGTGAGGCTTAACAAACCTTAGAATTCTTTGAATACTATTTATAAATTATTTTTAAATATTTTAAATTCTTAAAATTTTTAAGATTCTTGGGGTTTTTTCATTTCTATAAAAACTTTGAATTTTTAAAGTCATCTAAATTTATTTTGTTCATCGCTCAATTTGTTAAATTCTTTAAATTTTTAAACTCCTTTCTAAATTTTCTAAATTTTTCAAATACTTATCTTAAAATTCTTTGAATTTTATAAGTTATTGAAATTGTTTAAGCCCTCTATCTTTTCCAAATCCTTTCAAATTTAAATTTTAATTTACTTTAAATTCTCCAATTTTAAAAAATCCGTAATTCTTTAAATTTGTTCAGTTCTTTATATACTTTAAATTCTTTAATTTTCTAAATTTTTTTACACAACTTGGGTTATAAAATTACCTAAAGAACGGAAAATGAATAAAAACCAAAAAGTTCTTTGATAAATGTAAGCATTGAGTAAACAGATAGAGAGTATGACACCGCAAATTTCAAAGCGCCATACCAGCTGAAGTGTCTAAAAATAGTACTAAAAATCTCAAATGGATTGGGTCTTTGGTTATTGTGTTCAAAAATATATTTTCATTCATAAAAATTGTGTACCGTTTTTTTTTTTCGCATGATAATAATAAAAAACCAACAACAAATCCAATGAAACGAAAACATAAAACGATCGACATTAGATTTGTTGTTGGTTCTGTATTAAAATTAGGTAAACAGATGTATGTAAATATTTTTTGGTATTATGTCGGATATTTTGAAAGTGGTGTGTGTTCATATTTCGTCGAATTGAGATAATGAAAGAATTTGAGAATCAATAAATAAAAATTTATTTGGGATTTTGAATTTTCTTGTTTTTGGATAAGAACATATCGTAATTTGTAAATCATTATTTTTCGAAATGTCTTCGTAAATTTTTTCACACGTTTCGTGCTTTCCTCTAACCAATAATATTGCTTTAACGCGGTTTCTATTTGAATTTGGGTTTTTTCACCTGCCCATAAATTATTAACTAGGGAAAATATAAGATGATGGTCAATCTAGCGTTTGCAATTTCAAGTATCGGATATTTCGAGTGTTACACTTTCTTCTTCGTGTTAAGACAGAAAATTAGTTAAATTTTTGACATTTTCAAAATGAGTTGCAATACGCTTGAACAAAATTGGGAAATATTGAAAACTTACTTTCAAAGTGGTGAGTCTTCTACCCAAACTGTAAGAAATTTACGTGGAAAATTCAGTAGAAATGAAATGCCTACAAGGCAATTTGTTTATTAATTTGTAAAGCGAGTTCGTGAAACTTGATTGTTATTGGATAAACCAGGCAAACACACCAAGGAAGACACACATGACATTTGGTTTCAACAGGATGGCACGTAATGGAGTTGTCAATTGGCCACCATGCAGCTGCGATTTAACATGTGTGTTTGACTGTTGCTTTCGATTTACAAATCACATATTCATCTCAATATATAACACCAAGCTGATTTTATAGAAAGTTTCTAATGATTTTTGGAAAATCGAATTTTCCCAGATATCCCACGGGAAATTTGAACTAAATTTTTTCCTGCAATAGCTATTGACAAGTCACATCAATGTAATGCATCTCCATACGTAACACTCTAGAGGCTGATTTTATGCAAAGTTTCTAATGATTTTTTGGAAAATCGAATTCTCGTAGAAAATTTTTATTGAACTTTTTTTCTTGCGATAGCTGTTGACATAACACTCTAGACGCTGATTTTGTATCAATTCTAAATATTTTTTTTTGGGTTTCGCGAGTTTTCCATAATTTTCCACGAGGAGGCAGGTTTTGTCACTTAAGAATATTGGCAAAAATCTTCAATGCTATCCATGCATCCATAGTAATTTTCGGCTAAACACTGTCGACTGTTTACGACATAATTTTTTACTTTCGGCTGGCAATTTTCGGCTAACTTTAACAGTATTCAAATACTAATTTGGTACTAGAGTACCATATGATATTTGACAAATGACAAGTACAAACATTCCTATTGGTTAACATTGGAATTGGGATTTTGGTGTGGTGGTGGTAATTGGTCCATATTTTTCCAATAATTCAATTCAATTACTGTAAATAGAGCTTGATATCGAGGGATGATTAGAAACTTTTTGTGGAGTCAATTGGAAGATATTGATGTGCAGAATATGTGGTTTGAACAGGAAGGTGCAACATACCACACAGGAACGGAATCAATCGATCTTTTGAAAGAGAAGTTGGTTATGCCGATACTCTTCAATCTGTTCAACACCTCAAGACAACATCATCGAGCAAATATCACTATTTGAACCATCATTATGCGAAAAAATTATTCAAAATTTTAGTAAAAGATTGACAGTCTGCCAAGCTAGCAGAAGAGGTCACTTGAACGACATTTTTTTTCATTATTAACCGGAACCAATGTACTTTAATTTCCAATAAAAATAAATAAAGATTTCACACAATTTATATCTTTTATTTAAAATTTAAAAAGATACCTCTAATTTGAACACCCTTTATGTTGGTTCCTTTATTGTTTCGGGTTTCAAAGAATAATGTAGCAAAAAACGAGGTAAATCCTCGTTTTCTTTTTTTATTTACAAAACTTTGATTTTTTAAATTAATTTTTTACAAATGCGGGACATGCGGGCTATTATTTTTTTTTTTGCTAGTTCTTTTTAAGGGAAAAAATGTCTGGAGGACAGGGTCTTGATATGTGGGCGAGTCCTCTAAAATGCGGGCTATATGGTCACCGTAAAGTATACGGAATGTATTTATAAACAGTAACTTGACATTTGAAATTATATTTTATTGCTTGATGTTTTTCTGTGATTTCGGGGTATAAATAGCTTGATTTTTCAGTAAGACCGTTAATTTCTTTTGTGTAAACAAGTGGCATCTTAATTTCAGTTGAGTGTTTAAGTGAATTTCTGAAAATTAAAATTGATGTGATAATTAGTGATAACTACAAACATATTTAGTTAACATATAATAATACATGTTATAAAATGGTTTTTTGTGATTATATAAATTGTAAAAACAAAAAAAGTTATGGTGTTCCTAGATTTGCTTTGCCAAACGATAATCGCCGCGATATTTGGCTGTTAAACTCTAAAAATAGCTATTCACCGAAACTTATTTCAAGCGATCCAATTTATATATGTGCTGATCATTTTGAGCCAAGATTTTTAAACTGTGGCTCGTTTAGATCACGCCTATCTATGAATGCAATTCTGAATTTATATTTTGAAAGTGAAATTGATCATGAATATTCTATGGAAAACAAAGATAATGAACCTACTGTTTCCAAACAGATCAAATTTAATGTTCAAAATCAAAGGGCTGCAAAAATGAGAGATTTGAATGAATTTTTACCTAAAAAAATAATGGTCTGTGATAAACCTTCAATAATTATGGCAGAAAACAAAACCAAAAGTGTCGTGACTTTTGTGAAAAGTCAACTGCTTCACACAAAAAATACTAAATGGAGCATAGATGAAAAGACCTTATTTTTTAAAGTTTCATTATATGTCCCCATCATTTTATAGGTATTTGCAAAAAGAAGGTTTTGCAATGCTTTCTTTACGAACAATTATCCGTTGGTATGAAGTAATGAAGTTTGAAACGGGAATTTCATATGATATTTTACATATGTTAAAACATAAATTAAGTGAAATGCCCGAAATTAATAAAAAGTGCATTTTGGTGTTTGACAAGAAGAGCATTATAAATGAGCTTGAATATAATTCTAAGGAAGATAAAGTGTATGGATTTGAAGATTTAGGAGAGTTTGGACGATCTAAATCTTTTGCTAACTATTCTCTTCTTTTTATGCTTCGTGGTTTAAATAAATCATGGAAACAGGTGAGTCTGAAATTATTTTTTTGTTTCGAAATCATTAATAAAAAAAAATCTCTTGATTGCTTATTTTTGTTAGATTATTGGCTACTACTCTGGAAATGTCAGCGGTGTTACGCTGGCGGAAATTATTACTTCGACGACTAAAATATTAATTCAACAAGGTATTGAAATTGTTGCGATTGTAAGTGATCAAGGCGCTGCAAACAGAACTGCATACAATAGATTGGGAGTTACAACAAAGCAACCTTCTTTTAAAATTATGGAACGTACACTTTTTTGTTTTTACGATGTTGTACATCTATTCAAGAGTGTACGAAATAATTTGTTAGTGTCTAACATTTTTATTGATGATGAAGTCGTTTCTTGGTCAATACTACAGAAATTATTTTATGCCGAAAATCGAGTGATTCTTTCGATGCATAAGTTGACGGAAAATCGAGTGATTCGTTCGATGCAAAACCTGACACTTTTCAAAAAATGAGGGTCAAACTGGCAACTCAAGTATTTAGCCACCATGTTTCAGCGGCAATTTTTGCAGCTGCGTCAACAAATTTGTTCAACGAAGAGGAAAAATGGGTTGCTTTGAGTACTGCTAATTTTATTTTCAAAATAAACCAAACTATTTGATAATATGAATAGTACAAAACAAGTATTCAAAAAATCCAGACAAATGTGCTTTGTCGATTCAACAAACGGATGTAGAAACGAACCTAAAAGAATCATTAGAATGGATAGGCAAATGGAAGAGAGAAAAAAGGGGTCACGTATATTGCTTTAGTGGTTTATGCCAAACGATTAATGGGACCCTTCAGTTATGGGATGCCATAAAAGTAGAAATGCAACAATATCTCATTACATATCATCTAAATTCGGACTGTTTAAAACACAATTTTTATTGTAAGAAGTAACCGAGGATCTTATGAGAAAAATCCTTCTTTATTTCGTCTTCATAAAAACTTGATGCAAATGTGTTTTTACAACATAATGGCTCCAAATACTACATCCTGTGAAATTTTGGATTGTTCAGTTATTTTGCAATTATTAACAATTACAGACTTCTCGAATCCAGATGACACTGATTCCAGTTTGAACGACGAATCCAATCCACATGAAGCAATTCCGAACGAACTCATGCCAAGTTTAACATGTAAGAATTAATTAAATGCTATTAAAACAACTACATTACTAAATTAACTATGCATGCTTCTCTTTTTATATATTAAAATGTGAGTTTGATGATTCTGATGCAGAAGCCGAAGATACTGTTTTTGATGAACACAGAATGGATCCAACTGTAAACGATATGGCAACAACTTATTTTGCAGGATACGTTGCACATGCCGTCAAGAATACACAACTGTAGTGATTGCAAATCTTTTCTGTGCAAGGAAAATTTGGATAATAATTACGTCAAATCAGAAAGGCTAATAAAATATCGCCAGTTCACAAATACTGTAAATGGGGGTTTATTAGTTCCAACAACGGCATTTGTTGTTATAATTCAAAACATCATCAACTGTTTCGAGAATAATTTTGATGAATTTTATTTCGAACACAACGTGTTAAAACAATTATTTAATTTATGTGAAAAGGAAGATAAAACACTGAAATTTTGGAACACACGAATCATTTGATTATCCATACAATGCGAGTGCTCATTCGTGCAAAACTCAAAATTATAATTGCTTCGGCGAAAAAAAAAAAGAAAATTAAGAAAATTTGATAATGTAAACCATATTTAAATTAACATGCAACTAATTACAAATCCATAAACAAAAACGAATTTATCCTTTTTTCACTTTGATGAATTGAAAAAAAAAAGAATTACGGTACATATTTAGTGTATAACCATTGAGGAAGGACTTTAAATAGAGAGAGATTTTGTATGGCTAAAATATGTAATGAAAAATTATTTCTGTTTCGTTTGGAGATTTTAGTTGTGATATTATGAAAGGAATATATAAATTTTAATTGCCTCTTTCTATTCCTCATGTTCCCTATCCCCATATTATTATAAATGAACACAATGGAAAATTGAAAGGCGGTGCTTAATATTTCATTCTTTCTTCTTTGTTTATGTAACAAACAAAAAATCGAACACAAATGCTAGATCAATACCAACAAAAATGTTCAAAGCATTACCAAAATTTTAATGCCTTAAAAAAATTCGAAAAAAAGGAAGTTAACCCAAACACAATAATATTTTGTAAACAATGATTTTGGGTTAGTATGTATTTTTTTTATGCATGCGATATTTTTAGAGTAGAAAGGAAAGAGGAAAACAGTTGATTTCAATGTCATCGTTTATAAATCGTATATGTATTGTTTTACTGTTGGTAGAAGAATAGAAAAAACCAAATACTGTATTTAAAAATAATAAAAACGCGAAGCTGAAATAAGAACATTTAGTATAGTGAAATTCAAAATTCGTCACGTTGCGAATAGGTATATTCATAATACAAAATTTTTTGTATTTTGTGTTTTTTCAATTTCGTTATACGAATATTCGTCCATTTTTGAATATAAGGATTATTAATACATTCTGTATAGTATTTAAATTCGTTCTCTGCCAAAATGTTACAATCAGTGATGACACCAAATTGTCTTAATTACTCGTACCATTAAGAAACAAAAAGAAACAAAAAATTCGAGGCGGCTAAAATAACAACTAAAAAACTACCGAATAGAAACCATATTCGTATATACATATGAATTTCTTCTGCTTTTTTGTTTTTTTTAGATTTTATCCGTATTGGAGGGCAACATTTTTTTCCGTTTTAATATTTTTTGTATGGATTTTAGCTGTTAACGTGGTAATAAGAAGATTATAAAAAATCGGTTTCACTGAAATATTAGGATTACTTTGTAAGAAAAATTATTTTACCACGATAGTTTTTATCTAATGTGATGCTCTATTGACCCAACACTTTTCGCAGAAAATCCTGGGAAATACGCATTTTATTTTTGCAATAATTCTCTATTAAAATTAACACAAAAGAAATCCAACACTCATTTCGAAAGTAATAACAAATAAAACTAAACATGTTTTCTTTTAACAAAAGTTAATATTTTATTGTTAGCTATACAGTTAAAATTCTAAGCTTTTTGGAAGTTTGGGTAGATGCTTGGTGCCTAGGTTTATTTTTTAATTTTTGAAATTCACCTTTTACTAAAGACCATTTTGAATTTTTTCTGATCAACACAAGAATAAAAAAGTGTATTAAAATTTTAAAATGGTCATAACAAGGCCCTTCATCTTTTAAAGGCAAAAATCCTGGAAAATCCCGAGCCACAATACTCATACATTTTTCCGAAATGTTTTCTACGATATTTGGCAAATGACAGTTTTTCTAAACATTTGCTCAAATACAGCTACTAAAACATATGCTACTTCACCATACTCCGTCTGCGGTGCTTTAAGTGACCCAAAGTTTGACGATTTATTAAATTTTTTTTCTGTTATAAATGTTTCACTCGTTGATGTTATGTTGTCATTTTGTTTTATTAATTTTTGACTACATTCATTGCAGTTTACTTTTTTAAAAGCGCAATATCCAGCATAGTACAGTATTGCATTTCTTTTTAAAATGTTATTATTTGTGTTAATGTTATCTAACTCACACTCTTCAGGCAAAGGTTCGTCTTCGGCTTGCACTAAACTTATTTTATAATCATTTTGGAAAGTATTCCATTCGAGCTCTATCATACTTCCATCGTCTGCAAGGCAATTGGAATATTCACTATTGAATAGTAATTTAATAACAATAATGTTAGCGAAATGAACTCCTATTTCGTGGCTGGTGGGTGTATAGTTAAATCCTCCCTTTCCTCGAAGTCTGGAAAAGAAATTTTCCAATCCATCTTGGTTTGTTTTTCCGACGAGAATGTAATCCACATCAAAAGCTGAATTCAAATAGTCTATAAGCATTAGTTGTGCTTTGATAGTTATTTGAAGGCCTTTGATAAATTTAGCTGTGCGTGTGGTATTGGAAAAAAGAGGAAATAAAATATTCTTATTGTTTCGTGAGTACAATATTGAAATATACCGATTAATTTAGAAACTGTTCTAACTGGTTGAAACAGTTCTGAACGTTAATGAAGCAAGATTGTACATTTTTCAGTTTTTTTCGCTGTCAAAAACAACTGTCAAAAAATGTCGAAAACAAAGGTTTGAAAAGACTGTCAAGAACTCGTGTCAAAACGTAACATAAACTGTGCCACAAATACTAGTTTTTGACACTACCCGTCTCTGGCATATATGTATATATTTACCTATTCCTAATATTTTTTCTCATTTTACTTTTGTATTATTTTATCGTTACCGATATTTCGAATGATCGTTGTTATTATGGTGCGAAAAAGACAGAGCAGCCAAGAGCCCTAATTCTACTCCTAAGGTATCAGATGAAGCGGAAATAGCAAACGACACTATTGATGTGGAGTTTACGATGGCGATCAGCGTGAACAAGTTGTTGAACCGATATGTTGAACCGATAAATTTTGATAACGATTAACATTTTCAACTTGTCGCTGACGATCGAGGAAATGAATAGGAAAATGCTGAAAATGCGGCTGTTGAAGATAAAGAAACAAACACTGGTATGTGGTACTACGTATGTATATACCTAAAATAAAAAACTATCGGAAAGTGGAGCTTAAAACATCCGATTGTAACCAAAACACGCAACTTTCTCCTACTGCGAGAAAGAGAAGGTTTGACGGTTCAAACAGCAATAAATCAAACCAATCAGTTATTATAACTGTCTAAGACAGGAGCGGCTAAAAATCGATAGATTGGCAGCATTTCAATATACATATATGGAATATGTCCCTGGCAAACATTCGAGGACCTCATAAACCATCATGAAATTTAATCATTGATCAACAATTGGCACTAGGTCGAGGGAGATATTCTTTCCGACAGTATTACCTTCGAAGCCAGAAAAGTTTAGAATTAAAATATTCTGGCTATGCGACGCAAAGAATTCTTACCCATTGAACGCAGAAGTATTATATTGGTAGGCAACCAAGAGAGCATAGTTCGGTTATAAATTCAAAATCAAATTCATTTCAATATTCTGTTTTGATATCAACCTAACACTTGTGGGTTTTATTCCTAAACCAAATAAAAACGTTTGCTATTATCAACTTTACACAACTATAACGGAGTAGACCGTGAGTCTAATATAACTAATTAAATTTTGGGTCTCTAACTAAACTGTGGGTGGGTAACTAACTAAATTTTGGGTAAAACTCAACGATGGCCGATGGTGTTATTTTTTAACCTTACTGACCTTTCTGATGTTGCAGCCTTTACGCTTTGTATAAAAGCGCCAACCGCCCCTTTGTATGAAACTCGGAAAGCATCCGAAAGAAAATCATTTCTAAAACAATTGGCTTTGCAATTGGTGCAGGCCAACGTATTGGAGCTTCACTTAAACACTCGAAAGTTAAATAAAAATAAAGACAGCAATCGACTTAATAGGTTATAAAGCATTACCAATTAGGCGGGAATCAACAGGCGAAGAAGTGCCGGTTAAGATTGTTAGCAAACAACGAAGATCTTACTTGAGCCATCAATCATCTGATATGAAAACCAGGACAAGATGTCATTTTTGTAATGAGCCATTTTGTCCAAACCACACCAAAATCATATGTATAGATTGCATAAAAAAACGGGAAATTGTTTCGGATGAAGAGGAAGTGGCATCAGATTATGCATCTGATTAAAACATAAATTTGACTAATTTAAATGTGATTTTCAGCGAATTGAACTGTTAATTTTTTTTTTATGATATTTGTAGAAAATAAAGAATTTTTATTTACTTTCCCTATAAGATATCTATGGGGTCAGATTGACCCCTATACACAGACAACGTGATAGTAAGCTATACACAGAGTGAAGGTTAACAAATTTGCTTATCAATTTGATCCTCCAATCTAAAAATTATAATTATTGCATTCGAAATCGCAAACGTAATTTAAACTCCATCAGATGGAGAAAAAAGGTAACAAAAACATAAGCAGTAAAATAATCATAACACAAAAGGTGAATGACCGTTCTGTGACACAAAATAAAATACATTAGTATAATTTTTCATCTACATTTTTATGTGCACGTGTATTATCAACCAATGCCACTACATGGCATTGTATTATCAACAAAACTTTATTACGATCATTTATTTCTTACGTTTCCCAAACAAACAGATTCGGAGTATTCATATTTTTTTTTTGTTTGTTTTGCTTATAAATAGAGAAAAGAAAAAAGGACGAAAGATGCAAATCGAAATTAAGTTATATATTTACAAGTGTTGTGTCAGTGCGTATGTTGCATGTTTATTCAATGTGTTTCATTTCGCTTATTTAACCTTTGTTTGGCACGATTATAAAACTACTTCTCGTCAACGCTTACAAATCGGGAAGTGGAACAATTTTATCACGAGTTTTCCATAAAAGGACGTAAATTCGAATAATATAAATATGATATCATAATTTAAATGTCGTTTTAATTTATTATAAAAAAAAACTTCATTCTAGTTTTTAAAAAAATCAAATTTAGGATGTATCGTGTTAACAAAAAGGTTAAAAAATACACACGCTAAATCGACTCTTTATTTTGTTTTTTTATTTTTTGTTTTACTTATACAAAACCAAAATACATATAGGTAATGAAAAAAATTATTAGGATAAAAGAAACAAAAATGCATGTAAAAATGTCTAATGATTTTTTTTTTTGGTTTCGGTGAGGGGTGTGGTTTCCAGTATTTGTATTTCGTAAATATTTCATTTATTTTAAAAACATTTCGTTCTGTTTATTTAAAACATGAATGATAGAAGGAGAGGCATATAGAAATTATCCTCGTCTCATAATATCACAAAAACAGAACTTAAAATATTTGAAATTATTTTATTTGGGTATATTTCCCTCATACAAAATATGCTTCTATAGTAGTTATTCTATGGTATAACAATAAGCAAAATAGAAAATAAATAAACAACAGTGCGTAAAGACACGCCCATTTTTTTTGTAAAAAAGTAGTAAAGTAACAAACCAAAAATCGCGCTTGCAGCGACATACCAACCTCGTAGCGGCGAAATTGCCCGGTGTCATTTCTATATGTAAATATTTTTTTATGTAAGCTAAAATATAATGTTGTGAGCACAGTTGTACTTCATGCAGTATTCGTCATATAATAAGGCTTTTACTGTTGTTTTAAAGGAACCAATCTTCATTATTTTTTGTCACTAGACAATTTATTGTATATCAATATACCATTATAAAACAAGCTATTTATGCCAGTATCAAAAGTAAAATTTGGTGGCCGACACTGATTTCACGACCTGCTGGATCGACTATAGTTACAGATCGGTTCGATACCAGAAAGTTAGACGATATAACTAAAGAATTCTCGATTTTGTATATTAAAAACGCATACTCATATTTAATCAACATTGTAAATGGCAAAAGCTCAACTTTATATAACATTTTTGTGGGGGTCGGTCTAGGTAAATTGAAAACAGTTCTTAAAGCTTTATTTTGTAGAATCTAGATTTTCATGACTTTAGTACTTGTTAGCGATCTCCAAATTGGTGATAAATATAATATATGAGATAACACGTCATGAGCGTAATACATTTTGGTCATAGTTTTTACATCTAGGATGTGAGAAGTCCGCTTCAATACGCCAATCATCGATGATGTCTTTTTCTTAACCATATCTGTTATCTAACGATAACTTTAGTCCCAAACAAATAGTATTCTCACTGCGACATATAACATTATCGGAGAAGACAACCCTCTCGAAGCATTCACGATGGTCAGAAAATTTTATATGAAATATAAGAATATGGGTCAGACTATATATATATATATATCAGAATATATATCAGCTTATAAAATAATTTGGGTATATAACGTTTAATAACCTATAATTATTAGATGAGATGCGATATATGAGTGTGAAGTTTATGCTAAAAAAAAATTACAAAAAATTACACTGTTAAATTAGCTATTTTCCAATTGGAATTTAAATTATATGAAAATTTAAATTTTTTGTAATTTTGGATTTTTAGTACCACCAAACAGATTCTTTTCATCCTTTTCAGATGGCTGGACCATCTGTTTATATCGTTAACCAAAAGCATCCAATTGTGTTGAACATTACTATTTTCAGATAATTTAAAAGTTGACTGAATTTTGATGGTTTAAATAATTATTTAGCGCCGATCCTGGAAATGTCCCAAGGCCCCGCACATTTCTTAGAACAGCTAAGCCATATAGCGGTCAATGTCACAAAGCCGATCCAATTATGATGAACTATAATATATTTCACAGTTTATGGAATTTTTAATAATTTTCCATTATTTTAAAAGTTTTAAATCGCCGACTGCAGAGATGTCCACATGGTCTTGCCCATATTTTCGGATAACTTGGCCATATACCAGTCTACGTGGTCAACCTTATGCAATTGTGATGAATTGTGATGAATAATTTTATTTGGTTTCAAAAATTGTTGTATCTCCGATCACAGAGATGTCTACAAGGTCTTGCCTATATTTTTGAATAACTTGACCATGTACTAGTCTACCTGGTCCATCTTATCCAATTGTGATGAACTATACTATACTTTACAGAATTTAAAATTTTTAATAATTTTATTAATTTTAAAAATTATTGTATCTCCGATCACATAGATGTCCACAAGGTCTGGCCCATATTTTTGGATAAATTGGCCATATGCCAGTCTATATGGTCAATCTTATTTAATTGTGATGAACTATATATACTTTACAGAATTTAGAATTTTTAATAATTTTATTGGTTTTATAAATTGTTGTATCTCCGATCACAGAGTTGTCCACAGAGTCTTGCAAATATTTTCGGATAACCTGACCATATGCCAGTTGACTTGGCCAATCTTATTCAATTGTGATAAACTATACTATATTTCACAGAATTTAGAATTTTTAATAATTGTATTTGTATTAAAAATTGTTGTACCTCCGATCACACTAATGTCCACAATGTCTGGCCTATATTTTTAGATAACTTGACCATATGCAAGTCTACGTGGCCAATCTTATTCATTAGTGATGAACTATACTATACTTCACCGAATTTTTAATTTTTAATAATTTTATTTGGTTTTAAAAATTGTTGTATCTCCGATCACAGGAATGTCAACCATTTTGATTTGCTTGATGCATAGAAAAGAAAATGTACCGAGACAATATACTTTTAATCAATAAAATTAATAAAAATTCTAAATTATGTGAAGTTTAGTTTAGTTCATCACAATTGGATAAGGTTGACCAAGCAGACTACCATATGGCGAAGTTATTCAAAAATATAGGCAAGACGTTATGGACATCTCTGTGATCGGAGATACAACAATTTATAAAACCAATAAAATTATTAAAAATTCTTAATTCTGTGAAGTATAGTATAGTTCATTACAATTGAATAAGGTTGACCACATAGACTACCATATGGCCAAGTTATCCAAAAATATAGGCCAGACCTTGTGGACATCTCTGTGAGGAGAGATACAACAATTTTTTAAACCAAATAAAATTATTAAAAATTCTAAATTCTGTGAAGTATAGTATAGTTCATCACAATTGAATAAGACTGACCACGTAGACTGGCATATGGCCAAGTTATCTAAAAACATAGGCCAGATGTTGTGGACATCTCTGTGATCGAAGATACAACAATTTTTATAACCAAATAAAATTATTAAAAATTCCAAAAACTGTGAAATATATTATAGTTCATCATAATTTATTCGGCTTTGGTTCATTGACCGCTATATGGCTTAGCTATTCTAAGCAATTTGCAGGGCCTTCGGGACATTTCCAGGATCGCCGCTAAATAATTATTTAAACCATCAAAATTCAGTCAACTTTTAAATTATCTGAAATATAGTAATGTTCAACACAATTTTATGCTTTTGGTTAACGATATAAACAGATGGTCCAGCTATCTGAAAAGGATGAAAAAAATCTGTTTAGTGGTACTAAAAGTATAAAATTACAAAAAAAATTAAATTTTCATATAATTTAAATTCCAATTGGAAAATAGCTAATTTAACAGTGTAATTTTTTGTTATTTTTTCTTAGCATAAACTTCACACTCATATGGGATATTCATAATTTATTACATACGGGTACGAAACGTTATAGGTTGAGGTTCATGTCACCAAAAATCACTAAATCTTTAAAACATTGAATTTTAGAATTTAATATGTCAAAAAACGAACTTATGTTAGTACCTCGGAGTGGGCGCGATAAATACCCATTACATTGAGGTTTAGGCGACTAAAGCTAATTATAAGGGTATCACTAATTGAAACTGCAACTTTTCCTTAGCGAAAATTGAGATGCCGCCACCCATATGTTCCCCATAAAGCAATTGCGTGTAGTACCCAAAACATATCGATAAAGCGTAACACAATTGAACACATCGGTAAACAAGAAGTCAGGTTCAACCCAAAAGGTCTCTTTTGAACACCGGTATCAAAACCAGTATGCACAAGAATAGGCAGAACGATAAAAATACGAACAAATTTTCGAAATCACTAACATGACAAACTACACATGGAAAGTACTTTTACCAGGTTATTCTTAGACCGATTCCTTAACCTGTCTGCGGTGGTTAAAGAATTGACCAACTTTAACTTTAAAGAAGTAAGTAATCAAAATTTAATGTTGCTGAAGCATCTTAGGTTAAACGAACCAAGCATAGAAATCGACAGACGTGGTACTAAGTCAAGTGAGCTTTCCAATTCTAGCCTGTGCTGCAATGGCTTTGATTCCAATATCAAAATTAGGAAAATTGGCCCACTTTGCATAAGCCAATTAAGGATGAGCAAAAGCGAAGCAATGAGCTCCTCCAACTATTCAACGGTACTCAGTGAAGCTTCGTTTTCATTAGGCATTTTATCAAAGGGTGTCACACTAAAATGGCTCACATTTATATTAAGGTACCTTGCCAACTTATTCGGAAAAGGAATAATCCCAGTATTGATGACCCGGGGCTTATTTGATTCAAAGGGAGAATCAAGAAGACGTATCTACCATTTGATACCCGTTACCCAACCCGTTAACTTCTTCCCAAAAATCATAGTTTTTCCAAATGAATTTTACTATTGAATACTTCCTTTTCATTCTGGAACACAGACTTTTTTCACGACTGTCAGAACATTGAATTCTTAATGGCCATGTTACGTGCCGTAGTTATATTCAAAATTGTGTTTAGTATGTTGGACCGTGTTTCAAAATAAAGTCGCAATTATTGGGTAATTTACCAAAGCATCACTTTGATATCAAACACGTCGAACTAGTTGTAACATCCAGAGTAAACTTCGAAACAATTTTTGCTTTGCTTAGTTCGTGTGCATGGTTTCATAAGCGGTTAATTTCATATATCGTGGTACATCCAAACATCCAGACAGATGGGCAGACCTTTTTTGTTTTTTTTTCCTTTTTGAATTTATAGACGTTTAAGACGTCGATAAAAATAGTTCTGGCAAAACACAACTCGCAGCAATAACAGAGAATTTTACCGATATTAAAAGCTCCAGCAGATTTAAAGAAACCAATTTGATCGATGATTTCAACTAGCATATGTTACTTTCTATAGTGTGATGAACTTTTACAATAAACCCTGCGTTTTTAAACAATAAAACAATGCTGGACACAAATTGTGTGGTTCTTATTCATAGCAAAAACATAAAAATCCGAAACAAAAACTTTTATCAGAATTTTCCGAAACAGCAAAAAAAAAACTTTAATCTATAAATGTACTGTAGACAAAATGCAGTTCATTTGATAAAACTTTTTATTGTTCGTTGTTATAATAATTTAACCAAAATAAATTTAACTTGTATAGGTACATACATACATGTGTGGTTACACACCCAAACACACTTCCAGTCGAGTAGATACAAAGGTAAACTTTTTAATTGTAATACCAAATTCTTTATACAAAGCATGACAAAGTTACACTCGTTATGGTTTTTAAATGATTACACAAGTAATTTACATTTCTTTTGTTTTGACCAGATACTTATTAAAATACAAAAATCAGAAGTGGGGTGTAAAGCTGATTTTCTTCCCGTATTTGAACTGCGGAATCTAATCATTTTTATTTTTGCGGGTAATAAAATTTTATTGAGTTTTTTTTTTTTTTTTGGTTAGTCTCCCTTCCCACGACGACCCTTAAATATTTAAAGTGTTACTGAAATGGAGAATCAAATAAAATGGAAAATTAGAAAATATTTTCTTTGGTTTGTTCGTAATTTGAATATTTATGATGTTGGTCGACGACGAATTTTGAAAACATTAAAAAAAAAAAAAATCTTTCATTCATTCAGCCATGGTTGTGTATTTTGGTTCACTTAAACTTTTTTCAGAATGATGAAAATTATGAGATCGATTCGTAGATTTTTTTTTTTTTTAGTTGTTTTGTTTCGGAAAAATAATAAGAAAATGGAAATTGGTTATTGGTTGGTATATGTTATACAGTAGGATAAAAACTCTTTTTTTGTGATGTTGCTATTATTGTACTAACATTTTATTTTTATTACATTATTATGTTGTTGTATTTCTCCGGTTGAATTAAGAAAGATATCTTTATAATGATGATATCATTTTTAAAGGGTCATTGAATTCTATTTACAAGATGGAAATTGAATTAAATTAAAATTTTGTTCAACTTTAGTTGATTGTTGGTTTGTAAAGTTGTTCTTTCTGTTTTTAATTGATGTGCGTATAGTAATTTATTAAAATGGATTACCATTAAGCTAATCACCATGTACCGACTTGGATTAGTTTAGGGCTAATCGATTTTTTATGGCAAAATTGGTCAATTTATTTATAGAATTTGTCAACTCGAATCAATGTTTTCCACCGTATGAAGAAATCTGACGTTAAATTATGAGTTGTGCGAATATAATTTTTCAATCGATATGTTGAGATACCTTGCAGAAGGTGATGAAACCTAAGCAAAACCTAAAAAATTAAGAGAGGTAATGCGAAACACCAAAACAAAAGGCTATATTAGCACCAATTCGTTGGTCCATTAAGTAGAGTTTTATGTCTGAGTCTGTTCTAGCGTGTTCTAGAGATTTTGCGATAATATGTGACTGGGTTACTAGATTTAATGGACAGTGGCACCTTACTAGGCGGCTCCAACAAAATGTCATCAAAATAATTTTGCTTTGCTATTCCAAGACATAAAATAATTAATTCTATAAGGAAATGTTTATTTACTCAACATTCCTGGTGTAGTGTTGCTATACCGGATAACGTGTCTGCAAATTTTTTTAACTCATCATTTTCCATGCTATGTTAATTACTACTCGTTTATTAAGTTTGCTGATTCAACACTTTCTGTATTATGTGGTTATCTTAACTTTGAATATTACTGGTGATATCAACTGATTTAATTTCAATTTTAATTTTAAGGCAGCTTCCTTGTGTTCGTTGAAGAGTGGCTGTAGCTGTTAAATGTTGTCTAATTACAGATTAAGTAAGTACGTCGAATCGATTTTGTGCTCTTCTCTGTAATGTTTGTTTGTAGTAGGTACTGGTGGTGGAATTTGAGTTGTTAGAAAGGATGCTTCCATTAAAGTTTTTCAGAAATATAGTGTTATCGGTTAAGGTTTCGATCCCCTCTTCTCTGGCACATAGTGGTAAACGGGTTGCTACTAGAATTGGAGAGAGAGAGGGTATTGAAGTTATCGCTTACGCAGACGACGTAGCTTCAGCTGTTACCGGGAAGTTCCTGGGCACGATTGTAGACGTAATGCAGAATGTGCTTACAATCGTTACGAAATGGGCTGGCAAATGTGGACTTGGTATTTATCCGAGCTGGTACTCTTCACTAAGAAATACAAAATCCGGGTAGTTGTCCCTCCTACCTTAAATGTCACGAGACTTGCTTTTACTGATATTGCTAGATATCTGGGCATTACCTTGGACAGTAAGCTTAGTTGGAGGCCCAATATGTTGGAGAGAATAAACAAAGCTACTATAGCTTTGTACTCCTGTAGGAACGCCATTGGTCATAGATGTGGTCTGAAGCCGAAGCTGGTACACTGGCTCTACACCGCTATAGTGAGACCTGTACTCATGTACGGGGTGGGTGTTTGGTGGCCAGCTCTGGACAAGGTTACTTTTAAAAGTAGAATTGAGAGGGTGCAAAGGACGGCCTGTATGCTTATTAGCGGGGCTTTGAGGTCGACACCGACAAGTGCCTTAGAGGTTATGTTGCACATTTTTCCGGTCGACATTTTTGGTAAACAGATGGCGGCAAATACGGCTTTATGACTTGCAGCCGTCTCTCAATGGAGGTGTCTTAGTACAGGACACTCCTACTATCGTTATATCGTTGAGGGATGAGCTGGCGAATCTTGACTACATTAAAGCTACTCTACGCTTCGAAAAGCGATTTCGGACCTCCTTCTCTTCAAGGGAATCCTGGAGGGATAGACCGTTATCGGAAATCGAAGCGTTACAATTCTTCACAGATGGCTCCAAGCTAGACGGCTAAGTGGGAGCTGGAATATTCTATGAAAAATTAAATGTAAACATTAATATTCGTCTCCCTGATTACTGCAGCGTGTACCAAGCTAAAGTCTTAGCGATTGAAGAGGTCATGACGTGGTTGAAGCATAATGTGGTATCCTCAGATGATATCGCAATCTATGTGGCGATCCGGAATCAAGCGGCGATCCGGCCGTTAGAATCGGTGTCTTTGGCGTCACGGGTGGCGTTGAGTTGTCATTCATCTATAAATGAGATGGGTGAGCATTTCAATATCCAGGTAATCTGGGTCCCAGGTCACTCCGGCCTCATGGGGAACTGCAGGGCAGATGAACTTGCTAGGCATGGTACGACTCCCCAGCTACAACCGGAAAGGGCAAGACTGGGGAGGCCTATCACAGCGCTGAGACAAGCACTTGGGAAGCAGGCGCTATCCTCAGCAGGGCAAAGGTGGTCTAACACCCTCACCTGTAGAGTTGCAAGCAAGTTTGGTTAAGCTGGACTTGGGGCGCACTAGGGCATTAATATCCCTACGCAGACGTGAATTAAAAACGGTCGTAGGAATTCTCACGGGACACTGCCTTTTTGGAGAACATGCAAGAAGGCTGGGCTAAAGGCAAATGACTTCTGCAGAAGCTGCTTGGACGAAGAGGAGGAAGAGACTTTCGTCCATTTCCTTTGCTCGTGTCCAGCATTGGCACTCAGAATGCACAAACACTTGGGTAAGCTCAGGATGGACTGCCGCCGGGACGTCTTGCACTACATAAGTAGCTCGAAATGGTTCCAATAGGGCTAAAGGGGATATATTCTGTGGTATCACAATGGACCGTCACCGGTCTAAGTGTGCCTAAGCAGCCACTCCAACCTAACCTAACCTAACCTAAGGTTTTGATAATTTGTTTTGGTTTTCATTTAAATGTTTAACAATATTATTGCAGTTATTGACCTATCCTTTTGCCTTTTTACTATCTAAGCCAAGCCCTTTGCGCTAGATGAACCTACATTCCATTACTATGCACTACCGATCTTCTGGTCCTTGATTTTTGATTCTAGGGTTCTGAAATTAGCTGCGAGAATTGTTTTATTTGATTAGTTGAGGTTAAAGTTTGCTTCCTTGATGTAGGTTGATGATTGCTAGTGTTTGCCGGTCAATTAACTCCTCATACATGTTTGTATAATTTGATGATGTAGTTTAGCTTAAAGTTTTCTTAGATAATTCGTCCGTTCGTTTGTTTTAAAGTTACTATCGGGACATTTTACTCATAAATATTAAAATTGTTGATGTTAGGCCACACAGCGATTATTTAGAAATTGATCTGAGCTTTATGGATTCGCTTTCCCGATGTTGTCGTGGTTGGAACACTATTATCCTCAGCTATTGTTTTTCTACGATACTTCGGTTTGTTTTTTGCCTGGATTCGTTTAGTTGTCGTAAAGATCATATCACCAAATTAGTATGATTTTGGTGTTTTCTATTTGTATTTTCTTTTATAATTTCCATTTCCTGAGCTTTTTTAATACTTTGGATATTCGATTCTTTGATTATTGTAGCAATCTACCGCTACATTGATTAATTCCTTCACTCTCAATTCCTTGAGTTCATCGTGCAGACATTTAAAGATTTGAGTGGACTCCCTTCCTTAACAATCCCATTATATTTCGACTCCTAAAGATTTCATGGCGGTTATCAAACTTCTCTCATTGTCCAATACAAGCATTTTTGGCACGAAATAATTATGCAGGGGTTTAATTATTTTATCTCTTACGTGTGGGATGAATTTAGATTTGATTCGAAAAAAATCCAAATCTGATAAGAATTTCTCTTTCTTGATTTCCATTATGTTCACATGAAGTATTTTCGCTTGGTACGTCGGGATTACGTTGGGATTATTGATGTTGCTAAGGTACGTCGCGATTATTATTATTGCTAAGAGTAAACGTCAAGGGTTCGTCGTGATTAAGGATTTTAATTTTCTTTGCTCCAAATAAGTAATTCCTTAGCTTGTTCAGAATTTTCAAAGGTTTCGCTATCTTCGCAAAATCCTTATTGAACCGAGAAAAACTTTTAGTTCCTTCAGATTTTCAGGTTTTCTAGATTTTCGATAGCAGCTACTTTTTTTGGATCGGCCCTAATCCATTGGTTCGTGGTGATATAACCTAGGAATTCTGTTTTCGTTCTTAAGAATTTCGATTTGTCCAAATTGGTCCTTAGATTGGCATTTCAAGTTCAGAGAATATTTCAACCTATGATCCCCTTGAAGAAGGCAGGTGTATTGTTAATTATTATAAAGACGGAAAAATTTCATTTTTAATAAATTTTTGTATTATTAAATCCAAAGGGAAGTCTCAAAAATTCATACTTCCCTTTTATGGTTGAGAAGGAGGTTTTCAGTACGTCGGATTCTTTCATTTTGATTTGGTGGAATCACGATGTAAGATCAATTGTGGTGAAGAACATAGAAATTCTAAGATTTGTTATCGTTAAGAGAGGTCCGGAATTGGGTAAATATCTGAGATTGTCAGGTTTGTCAATTTGTTCCTCCTCTTTGTTCTCCAGATTGACGAGATAGGGGTGGGATTTTGTGGAGATTGCTTTGTCCGTGGTTGTTTTGATTTCGGCCCTCATACTAGTATCGGTTGGTTTTCGTTGTTTACTGAACCAAACGGTGTTTGTATTTTGAGATGATTACTTGAATTTTCTAAATTTGGAAGAGAAGTGGCTCGTTTGGATTTCCAAACTTTTAACCTGCGAAACTTCTTTTTTGTGAAGTGGTATTTTAATCTTTAAGACAGGGATGGTCAGGATATTGATTTTTCGATCAATAACTGTACCAAATTGTCTCAGTGTGCCATCGCCAATAATGGCGTCGAACGTTTTAAATCCTGACTTAACAAAAAATTCTGTAGATGTGTCAAACCAGATACTTTTAAAAAATTGTTAACAGAGTTTCCTTCTGGTTTCGATTTCCCCTCCTGCCGATGTAAGAATCGTGTTTTTGTCTAACTGAGGTTTTACGAAATTTTTTTGGGACCCGAATCAATCAGGACTTTAATGGTGTTGCCATTTTTTGTTTGATAATCTATGTATGGTATGCTAGAGACCCTCCCATCATAACATTTAACTCTGCATTCTCTTCGTTTGTTTGTTTCTGGTTTTTCGATTAACAGATGCAAATATTAATCTTTATGCCCTTCTTCCTGAGTTTGTAAATGGTTAATTCTTTGTTGCTTCCGAAGTTCATTGTAATATAAGCCTTCTCGTTTAAAGGCTTGTTGTGGCGGAAGATGCATGTAGTGAAATTGTCTCCTCTGCAACGACGAACAAATCAATATCGATTGACAAATTACAAATTACAAATTACAAATTACAAATTACAAATTACAAATTACAAATTACAAATTACAAATTACAAATTACAAATTACAAATTACAAATTACAAATTACAAATTACAAATTACAAATTACAAATTACATATTACAAATTACAAATTACAAATTACAAATTACAAATTACAAATTACAAATTACAAATTACAAATTACAAATTACAAATTACAAATTACAAATTACAAATTACGAATTACAAATTACAAATTACAAATTACAAATTAAAAATTACAAATTACAAATTACAAATTACAAATTACAAATTACAAATTACAAATTACAAATTACAAATTACAAATTACAAATTACAAATTACAAATTACAAATTACAAATTACAAATTACAAATTACAAATTACAAATTACAAATTACAAATTACAAATTACAAATTACAAATTACAAATTACAAATTACAAATTACAAATTACAAATTACAAATTACAAATTACAAATTACAAATTACAAATTACAAATTACAAATTACAAATTACAAATTACAAATTACAAATTACAAATTACAAATTACAAATTACAAATTACAAATTACAAATTACAAATTACAAATTACAGATTACAAATTACAAATTACAAATTACAAATTACAAATTACAAATTACAAATTACAAATTACAAATTACAAATTACAAATTACAAATTACAAATTACAAATTACAAATTACAAATTACAAATTACAAATTACAAATTACAAATTACAAATTACAAATTACAAATTACAAATTACAAATTACAAATTACAAATTACAAATTACAAATTACAAATTACAAATTACAAATTACAAATTACAAATTACAAATTACAAATTACAAATTACAAATTACAAATTACAAATTACAAATTACAAATTACAAATTACAAATTACAAATTACAAATTACAAATTACAAATTACAAATTACAAATTACAAATTACAAATTACAAATTACAAATTACAAATTACAAATTACAAATTACAAATTACAAATTACAAATTACAAATTACAAATTACAAATTACAAATTACAAATTACAAATTACAAATTACAAATTACAAATTACAAATTACAAATTACAAATTACAAATTACAAATTACAAATTACAAATTACAAACTACAAATTACAAATTACAAATTACAAATTACAAATTACAAATTACAAATTACAAATTACAAATTACAAATTACAAATTACAAATTATAAATAACAAATTACAAATTACAAATTACAAATTACAAATTACAAATTACAAATTACAAATTACAAATTACAAATTACAAATTACAAATTACAAATTACAAATTACAAATTACAAATTACAAATTACAAATTACAAATTACAAATTACAAATTACAAATTACAAATTACAAATTACAATGGGCTTGGGTCCAATGTACCGACGACTTTTTAATTGAAACAAGTGGAATATAAGTTACGATGTTAAATCCACTTATGTTTTTAGATAGATTTTCCCATAAGCTTTCAAGGGGTATAAAGCAATCTTAGAGCAAAAGCGAAGTTGGGATTGTCCTTTTTTGAAAGGGTGATAATGGTTCAGAGGGTCCGGCCCCATCGCACATACATACGTCCCAAAAATTGTTATGGAGTTATGGAGGAGTTTCGCGCTTATGCCGAGGGACTTCCTTTTACCATCATCGCCGACCATTCTATCTTGAAGTGGCTTATGCCACAGAAAAACATTTCTGGGAGTGTTACACGCTCCAAAGTATCAATTTTAATATTGAATAGTTTGAAGGTAGTAATAATGCAGTATCGGGTGCATTATCTGGCGTTAATTCTGATAAAATTAACCCCCTCGATTTGGTGAATGATAAGGATAAGTCTGATTCCGTAATACCGCGGTTGTATCTTGATCTATCTTCCTCTGTTTTTCAAGATGCCAGTTACATAAAATTAATTAAATCCGCAAGCGCTTAATTTTAAAGTACATGTTGGGAAAGTTTTTATTAATATTTCTCTTAAAATTATCAATCCTGATGCTGGACATTCTGAACAGAAATTGGTAGTACTTGATTCGGTTACAGTATCTTTGCTCAAATAGTCCTTATGTAATTGGCCTAGCTGCTCGATTTATCCTTGCCATAGTAAGGCGTCACCGAGGCAGTGATAGTGAGGTTGAATGGTTTGTCGAAGTTAGGAAATACCAATATTTCGGAGGGTGATATTAGCTCCATAATATGACGAAATGCTTGAATTTTTTTTTGATCTACACTGATTTTTACTTTCTTTGATTGGTTGGCCTTCACTTGAGCTTCGCTAGTTCCTTCAGATTTTTAGGTTTTTTTTTTGAGATTATGGATAGCAGCTACTTTTTTTTGATCGGCCCTAATCCCTTCGTTCGTGATGATATAACCTAGGAATTCTTGGTTTTTTCCAAGTCTATCCGTAGATTAGTATTTTCATGTTCAGAGAATATTTCAATCTACCTTCTTTTAGAAGAAAGTAGGTGCAATTTTAAATCCAAAGGGAAGTCTCAATAATGCATCCTACCTGTTTATAATAAGGAGCTTTTCAGTATGTCAGACTCTTTCTTTTATTCTGGTAGAGTCCCGATGAAAGATCGATTGTGGTCAAGAACTTAGAATTTCCAAGATTTGTGGCGGCATTCAATCACTTGGAATCAATAACCATCCTGGATCTTTGTGTACTGGAAGCATTCAGTTTTTTCTTCACTACTGTTTGCTATACTAATAGGAAATGCCCTTGGGTCCAATGTTAAAATAGAACAGATGTACATATGTACGTATGTACTGACGACTTTTTAATTGAAACAAGTGGAATATAAGTTACGATGTTAAAACCACCTATGGTTTTAGATAAATTCTCCCGTAAACTTTCAAGGGGTATAAGCATACTGCGGGGAAACAGTTAGTTGCGCACAAATACCATATAAAACATAGGTGGTACAATAAGAGACATAAACAGAATTCGTGAACTGTCTCCCTGATTTCCATTTTACAATCTAGGTAGCTTCATTATGCAGAGAAACTAAACAATTTATTTGTTCATTTGGTGTTTGATATCTAAAGTGCAGTACAGATTGGAACAGATTCTAGCCAGGATCATTTCTGCCCAATAAAGGAATTAATTGTTTTAATTTTCAGTACATTTTGCTAAATGAAAACCAAATAGAGATTAAAATTAACAAAAGTTTTGAAAGAATGCTGGTTTTGTTATGCATAGTATTAAGTTCAGATAAGGATTGTCAAAATACATGCCAAGTATATTGATAATTGGGTACCGTAGACTTCAAATGAAATGTAATTGCACACGAGAGGGGCGAAACCAGAAATTTCCAATAGAAAACTTTGTGGAATTTCACCATGAATTCATGTATAGTTCAGAAGTATGTTAATGCGAAATATGCACCCTAGCCTACAAATTAAACTAGCTGGAAAATCATTTTCGGGGATTCATGGCGATGCTTGAATAATATTCCAGAACAAGGTAAATACAAATGAACTTAGTTTAGGCAGTACTTACGAATGCCTGAGATAAAGATTACTGAACCCGGCTATTTCATCTTTGCCACAGACTCATTGTATTGGAACTTTAATGTGCTAGATGTACGCAGGGAAATTCCCAATATAATCGAGTCTCCGCAATATAAACAACCAATTCGAATACTAAACCGGAGCCAAAAGATCGCCACCAAGCGGACTAGTTTATACTTCTCGTTATGATTCAATATTAACGTCTAATTTATCGAATCCACTTAACATTCTACCTTCTCCACCAAATAAAATTATATCGTATTCTGTCCCACATAAACTAGAATGAAATGTTCAACCAAATCCTATTTTTTTCGAAGAATTTTTCATTCTATAAACTATTTTCAAATTCTACGTCAATTGTTGGCTAAAAATCGGAATCAGTTATTAACAAAACTTATGATGAGCAGCTATTTGTCGAGGTGGAAATTTGCGGTATTCCATTTTGCGGATTACTCGACAGTAGGGTTACTGTGAGCATTCTTTGCGCAGACGCCGATAAATTTATTAACAACAAAAAAGCTCGTGTTCTCACCCTCTTTAAAGAAAGAATAATCGGTTATGTTTATGTCACTGCTAAATATTACTCCACGGAACGAAAGATATTTGTAAATCTGTAATCGTCAACAAAATTGCTTTTAATTCTATTAGTTCAGACGTTAGCAAATCAAAGACAATTCCTTTAACTAACATATTTCATATAATCCACTCCCTCACAATTTCTTCAGAACATTAAATCGATACACGTATTATTCTTTGTTGTCGATAAAGATTTTTTATAACAAAGATCAATCTCCAAGTAATTTTCCATGAAATTCACAAACTCTTCGTTTTCTTTCTTTTTAATATCTAAATTAAAATCACCTGCCACTATCATAGGCAAATCGGTCAAATTAAATCATATGATATCCGGAAACACTTCTGTGAACTTTCTTGTATATGCTCCCAAATTCATTGCAAGAAATGCTCGAATATCTGCCATACAAGTATTTGGGCTCAAATACACAGATACCATAATACACCTTTGGCCACGAATTACGACTTCTACTGCACATATATCTCCAATTTCAGGCATAGTAGAACGGCTACTACCCAGTATATGATCATTCATATGAAGAATATGTTCATCTACCGATAGGGGCGAAATATTATTTTTATAAATTGCGACTCCTCCAGCTCGAACTCGTTTACGTTTCCGAAAACTTTTACATTGGAATCCATCCAGTTCAACCACGTTATCATCATCCATCCAAGTTAGGGTACAAAGAATGATCACAATTTTATTTAAAACATTATCCGTCGTTATATCTTTGTTGTGTGCATGTAAACTTTGCGCATTAACAAGCGCGGTGCTAGCATCGGCATTCATATTGTGCTGTTCACACCGTTTCGTCACAGTATCCAATGGCGTCGTCTCTAATCTAGCCATCTCTCGCCGCAAATCTGAATTTTTTGAACGGTTCGAATGATAAAACTTGAAATCATTCTCCATATTAGTTAAATATAATCCACTTAGATCCGTAACTCTTGAAAGCGCCACATAAACTAATTGATGCTCATGACTGCGATGATACATATGTACGATTTTATTGTAAGTCGCACCTTGAGATTTATGAATCGTTACAGCAGCACTTTCGATTAGAGGAAATTGAATTTGTTTAACCTTCAACTGTTTATTTCGTGATGTAATCGTAGCACTACGCTTAATAACGGGTGTCCACGAGTTTTTTAACTCAACATTTTCTTGAATATGAACTTTGTATTTTAATCTAAGAGCACGACCAATTCTTGGGTCTGTAAATTCTAACCACAGACGATGAATAGTATTGTCTGGCTGATATTCAATAAAACGAAGATATCCCATACCACCATTGGCTAAACTATCAACAACATTAACATTTGTGGTTATCATGTAAGGTTTCCCCAACAGTAATTTTAAATAATATGATAGACCACCCGTTTCGTTGTATGACATTTTGTGTACCTTTTCCCGAAAATGATCTCTCTGTGTAGTATCGGTATAATTTACATACGTATCGGTAGCGGCATGCTCAACTGTAGTCTCACTTTGGAAACTAGCTCTATTGTATGATGATACGTCAATGTTCCGAAAGAATAAACGTATACCGTCGGAACAAATATCTTGAATTTCTTCGATTTTTACAAATCGGCTCTCGATAATGCTCAACTCTTCAGCAGAAAGACTATCTCCATTACCGATTTTAGTAAGTATCGAACTGAATAAAACATCGCTCTGACGAACAACCTTAAGTAATGGGAAATACTTAATTTGACGCCACAAGATATCCCCACCAAATATTGCTTTCGGACGTCGATATATTGGCGTAGCACGAACAGGTGGTAACTGTCGCAGATCTCCACAAAAAACGATATTCATTCCACCAAATGGCTTATCGAATTCACTAGTAACTTGTTGTAGTTTTGAATTTAACGTTTTTAATAATTCTGCTCCAATCGTACTGACTTCGTCAATAAATACAATACAAATATTGCGAAAAGTAGATCGATACATTTGTAAATTTTGATAAGTATAACCAGAGTTTCTTTTCGAAATTGTAATTTTAAATACTGAGTGAACGGTCTGTCCGCCAATAGCCACTGCAGCTTTACCAGTGGATGCACAAGATATGTAGGCATTATATATAGCATTATGCTGCTGTGAAAATCGATTGTATGTTTCCATCAATGCTTTTAATGTAAACGTCTTTCCACAACCAGCAGGATCACTAAAGAATATTTGTATTGGATCACTATCCGAATCATGAAAACGATAAATCGCCTCTAAAATTAATTCGCGTTGTTCTTTATTTGTAAGTCGAATCATAGAACAATAATCCACGTGGTTAAGAACATTTTCTCGCTTTGCTACAATACCAATTCTATCCATTTGTAAATTTTTTATATCGTCGTTATTTGGTGTGTTTGCGATCATATCATAATCAACAAGACGATTTATGTTTACATCATCCACAATATCGGACTTTAAGACTTCTTCATCTTCAAGTTGATTCATCTCTCGACAAATTTTTAAGGTTGCCACAATATCGAGATTAGAACAATATTTTTTCTTTAATTTTAACAGCTGTTGTTCATTTTCTAGATATATTTGTTTGTACTTTTCACCGCTCAATAAATCATCCTCTTCATTTCTAAATGAATGGAATAATAAAACCATCTCTCGTCTGTAATTTTCATAGTCATTATCAACATCATAGTCAATCCTTTTCTATTCTAACTTTTAACCTATCCTGTGGCCAAGATGTTGTAATAAATTCAATATTTCTACTAGTTTTAGACATAGGTAACCTCAATAGAAACCAGGCTGCCTCTTGAGCACTCATTTCGACGGAATTTAAAACTTCTATTCCAATGGATATTAATATCTCAGCATAATCCTTTTCGGGATTTTCATCTTGCATTTGTAACAACTTTCTATGTAAATTACTAATACCACGATTTGTTTTATTTATATAATCAGCCACATACGCGGCACACGAATATTCTTCTAGAATATACTGTAAATCCATGTTTGACCGTAAGATCGAAGCTAATCAAGGATTAAAATTATTGGTTCATATATTTTTTATATCTCGCTGAGGAAACATCATTGGTCTTGTTAAACCTGATTGTATTATCGAATAATACTGTCCTTCATTTAATATTCCATTTTTACTCAAAAACTGCTCGATACTATCATACGACTCATTTTCTAAATTTTGTTTTAATTGATTAAATATTCTCTTTAAATCTTTACTACGCCCATCATTAGTAGTTAAAGGCAGCAGTACTTCAGTGGGAACCATAGGAAAGATTGGAGCGTGAAATCTACACATTGTAGTATTTTTTTTATAACAAGTAAAAGTATGTCGATGTGTCTGAGAATCTATAAACTTAGGTGATAAATGATTTTTATCAACGGACACCCAACGATCAATCAATTTAATACTTTCCGACATATCTGCACCAACTACCACGATGTTGAAATTCAATTCGTTTAAAGTAATCAACGACATAGTTATTACCAAAAGGACCATTTTTCTTTAGCTGAAGCATAGCCATCAGCACATCAACTAATTTGTTAAAATATAAATTACACGTAACCGGATCTTCATTTACAAGAGAAGCTCGAGCCATGGCACTCAATGATTCAACATTATCTGCTTCTCGATGATATTTTAATCGATGCAACAATCGTATTAAATCATCCCACTTTACTTCAGATGCACTAAGTGTTAAAAACATCGTTGGTTTTCCTGATTGTCGCATCATAGCAAATAAACTTCTCTTTCGTTCAATCCAATATTGAGCTGAGTTTGGAATACTTTTCATGGACGATAAATTTGTACCAATACACGATTCTATGTAATCTTTATCCTCTATCATCTTTCTAGACGTATGTTTCATATCAGAGGCTCGAAAAGCTAAATACAATCCTTCACTCACACGAATTCGCAAAATCTTCATTGCCATGTATAATATGTGGTGTGGGGTTACACCACAACGATCTCGTCGTCGAATTTCAGATGTGGCCATCATGAAAGGTGTAGCATTCACATCTGATTTAAAGACACGAGGATATCCCAAATAAATTTTAGGAAATGATAACTCTTCAGCATATTGATCATACAATAGACTTAATGGCTTTTCTTTTTGGCCTGGAGCCAAATTTAAATATTTATTTTCACTCCAAAATAAAGTATGCTGTTGACCTAATAAATTTTCTTAAGCATCATCAAATTCCAATGGTTCTAATACATCGACGTCCTTAGATGCAATTGATTGTAAAAAAAATGTTCATCAATCTGTATATTGTGATGCACGTACAACGGTTTATTAATAAGGTAATTTAACCATTTTTTAACCGTGTCTTTGTTTACAAATCCTTCGATGTAGGAAGGTTTATGTAGAAGATGTCGCTTTATATTTACATTAATAGTAAAATCATCATCTAATGCTCTAGGAAGCATATTCACCATATTATTTACATCAACAGGAACATTTATCACTTGTCCGATAATTTTATAGGTGCCCTGTTGATACCGTAAATGTCTAATTTGCATGAAAGGTAATCTAGGTGATACCAGCCGTTCAGCAATTACACCCAAATCCGGTAGATGATTTGGATATTCAGGATATTTAAATCTATTGGAACACGATAATTGTGGAAATTTATGCTTATCAATCGATGATTTACATGTACTACGCGCCATCATATTCTTTACACACTGTAAAGGAAATTCTTACTGAATTAAGGCATAGCATTTAGATGAAATGCGTGATAAATCATTTTTGTACCACGAACGATCGCATACATTGCACACGAAGCCGAAACCATTATCTGCAAATGGTTTTTTAAACACCATATTCCATTTAGATTCTAAATTAATCGTAATAGTTTGCTCTCGATTCCGTTTTCTACAAGCCGTTTGACGCTCTGCCGCTGTAGAAGCAGAACTGGAACCAATAGAAACATTTAACTGCTCACGCTTTCTCATACGATAATTGGCTTGTCGTTGGGCGGAAGTAAGAGGAGCCATCTCGAACTAATCTTTATTTTATAAAAAATTAACTTTTTAATTCAAATCGTTTTTTTTTAAGTTTTATTTACGTGTAATACGTATAGCAATTTACACAACTAACAAAACAAAATTTTTATTTACTTGTAATACGTAGCAAGATCTTACACAAACTAACAAAACAAAATATTATTTTTATATTTAAACAAATTTTACACAAAACAAAAACAACATTTTTATTTACGTGTAATGCCGCTTACTGATTTTTTTTTTTCGAGTATGCGGCATAATACGTAGCAAGCAAACTAACAAAACAAAACAAAAAAATATTATTTTTATATAAAAACGTAACGCTTTTTCGTGACCAAAATATATAGATAGCGGTCCGTAAAACATTTTCAATGTTAAAAACAAACGTAACTAACAGTATTATTGTCTGTATGATAAACTAATACCAAAGCCAACTTAATAAATAAAGCCTCCATGTTGATGATATTTTCTTAAAAGCTTTTTTTAAGGTATCAAAAAATCCAAAAGAAAATGTTTATTCCATAGTTTTTATATGGAGAGATATGACCTCAGTTTATTCAAAATATATTAATGAAAATTGACTCGAAATTAATTTTATTTTGATTCAATTGAAACTATAAACTTTATTTTCCACCTGACTTGGACGATTTTTTCGTGATTTTTTCCAATTTACGGTAATAATGATAACAAAATAAGATATTTTATATCTGAAAAAGCTTAAAAATAGAGTACATGCATGTAAAAAAGAGATATAAATATAAAGGAAAAGGCGCGACGTTTACAATAATAAATATGACAAACAATATAGAAACAAGGTAAACATAAGAGAAATGAAGCAAATACATAATATGAAGCATATTATCAGATGACAGCAAATAAAAAGCAAAGCCTACTTAATAGATAATAAAAATATTATTTTCAAAATTTGTTGTTTTTTTTTTGTTTGTCATCCGCTCATCATACTTCGTTAGTGTTTTTTCCCTTTACGTGTTGACCTTGTTCGTATATTTTTTGTTGTTTTATTATTGTAAATGTCGTGCCATTTCCTATTTCATATGTTTATCTCTTTTTTATATTTGTGTACCTACTCTATTTTTAAGCTTTTTTAGAAAATCAAATATTTTATTTCATTATTCCTGGCGGGAAATTGTCAATTATTTACCCAATAATTCGACAAGAAACATTTTGATGTACAACTCAACAACAATTTACATTTATAAAATTATATTTATAATTGAAAATTTTAAATAAACAATATTTGTTTTCATATTTTTTGGTTTCTTTTTATTTGCTGTCCTCTGATAATAAGCTTCATATTATGTATTTGCTTCATTTCTCTTATGTTTACCTTGTTTCTATATTGTTTGTCATGTTTATTATTGTAAACGTCGCGCCTTTTCCTTTATATTTATATCTCTTTTTTACATGCATGTACTCTATTTTTAAGCTTTTTCAGATATAAAATATCTTATTTTGTTATTATTATTACCGTAAAGGCTTTATTTATTTAAGTAGGCTTTGCTAATACTCTTTGTAAAAACAAATGTTCAATGAACTTTTTAATTTATAATATCTTTTTGTTACAGTTTGATTATGTAAACAGTATGAAAATCGAGAATTATCACAAATTAATGATATCGACATATGGTAATTATTTGAAATGTAAACTTAGTATTAAAAATTATATACATATATAACCGCGACTTTGAAACCATGTCGATAAAAAAAAATATAAATAAACTATTCAAAATAATTTTAATTTACAGTATTTCGAAATTAAATTTAAGTACAAGAGCAGAGTAATTTATCAACTGCACCTCACAACAGTCAATAAGAGATCCAGTCGCCTGGATAAAACATGTTGCACATATTATCCGGATCTCAAGGATGTATTTCGGTAGATATTACTGATAGGAATTTGTATCGTATAGGGCAAAATTACTGTATACTTGATCTTCTTTTGAAGGACATCCGTTCTATTAACTGATTTTTCTTATCGTTTGAAAATGTCTGGTCAACATCGACAAAAAAAAATTTTGTCTGAAAGCTTGAATATTTGGGTTAAGTAGTTATCGATGGTTGCTTGAGGATTACCCTTATAAAGTTCCTTCTATTTCGGAAATCTTACGTCCAAAGACAGTGTGTCACATAAGGAGATTTTTAGCAGTGCGATGCTATAAGAAAACCGTAGTTGGGAGTATGCTCTTTCAAAAGAGTGATGATGTTTCGGAGAATTCCATCGCACATATGCCCAAATGTTGAGTGCAGCACAGCTTAATTATTTTATAACTTATACGTAATTCTTAATGATTTTCGCATTTATGTCTAGCTAGCTATTTCCCTTTACCATCATCACCGACTATTCTATCTTTATGTGGCTTATATCACAGGAAGACATTTCTGAGAGACTTGTACTCTGGAGTATGAAGCTCCAAGGTTTCAATTTTAATATTGAATACTGCAAAGGAAGTAATAATACAGTATCGGATGCATTATCTCACGTTCATTCTGATGAAATCAACGCTCTTGATTTGATGAATGAAAAGGATGAAGTCTGATTCCGTAATAACGCCATTGTACATTGATCTATCTTCCTCTGTTTTTCGAGATGGCAGTTACATAAAATTAACACCCCTATTCCCTTAGTCGTGTCACTTGTCACTTGTACCGACAATCAAATTTTGGTATTCTCTTAGTCGATCGATGCGACAATCGTCGTTTGAAGTGACGAACATTCTTTTACGTCGCATTCTCTTATATTATCACTTCGATCGACTAAGAGAATACCAATTTAAAGTTGAAGTGACGCGACAATTATCACGTCAAATGAAGTGACACGACCAAGGGAATAGGGTTATAATTAAATCCGGAAGCTCTTAATTTTAAAGTACAAGGTGGGAAAATTTTGTATGCTTGACATCCTGAAATGAAGTTGGTATACACTCGTGGGAATCTCTAAATTGAAGAGGCAGTATTATTGGTGATGTATCACCCTAAGTTTCAATTCCATTTTACGCACTAGATGGGTCGACAAGTCATAGAATTTCGACCATGGCAAATGATATATGTGAACTTTTTAGGACCTTACCCGCGGTCAAAAAAGGCTAATACACAAACATATATTGATTGTATTGGATCACTATTCTCTCTCTTTTGTTTTTTTCTTTTGGCGTTTCTAGGTTCTCGTCTGGCGTCCGATAACGATATAGATAGTTTAAATGAATTCTATTAAGGGACCACTTAGGAAAATATTACGTCATATACGCCGAAATATTCGCTGCAATCCAACACTTTTGAACATACTAATTTTGGCAGCAATTCGCGTTTGCGTTGAGAGAAATCATCAAAATTGGGATGCTCATTTTCTTCTTTTCGGGCAACATTACGTATCCCACGGCTCAAACTACGGATTATTAAGAGAATTAGACAAACTGAGTTCTAAAAATTTACAAATACCGTTCAAATCGGAATTATTAACTAAAACTTACGAAAAAAATGTTGAGAGATCCAACCTATAAGAAGTCGAGAACATCGTTTTACCGTTGGTGTTTTGCAAATTCCCACCCGATTATCCTGAGATCTAGCTGGCTTAAAACGACCGTACAGCCGATAGCACCCTGTTGTTAATGCGTTACAAACCCCTAGATACAAATTATTAATTACTTTCTCTGAGCTATGTACAATATTTATCAAACCCTAAGAACCACTGTACTGCTGAGCTATCTAGCTTGTATATAAAAATTAAATAACCATTAAATTATTTTTTTCTGCCAACCATAAAGTAAAAACGAAAAAATTAATTAAATCATAAAATAAAAATGTTCTAAATTTCATAAATAATTCAAATTATTCCTCCTTATTACCATTTATATACATAAATATAAGTGAAAATAAAGAAACAGCGAACGAGTGAGTGGGTTTGTGTGCGACAATAATTCTAATAATTCTTTATTCATGCATAAAAAAAATCGACGAGGGTTATCATCCCTTAGTGTGTCGAAATTTAATCATATTATCATTACATAATCATAATTTTGTTTTGTATTTTTTTGTGTGACTGCGGTGAATATGCCGTGTGTTATCGCAGCGAAAAATGAAAAATTTAAAAATCTCCTTCGAGGGTGTATAGCAAATACCATATTATGTGTGTATGTATGATTATTTCCAACTAAATATATAGGATTAGGAAATTGAAGAGGCGTTCTTCAATCAGTCGGTTCTGGCATAATCATTTCCATAGAAGTCATTTTATTTTGAATAGTCATTGTAATCGCATGCATAATACGCAAATCGTTTCAAAAATTGCGACATGTTACATACGGCTACGTCAATGGTAACTTTGCCTTTACACATTTTATCTATTCTTACATAATTCATTTCCGTGTCGTATGGCTGTGTGCGAAATTTTATGTTTTCTTCGAAATTTATTAATGTTGAACCTAATATCCCGACTCGCACTCCTCGATTTACATGGTTAACGCAATATTATTATTTTATTTGTTATTTATTAAATTTGAATTGCTATATTTAAATTTGTAAATTTATTATTTGCTAGTAACGAATTAAAAATTTTAATTTAATCATAAATAAGTAAGTGCCACTGGCAATAACAGATGAAAATGGTAATAATAAAAATTTTAAGAGGGCGAGGTTTAATTTGATAGTCAGTGTCTTAGTCCCTATGCAGACACAAAAAAAAAAAAAAAAAAATGCGAACCATTATTCTGACTAATGAAATGGCTATAAAAAAATATTGAGTTGAGTTGTAATGACTTAATTAATTAAAAATTGTTTACTGCTTATTCGAATGTAATTTTAAATTAATTTTTATAAACAACAATAAAATTATATATTGAAATAGCAGATTAATTAAAAAATGATTGTTTTTGTGAGTCGGATATTATGATATTGATAATAAATATTCGATATGGGCGAGTAAAATATAATGAGAAACTAATTTCTCATTTTTCGTTTTAAACAAGTATACAACGTTTTCATATACAAAACATATGATGTACCCATTACGTAAACGATGGCATTAAATTTTTATGATATTTGATGAATATTAAAGTGTATATTGTATGTTATACCAACGATTAAAAACATGAGCATAAAAATTACAACAATACCATACGCAAAAAAAAAAAAAAAAGTTTACAGCAAATATTAGAATTTATGATTTTATGCTATATAATACTAATGTGCAATAACAATAAGACTTATAATAAAATATAAACATTTTCATTTATCCAAAAAAATATATTTTGCTCCATTTTTACGTTTTTCTGTAAAACTCATCATGAAAATTTATTTCCCTCGCACCATAAAAAAGCGTAAAAAAAGCAGCACCGTTAACATAATAATAACAACATGCAAATAAATTTATTTATTATTATGATTATTGTAATTATTTCTACGCATGAGCTACAAAGCATAAACTATATAAATATTTATGCTTTTTGAATTTATTTAGCCTGGATCCTACGTAAATACGTTTATGGTACATCCATCGCCCGATTTACACGGTAGATTGAATCCGCAGAAAATCGCAAAATTAAACAAAAAAGTGAAGCGTAAAAGCGAAATCGTGTAAGAAAAGTACCGTGTAAATCGGGAGACGGGTGTATTGCAAAATATCTCTCTTGTTTAGGTCTACTGCTATTTCGGTAATCAAAACACTCTTTAAAATTTTGGTTTAAAAATGGTTATGACCTATATAGAAAACTGTCTGAAATGGGGAATTTTATGCCCTATTCTAGTTTTAATTCAACTTTAATTTGGCCGGACTAACTACATAACTAGAACAAGTGGAAAAGAAAAAATTATCAGCTATCACATTGATTATCTCAGAAAAAAACATTTTCAGGTTATATGGGCTACCATACAAAGTTTTAATTTAAACTTACCTATGCTTGGGGTTGACATAAAAAGTTGGCATTTATTTGGCCGCAGAATCCGTAAAATCTAAGCTTTATTATATACTATCATATGAAGAGAACATCATTTCATTTACGGTATAGGAAAATTAATTTTAACGAAACTGAAGATAATATTGGACAAACCGTAAGTAATATTTTGAATAATAATAATTTGTGTGGGTCTGATTCTGATAATAGAACTCATTGTGATTTAAATCTATATTACACTTATTCTGATTCGACGATTCTTCTAATTCCGCTAAATCTATAAAATCAGAACCTCTGTTGCGTTCAAAGCCCGAAACACTAGATCCAATCATTTCGTTAAATCTCTAACAAAAGAAAACGAAAAAATCTTATTTTTGCAAATTGTTCAATCTAAATTGTCTGATAGAGCTTATGAATTTACGCAATACAGAAGCATAGAAATATGGGAATAATTAAAAAAAGAGTTAACAGTACAATTCGAAGTTTCTCATTCAGTCAAGAAATTGCAAATTGAATTGATTAAACTCTGTCAATGTGCAAACGAAGATCTTCGTACGTTTGCCTATAAAATTGAAAAAAACACTTACCGCCCTAAACAGTGCTTGTCTCCGGCGAGAAGGGGAAAAATCTAAAAATTTGATCCAAAATTTAAATGAAGCAACCACATTAGGATCATTCCAAGATGGTCTAAACCTTTCTATCTCAACAATAGTTAAAGGTTGTCGATTCATAATATTGAAGGATGCAGTAGATAAAGCCATCAAAGAAGAGATGTCTTTGATGAACAAACCGAGGCCGCAAGTACCATCGAATTTTAACAAAAATTTTATAAAGTGTCAAATTACCGAAATTCGCTATTCGGAGATGTGAAAGTGAATTCTGATTTCAAAATGACTACTAAACCTGTTAGATGCTTATATTGCAAAAATCTGGGACACAGGTTGAAAACATAAACGACACAAATATTTTCGAAACCAAAACTGATTTTGCTAATTCCGCTCCTAATTCTGTCAATACAAATAATGAGTTACTATTAACTGTATGCGCTAATAAAGAATTAAGAGATGTCGGTCAGCCGATCGTTAGATAAGCAATCAATTTCAGATAATTATCTGTAACTGTTAAACTAGACGCATATCAGAAGCTCCAAACTTGTATTTCCTTATCGATACTGGAGCAGACGCCAGCTTAATAAAAAAATCATCAGTAAGTGCAATCACAATTTGTTATCCTTACCTTAAGTGTAAAATCAAAGGTATTACGTTCGAAAAAGTTGAAACATTAGCACTTTCTACTGGCAAAATATTATTAAGCGATTCAAATATAGACCAAAAGTTCCAAATAGTTCCAGATTCATTTCCAATTCAGTTAGATGGAATTTTGGGAAAGAATTTCTTAAAAGATGATAAATGTATATTATTGACTTCAACAAATCCATCATACAGGTATCCAGTCTTGGCGCACAATATCAGTTAGTATTTTGCAGTTTACCTAAACTGTTTGTTGACATCGAAATTTCCGATTATTTACTTCCAGATCGTTCTGCAAAAATTATACATACACCTAATCCACAGCAAACGGAAAACGAGTATTTGTCTGTCGCATGAAATTATTCGAGATGTTTATGTAGCTAGTTCATTGGTGAGTTTTTCTCAAAGTACAATCCCAGTAAGTTTAGTGAATACCAACGATTATCCAGTCAATATTGGTATAATAAAACTATGCTTTAAACTAGCTAGTTCCTTTGAAATACTAAATATTGGTAGAAGGAAGGTTGACCATGCTTACTGAAAGTCTAAACGTCTGTCACTTGAACGGAAAAGAAAAATCTTTCATATTGAAAATTTTTCTTTTCAACGATGTTTTCTACTTAGAAGGCGATACTCTACTACAAATGCGTGTTGTCATAAGGTTTCAACATTTCAAAATTCGAAACATCTGAAGCAGCTTTGAATGAGGTTAGTAAACCAGTTGATAAGATGATAGACGAAAATATTATCGAACCAAATACTAGTCCTTGGAACTTTTCTTTTATTGGTCGTTCCCAAGAAATCTCTTGCTGTTTAGTTGTAGATTTTCGAAGTTTAAGCAACATTACTAGTGATCAATTTTTTTCTTTGCCGAACATAACAGAGATATTAGACCAACTGGGCAAAGCAACATATTTCACAACACTCGATTTGGCAAATGGGTATCATCAAGTTAAACTGCACGCTGATTTAAAAAAAAAAAAGACAGCATTTAGTACCCAAGGCGGTCCTTACCATTTTCTGCGAATGCCATTTGGTCTGAAGGGTGCTTCAATTACATTTCAGTGACTCATGAACATGATATTGTTTGGACTAAATGGTTTAAGATGTTTGTGTAACTTGATGATATTTTTATATATGGGTACGATCTTCAGGATTATAATTCTAAATTAAATGATGTTCTAAAACATTTACGTTTCTATAATCTGAAGCTACAACCTAACAAATCCCAAATTTTAAGAACTGAAATCAGTTATCTAGGGCACGTAGTAACACAGAATGGTGTTAAACCAGACCCCTCTAAGGTTAATGTCATTATGAATCACCCTTTACCAACAAACGAAAACGGTGTTCGAAGTTTTCTTGGTTTTTCTGGATACTATAGACGGTTTATTAAAAATTATTCCAAAATATCCGAACCTTTAAGTCGATTGTTACGGGAAAATGTAAAATTTGAATGGAATGCTCATTGTGATGAAACATTCAATAAATTATGAAGAGCCGTTACTTCATCTCCAATACTTCAACGTCCTAATTTCAATGACGTCTTTATTCTAACTACTGACGCGAGTGATTATTCTGAACGAAACGATGCCGAACGAAACTACAATACCGTGGAAAAGGAGCTATTGGCCATAGTTTGGGCTGCCCAACGATTTCATCTTTATACGACAGGAAATTTGTAATAAGGACTGATCATCGTCCTTTAATCTGGCTGAAAAAAAACCCGAAATCTTCTTCTCGTTTAATCCAATGGCAACTCGAATTAGATGAATATTCGTATGAAATATAATATAAACCAGGAAAGTTAAATCAAAAATTAGATGTATTTAGTCATTTAAAAAATTGTGAAAGCCTCAACACGTCTCAATCTGCTAAAACAATTGCAGCTGTATCCAAAGCACAACCGATATTTCCATTTCTTTTAATTCGTTACATTTGTCAGCTCATTCTACTAATTCTATTCCGAACAACAATGCATCGACACCAAAATTTCTCACATCCGAAGAAGACATAAATGAAATTATAAACGAATCCCATATTACTCCTCTTGGTGGACATTAGTGATACTCAAGAACAATTAAGCGACTCAAACAATATTACGAGTTTCCTAGTATGAATAAGCGTATCAAATCATTGATTAAAAAATTGTTCTTTATGCCAAAAAAATAAAGTATCTCGTCCGAATAAATGTGCCATCCAGATTAACACAACTTCAAGAAATCCATCCAATAAAATTTGTATGGATATAGTAGGCCCGGCCCGATGATGGTTTCGCATAATGGGAATAAATCGATCTCACAAAATATTCAATGGCAATTTCACTTCCGTCCCAAGGCACGAATATAGTGGCTAAGGATTTTTCTGAACAATATTTATGCAGCTTTGGTTCGGGTAATTCTTTATTGACGGATTAGGGACCAAATTTCATGTCAGAAATTTTCAGTCAACTTTTCAAAATCGTGAAAATTAAAAAAATAAATACAACCGGTTATCATCCTAAGTACAACGGTGCTTTAGAACGTTCGCATCGTACGCTAACCGAATATTTGCGAAGTTTTGTTAATGACGATCCGTTCGTTCGGGATGAAAGGATCCCTTACGCTATTTTCAATTTTAATTCAACTCCCCATATTTCGACTGGTTATTTATATTCCAATTGAACTTCTTTTGGCATATAAGCCAAACCTCCCCAGTTCTACTCAGAAGCCCATTAACCCCATATATACAAATAATAATTACTTATCAGAACCTCAAAACGGTCTTCGAAATTCTTGGCAAATAGCAAATGAAACCTTGATTGACCATAAGGCGGAGAGTAAAAAGAAAACTACGATTGGAGCGATACACGTTAGTTATGGACATTGGCTCTTTATTTTAATTCAACATCGGAACAGAAAAAGTTACCCGCACGGTCGCGGGTACAACAAAAGAAAAAATCATTCTTGTTGCTATTAAACATTTTGCTATTAAGACATTCTCAATTATTTCCTCTCGGCTTTAACCCCAGAGAAATAAAAATGCCTTTCGGTTCTGACTGGTTAGATTTAAAATAAAATTAGCTAAACTCGTTTGAAATCAAAGTTTCCGTCAACAAATGACAAAGGTTTTAATGTTTGCTGGTTTAATTTATTTGTATTAATCGTATTCGTTTTGCGCAACTTCAAGTTTACCTCTTTTGCGCATTGAAAACTCAACATTTTATAGATCAAATTGAACTTTTTTGTTTCCCACACTTGAGCCAAACCATAGTCAGCCTCTATAATCAATTAGCGTTCATTCGACTAACAGTTTCTCATTTAGCGGATCATTACCAGTAAGCGGTAAATAAAAAGGAAATCTACAGGTTTATTTTGAAAAACTATATTTTATACATACAAGGTAAATGCCAATGCCAACTTAATATTGTAACTAGTGATTGTGTCTTTTTTTGATTGTTTTTGGTAAGGTTCTCCTGATTTTGGGAAATGCACGATGTTTGAGACTGGTAATTCGGTGTTATGAAATAGTTAGGTTAATCGAGATTTTGGAGATTATTAGAGTATGTTTGAAATTGTAGTAGGGTGTATTTAGAGCCTATTCGAAGAATATGATTGTTCCATGTTTAAAAAATTACCCGATAAGATTCGAGGGTTCTATACTTATTGCATATCGTTTTGTTGAGCTTAGCCTTAACATGCTTAGTAGAATTAGTAACATTAAGTTACTTGAAAAATAATTCCATGTTTCCAGAATTTTCAGAATTTTTCAAAATTTTCGATTTTTACAGTCTTTTCCATATTATTCATTAATATTGAGATTTTTCGGTATTATTTCAATTTTCCTGTGGTTTGTAAGGCAATATTCTTTACTTTAAATGGTGATATTTAATAGAGTTTTTAAGATTATGCCAAAATTTCGATATTTCTTTGATTTCCTCTAGGTTATTCGAAATTATTCAAGCATGTCCAGGTTATTTACGGTTTACATGGCGGTAATTACTACGTATAAGATTAATTTGATTTTACATTTAAGGATAATTTGATATTTGAGAACTTTCAAGAATATTCAAGTTACCTTGAAAATTCGACATTTTTGAGATTATTTCGAACATCTTGATATTTTTGAAATTATATTAGAAATTTGGGATGATTTATCGTTATATTTAGAACTCGTCATAACATAAAGTTTCAAGATGTTTCGTTTTGTTTGGGGTCATTCAAATGACTTACGATCTGTTTTATATACTTTTGAACGATGGCCCTAATATGTCCGAAAACTTAAATCTGAGTAAACAAAGTTCAAAAGCTTCGATAAGTGAAAGCTCTTAAAACTAAAAGTTCTAGACATTTGTTGCAAATACCTGATTTATGCTCATAAAACAAAAGACAGAATTTATGGAAAGACCCAAAAATTTCCGAGTAATTATAAAAAAATTGTCAAGCTTAGAGCTCATTGAGAAAAAATACTCTAAATTAATCCCAAAATACCACCTTCCCTTATAATATCAAATTTCAAAGTCAAAGGTTTGGTTTGAGAAGCTCTTCAAACTAAAAGCTTTTAATAATTTACATTGAGCACAAATATTCTAAATTCTGCCCAAAGTTCCGTCATTCCTTTTAATATCAAATTTTGAAGCAAAGTGGTTAGTTTAAAATCTTCGATAAGTAAAAGCTCTTAATTTTTTCAACTCCATAATTTATGAAGATAAAACATTTTATTAAAATTCTGAAATTATTAAAAGGTTCAAAAATGTTAAGTTCAAAAGCAAAAAGTATGGGTTAATTATCAAGCTTAAAGCTCATTGAAAACTAATATTCTAAATTTATTCCAAAATCCCAACATCCTAAAAACTATCAAATTTCAGAATATAATGTAAATGATTTGGGTTAAAAAGCTTCGATAAGTGAAAGCTCCTAAAACCAAAGTTCGACATTTTTTGTAAATACATAATTTATGTTCATAATAAAAGGTTTTAGGAACAAAAATTTTGTATTTGCATGTATGTATTAACAAAAACCTCAAATTATGAAAAGGTTCACAAACTTTAAGTTCAAACACAAAAAGTTTAAATTAATTAGGATTGTTTATCTTGAAGCATTCTAAATTTATCCTAAAATTCCGTTACGAAGGGTAACGGAATTTTAGGATAAATTTCTTAAAAACTTTCGGTCAGTGAAAGCTCTTAAAAGTAAAAGCTCTTAAAACCTTTTGCCAATACTTATTTTTTTAATGTTTTATCATTTTAGCAAAATCCTAAAATTATTAAAAGACTCAGAAAAAATTAAGTTGAAACCCAATTACATAGTATAAATTAATAATTAAGCTTAAAGCTCATTGAACACAAATATTCTAAATTTATCCAAAAATACCACCTTCCTTTGTAATATCAAATTTTAGAGTTAAATGGTTTGATTTTAAAACCTCTTAAAACTAAAAGCTTTTGATCATTGATGATTTTTTTAACTTTGAGACCAAATATTCTATATTTCAGAATAAAATTGTTTGGTTAAAAAAGCTCTTAAAATGTTATGTTTCATGTCATCTACTCTCGAATTCAGATACTAGACGATCGGTAGAAATAAGTTTTTCACTAAGGTAGAAGAACCATTTTTAGAGGTACAAGAAGCATTTTTAGGGGTCCAAAAAAATGGCAATTTTTAGTTACGCCAATGAGATTAACTGCTGGTAGTAATGATAAATCAACTGTGTTTTCAATGATTTTGTGACCGTTTAGTGTAACTAATCCAACTTTCAACGTACACCCTTCTTTGAGTGAACTTTTTCCGTTCATTGGAATAGTTAACGTAGTTACGTTCTCCTTGTGAACTGTAACTGCTCGTTGTAGATGTTGCGATGAGAACAACCAGTTATTGTTCCAAAGTTTGATCTAAATGGTGTCTGCCTGTTGTTTTAATGTTGCGCAATGCGATAAACATTTGACGATTTTAACTTCTTCAAATAAATTTTGTTGAACCTCCTTAAAGTTCAACATTGACATCAAGGCATCAAATGCTATAGTCGCGAATCTGTTGTCGTTAACATCGTACAACTTGCTACTTCCAAATCTGAATCATTTCTGCGTCGTTTTTCTTAAGTAAGCTGAGGAAATAAATTAAGTAGGCTGAATTTTTCTGAAGTAGGCTTAATTTTTTATAAGCTTTAACAAATACTCCTGATTATTCTTGCTTTATATGCTTACATTATGCTGCGCATCACGGTTGTCCAGTGTTCCAAATAGGTCGTTTGCTATATTACTTCGGTCTTAAAACACCAAAGTAATGAAATCCTATCAAAAATGACCAAAAATTTGGTGGGTCCAAAACCACTTTTTTCGACGTTTTAAAAGTCCCTGAGTCTCAAAACGAAAAAAAAAGTTCGTCCGTCTGTCTGGACGTCTGGAAGTCTGGATGTCTGGATGTCTGTACCAATCGGATCTGGAGAAGTATGTGATAGTATATGTACATTGTACATTGGAAATTGGATTCTAAAATGACTTTTGGATGAAGTTCTTGCAATATGACTTTTAGATGAAGTTAGTGAACTTGCCTATTTCTCAACCAATTATGATAAAGTTCGATAGGTTCACTAGTACTGGGATTGTAAAATTATTTAAAGATGCAATTCTGGAATATGGTCAGTTTGGAGAAAGCTTGTTCATTTTTTAACGGATTTTAATGGAATTTTACATGTGCGAAAGTTCTCGAATATGTCCAAGTAGGACGGAACTTTGCCATTCCTTAACCGATTATAATGAATATTTAAAATTATATTTCTAGTTCCGAAACTTTGCACTACTGTAATTAGTTTCAATACTTAGGCACGTATCCCTACACACTATATTTTTTCTGAAGTAGTAGTCAAGCTCCATCTTAATTGACCATTTATTTAATCTGTTAAGGGTTGAATTTGAAATGTAAAATGTTGAGTGTGAAGTATAAAAGTATCAATATGAAGTGTAAAACCTGTATGATGGTACAATGGTACGATGGTAAGATCGTTTGATAGTAATATGGTAAGATCGTATGATGGTAATATGATGGTATGTTATGGTAAGATGGTACGATGTTATGATGGTATCATGGTAAGATGGTATATATGATAGTATTATATACGTGATACAACGCACGATGGTTTGACGATATTTATTCTAGAATGATGGTGTGATGGTATGATGGTATGATGGTATGACGGTATAATGGTATGACGGTTAGATGGTACGACGATATCTTGGCGTGACAGTATGATGGTATGATTATTTGATGTTATAATGGTACGATGGTACGATGGTACCAAGGTATGATGGTATGAATATAGGGGCGGTAAGATGGTACGACGGTATAGTTGTATGATGGTATGTTTGTATGATTATATGATTTTATGATAGTACGATGGTACGATTTTATGATGATACGATTGTATGAGGGTGTAATGGTATAGTGTCATGATGGTATGATGTTATAATGGTATGATGGAATGATTGTTTAAGTTATAGGTCGAGTTAAGGGTTTAGTCGGAAGTTAAATTGAGCTGAGTTAATACACGATTGCGATTAGGATGGCCGTTAATTTTGTGATTGCGTTTAGGATTGATTGTGTTCCCATTGAGATAAAAGTTGAGTTGTACATAAATTGAGTTGGAGGCTAATCTAAAGATTAACTTAAGAGGTTCATTTCGGGATTGATTTGAAAGTTGAAATAATGAAGACCGTTTACATTTGTTTATTTTTTTCTCCAGGGAATATAAGTTTTGCATTTGTTATTGTGATGTATGTTTCTTAAATGTTGTTGGGGATTATTATAAATTAAACAATTAGCCTGATTGCCGATTTCTTATGTTTCGCTCATGGAGAAATAAACAAATAACGTTTTTTAGTTTCCATGTTTATTTTGTATTAAAGAAATCTGAATTCCTGCATGCACTGCGGTTTGTAGGACAGTCATTTCTGATTTATTCAAGTCGCCTTTGGTAAATAACGGTTATATATTTTGTATCAAAATTTATCCAGCAGCAATAAGAGTAAAATCAAATATTTGAAGCGTTGTATTTTGCCATGATATGAATCGAAAATCGAAAACAAAAGAATTTTCCCAAAGTGCGATGTAATTTGTTCTTCACTAATTCTGTGCTCAAGAAGTAGCAACAAAATTTGAAAAGAACGGAAACGAATTAATTTATTTTCCTGTTATAGTTTTATTATCTCTCTAAAATAATATTCTCTCGTCTCTCTTTAAACTCGAACACTATTACTGTACTGTTGTCTATATATAGTGCGCTTTTTTTGTTTTTCTGGATTATCATTTTAGATAAGCGATAAATTAAAAGTTGACTGAAGGATAAATTAAAGTGTTATAATAATTTTTTTTTTTTGTTCTGCACTCGTTACAGTTTGTTATCATTTTTTCAGTGTTTTATTATACGGAAATGAATTTTCGTTTTTTTTTTTTTTTTTTTTTGGATGTAGTTAGATAATAATGGAATTATTATGATTATAAATGGTTGAATGAGAAGGTAATAGATCGCACAATGGTATGTATGCAGTGTAATACCAAAATTATTATGTTTGCCATGGTGAAATGTTATTATGTTGGCATTGTACCAAATTCAACATATACGAAAAGCTAGTGCTATATTTGTGTAAGACAACCAAAATTGCATATCTTTTAATGTTTGTCCTGGGCCTTATAAAAAATAATATAAATTTCTATAAGATTTGAATGCGGTCGGGTCTATACCAACAAAATGCAATTTCGGATTGTTGTGTGTACATAAAAACAATATAAGCTTTTTGTTAAACATCTCAAGGCAAAACTACTTAAATGGCAAATTACAAATGTTGCATAATTTTTTTTTGTTTTCTTGCCCAAAAGCCAAAACAATTTTAATGTTTCGTTATTTTCTACACAATATTTAAGGCTGTACATAAATTATACGTAATACTGAGTACAAAAAAAAATCGTTTGCTATATACATACATGGAAAACTATTCTCCCAACACAAAACATACACATACAGATATATACATCGACACCAAGAAAAATGAGAAAATGATTTTTGTTTTTGTTTTTATGTCTAATGCTTTATTGAAAACATTGTGATTTATGATGAGATTTTTATTTTTTATTTTTTTTAATTTTATGTGTCGATGTCTTGTGTTTCCAGTTTTTGCTGTACGATAAAAATTTATCGTTATAACTAACCCATTAGCCTAGAAAATATGCCGTATTGTAAAGTAATTTTAACAAAAAAAAAAAAAAAAAAAAAAACATTTTATAGCATCGACGGTATATAAGTGAAATTTCAACATTTTTTTGGTGCTGTTTTCGTAAAAACTACTGTATATAGTAAATCGTTTTTCATTAGTTATACATAATACACAGTTTAGTTGTTGGTATAGAGAGCAAAAACGATGTTTTAGGGTTTTAAATACGTTATAATATGGATTTGTGTGTCACTTGACTTGTGTGATGGATTTCATAAGTGGACCTAATATTTTATATTTGAGGAGAAAATTTTTTGTTTACTCGGATCTATTATCTGACACATCAATTTGAGATGAAAAATCATAGAATCTCGGAAAATTTTCGAATCCCAAATTTAAATGGATTTACACGTTTTATGCGGTCATCTGTGTGCAAAAAATATTATTTTCGAACAAATAATAGCCATTACTCATTGTAGCCTATACATTCAGACAAATTTGTTCTACAAATTTTCTTTTTGGTGGTTCATACTAACATTTATAGCTTTAGGTCGTAATCTCTCACTTACTGTCAGTTAGAATTAGAAAGATGTGAAAAACCAGGAATTACTAGGTTTGGAGCCTTTACAATCACGATTTTAAAATCAGCAACAAATAGGAAAAATGTAGGAAATGTCCAACCTAAAAAGCAGTTAGGGAAGATTTAATTATGGTTCAGTTTATATCGCACGTAGAAATGATTTAAATCAGCCTGAACATGACGCAGAACATCAAGGTTTCATGTCGTCCGCAATTATTTATATAGGAAAGCCAGATGCAATATTACGTGATATCGTGAAACGCAATGGCAACACATGTTCGCCGTAGATTAAATAAATAATTATTCAAGTTACGCTAATTTAGAATGATTCCAAGTTGTGCGAAATTCTGGTAAACGCTTTCGTGAAATCAATAAACTCTACATCCACTTGAATAATGTCTTCAATAGAATTGTTGAGTTCTCCTTAATGCCATATCAACTAGGTCATTTTGATAACGTCTATAAATTCTATGTGAGCACTTAAGCGAATGATGTTTCCAGATGTTGTTAACCGGTTTTCTTTTATGTCGTTGTATGTTCGTTCGAGAATGGTTGAAACGGATTCCCCTGTTAAACATTAACATGCGAGTCAAAGGTACTGGTGTAACGGGCACCATTTTTTAATGTACTCGTTCCAATAGGCCGTATCCCAAAAATTCCTAAAATTCAGTTAGTACAAAGTGAAGTCATTACTTTATAATTTGGGACAACCAATTTATGGCAACATAAGTTGTTTGTTGTACTCAAACAAACTCAAAATAAAAAATAAATAAAAAAAATGACACACTGAAAAGTGTCAATTTGCAACTAAGCAAGAAATTATACAAACTAATTTCATGATGCATTGGTGTAATTTGACATACATAAAGTGTGCCATCCTCATTTTTTTATGTAAATTTTTACAACAACAATCATTATGATGATTGCGTGTAAACCCTATGCAGAAGTCTGACATAGTTTTTTTTTTGAGCACATTATTTAATGCCCCAAATGTTTATGTGTTTTTTTTGGTATTGTATACCAAAAGTTTTTTTTTTTGGGAACAACCGACGCAAAAAGAAAAATGTTTTTTGGGAGACTGTCGGGGAGTCAAGTGGTAACAACCGAAAGAGTCGGACGTTTTTTTTTTTGTGGATTTGCTCACGGTAAAGGCAAATTCAACGGAGTTTTTTCGTGCTAGTTTTTTTTTGTGTTAAAGAGTGAGTCGTTGTGATTTTTCCTGGTTTTTGTTGAAGCGTATTTTTTTTCTCACGCGGTAATTCTTTTGGGGTGGTGTGTTTTTGTGTTTTTTTTATGTAATAGTGTATAATTAGTTAAGTGAAACAATAAATGGTGTAGTTTGTAAGATATAACGGAAAAAAAAAATAAAAAATAAAAAAAAAATTCTAAAGGGAAATAAAAAGTTCATAAATTTGGTTAAATTTGTTTAGTGTTTTTCTTTTGCATACGTGTTTTGTTGATTAGGTAAAAAAGAAAAAAAAAACCAACTGGAGATACGAGTTAAACCGGAGCAGAAGTCAGGTAAGGATATACTATACAGGTACGTGGAATTTGTGTTTTTTCTTATTTTGTGTTGAATTACTAAGGAAAACATATGGTAGGCTAGGGTAACTAAATTTCCTCTCTCTGTCCAATTAAATCTCAACCCCTGAGTCACATGGCAGACTCAGAGGGGTAGGTGCTTGCGCGAAACGTATTCTCCATTGTAGTTAGTGGTCCGTGTACCATCTCTTGTTCCAAATTTTTTTTTGTAGTCCATAAGGATTACACGGTTCCATTTCCCCAATCATTGAACATACGGCTAAAACAAGGTCCTATTCACCTCTCACCAAATCCCACGCCACCCTGCTGAGCTAGCAAGAGTAGATAGCCGTGGTGAGTAAGGTGATGGGACAATTTCTATGTAACGGAGAGGGGTGAGGTTACTACCCCTAACCTCGCCGATTACACTGGGTAATTTTCAGCGTTAGGGTATTTCTCACGTTGCACGAGTGTTAAATTGTGTTTTGACTGTTTAATAGAAAGCCATATAGGAATTCGTAGTTGGAAGCGTAAGGAGGGTTATATTTTCTGTTCCCTCGTTGAGTTATTCAAAATACATTGATTTTTAATTGTTCGATTTGTGCATTGAAAATATTGTACAGACTATAAACGAATCTGAAGACTTTGCTACCGCCTTAATACATAAGCAGACAAAAGGAGCTACGTACTTTTTTTTAAGCAAACCCTTACAGTTTATGGCCAACTTTATAGAAAAAGGCCTCCACTAAAGTCTAAGCCTCTAGCACTAAAGTCTAAGTCTAAGCCTTAGATCACCCTTATTCTTACTGTAAAACAAAGAACACAAGAATGAACCGTCTGTTTAATTATATGTTTTTTATTAGTATGCCAATAACGTTGGCGGACGAAGGACACTAACTTCTGTGTGGTAATTTCTCTTGTGTTCATATCAGAATATAATTTTTTCAGATGATGTTTCGGTCGCAGCAAAATTTGATGTCTAAAGTCATAGTCAAGTGTGGTCGAATTAGTCAAATTATCTCCTATATCTCATCGTTATCTAAAACCATCGTTTGTTCCATCTCCTTATCTAAATAGCTTTCACAGAAGTTGTTTGGCTACAGGCCCAGCCTCCTCACGTGTTCTCCAAAAAGGCAGTTTCCCGTGAGAATTCCCACGACCGTTCTAAATTCACGTCTGCGTAGGGATATTAATGTTCTAGTGCGCCCCAAATCTAGCTTTGGCTAGACCTTTCTAAGTGTACTGTATGTGAGGGTTTTATTCCACCTTTGAAGAATTCCAAAGCTTCGATTACCGATATCGATCCATCTCCCCATGATTCGTTGGAAGGGAACATGGTCCGAAATCGCCTGTCGAAGCGTAGAGTAGGTTTAATGTAGCCAAGATTTGCCAACTCGAGGGTTTGCTGTAAGTCGCACAGCTGTATTTACCGCCATCTGTTTGCCAAAAATGTCGGCCGGCAGAAGGCGCAACATTAGGTCTGAGACACGTGTCGGTTTCAACCTCAATGCCTCATTTACAAGCATTCAAGCCGTTAATTGCACCTTCTCTATCTTATTTTTTAAGGTTACCTTGCCCAGAGCTGGCCACCACACACTCACCCCATACATGAGCTCAGGTCTCACTATGGCGTTGTAAAGCCAGTATACCAGCTCCGGCTTCAGACCGCATCTATTACCAATGCCATTCCTGTAGGAGTACATAGCTATACTAGCCTTGTTTACTCTCTCCAAAATGTTGGGTCTCCAACAAAGCTTACTGTTGAAAATAACACCCAGATATTACGAAGTCTCGTGCCATTCTTTAAAGAAAGAAGGGACAACTACCGATATTTTGTATTTATTAGTAAAGATTACCTGTTCACTGCTAATTCCACTTCGAAAACCACTTAGAAGTTTATAAAGGACAATCCCTGTTTCCAGGAAGGCCACCAAATAGAACTCCTTCTAATTAATTGATTTCTTAATCGTACGCACCAAGGAGTATAAAGCTATGTCCACCGATCTACTCGTAATGTACCCATGCTGGGACAGTGCTAACAGACTGTGTCTTATTTGTCCTATAATTCTTATTCCTATTTGCAAGGTTTTCAAAAGAAAGGATACAAGAGTTATTTGACTTATGTCCTTATGATAGACCAGTAAGCTTTTCCCCGCTTTTGGGATAAGGACCACATTAACCTCCATCCAGTACCTAGCGACATGATCCAGACCAGCTGATTTATATATTTTAAAATTGTTTAGTCCTCATAGGGTCTGTTTCCTGGTTACGATATCCACTGTACACACTGAAGGTCGTGTAAATTCCTAAGAAAGTTGGTCTCGAAGAAAAGCTCCAAAGACTCTTCACTAGAAGATGTCCACGACCGGTTCGGATTTATGGAGAAAACTGGGACTTACTGTACTTTTGGAAATAAACTTCCTAAGGCGAGAGGTTTCATACACCTCGTTCATTTGTTGACAGAAAAGTCTCCTGGACCTGCTTTGTACCGTGCATTATTCTATCTTATAAAATCTGAATTACTTCACATAGGAGTCTCAACCCTAAGGCTCCCTTTTACTTTTGGCTCTATTAAAGGCTGTCCTACAAGCCTTAGCTAATGAGCAAGCAATATTATAATACAGGTTGCATGCGCTAGTGACGCTATCCACTATGCCATTCACCCAGCTCCCTTTAGTGGTTAGTGTCTACGGGGCTCATATTTGCTTGAGTTAGTTCTTCTAGGGATCCTGCTGGCTTTCCGGATAATAGGGTGAAAATCAAGGCTAAAAATTGAGTTTTGATGGTCAGAAAAGCAGTGTTGGTTATCACCCTCCATTTTTTAACCACAGGAAAAATATTATTTGAAGCAGGGGTCTCGTCTAGAACATCCGGCATATTACTAGTAATTAATGTGGGTTCCCGCCTAATATTGCACACTGAAAAGTTAACACTCATCAAACAATCGAAATGATATTCATTTGTACCTTTCAAGGATCAGCTCCTTTAAGTTATCCGGACGAAGCTCCTTCTCCCGGTTCATGTAGTCTGAAACCAGCCAGAATATGGAACTGCCTAATTTCAGGCTGACTGCAGTTATGTTATTGTTGCTGTATTGAGAAAATAGGGAAAGACTTAAATTAGTTTTACCAAACGTATTAATTTACTGGCCTAAAAATTTTCAAGACCTCACTAGGGCCAGCCAGTTTAAATCGCAACCAAACACGTATCCTTGGCCTGCTAGGCATCTCTTCCCGACTAACTGCCGCAAGCCTTTTTAGTAAACTTTAAACGCCCTTGGTATCATGCCGCATTTCTGAATGATCAAGGGGCTCCCGGACTTTTTCCCTGGACCTTTAACAAGACCACCTCCTTGACTTTTGTCAATTACGGAAAGCATCAACACATGCTCGCTTAAGATATCGCTGAACAGCTTTGTCCTATTTTCCATATTAGAGCCCGACCACTTCAACCTTGTTCTCAAACCGCTATCTTTTAGACATATTGTCTCTATTCGAGTTTCCGCAGCCCACAGTGCTCCTTGCTTAATCTACTGACACGCTTTGTTCTTGAGTGATTTGCTCTTCAGATGTTGCAGCCGACTTAACAAAAATCTTAAAGGCCGAGCAACTTTTCTTATATAGCCTCTTGCCCGAAGGGATATCATTCCTTTATAGTGTTTCGCGTTGGTACCGCTAGCTTCCGGCTCCGGCGCCTTAGAGACATCGACTTTTGTTACCCTAGAGAGAGCTTTACCCGTCTGGTTTGAGGTACTTTCATTCGTTTATACCAGCTTTTGGAGAGTGGAGATGTTCCTAGTCTTTTTATTTTTTGATCCATAACGATTCCCACGAGTGCCGGAGAAAGAAAGGCCGTCCTCCGCAGCGATCAGAATTACAACTAGAGGTTGGCTGATATCCAGAGAGCTCCGTTAATGACTGGGATTTATTAGATGTGCACCAAGCCTAGTACATTGTCAGCACGGGCCGCTTTACACTTGCATTCGGGCCATTTGCCATCATTTAGCGCGACCTGCCTGATACCTCCATAGGTTACGTTTTAACAGCCACTCAATGAGCGTGGATGGGAATGGGAGCTTAAGTAATTGGTCTACAAATAGTCCAAGTGTCATCTTCACCTGCAAATGGTGCACCCTGCTAGATAACTAACGAGACTCTGGCGACCGAGACACGGCGGAATAACTGACAATCGAGAATTTAGTAAATGATGTTCTCAAACCAGACCCACTACCAACTCGTACTGGTCAGAGTGGTAGATGCTTTAATACCAGTTAAATAAACAATGAATACAACTTATTCAGGAAATTGTACCCCAGGTGGTATCCCAGCTAATCAGCTGGCAAATCCACCCTCTAACGAGGCTGGCTCAAAGGATTCTGGGGTGAGCCAATCATTGTTTAACAACCCTTCTGGGCAACCTAACCCATTTAAACAACAATCCAGGGTGGGTAGATCACCACCACCAATAGCGAACACCTTAGAAAGGGACAACGCCAAACTGCGCAATAAGATTTACGAAATAGAAAAGTTAACGTTAAATCTAAACAAAGATCTCAAAAACTTACAGCGAAAAAACAAGGAGTTAAAAGATGCTCTAAATGCAGTAACGTCTAAGAAAGAAATCACTAAGATAAACGATACCAATGATCATATAGAGGTTTTGTATGAAACAGACGAGAAACGGGATGGATTCTGAACCGTAACAAAAAAAAAAAAGAAACGTGAGATGAGTAAATCACTACAGATTTCACCCGAATCGAAACAATCAGTTGAGCAGCTTCCAACCGCAAGTTGGCACGTGCAACAGGAAGATAAAGCTCAGATTCCGCCGGAACAGAAACGATCAAATAATGAACTCCCAACCGGAAGTTAGAATGTACAACTGGAGAAAAAAGTGCCACGGCCACCTACAGTAATAATATCTAATTGCAATAATTATCAGAGTATTAGAAACATCATAGAAAACAATCATAAAAAATTTTAAGCTACAGCGTTAAATAGTAGTGATATCAAAATAAATATCACAGACGGTGTTACCTACAGAAAAGTTAACAGGAGTTTTTAATGAAGAAAAGACAACATGGTATTCCTACGAAGATAAGCAGACAAGGCAAACCAAAGTCATTGCTAAGAAGCTACACGCTTCATGCAAACCAGAAGAGAAAAAAGAGTATCTGTTGGGGAAAAAAATACAAAATTAAAGAAATTACACAGCTGCTAAAAAGAGGTGACAAAACATCTCTTCCATTATATATGTTGTCTTTTGAAAGAACAGAAGACATTAAAAATATTTATGCAATCAGGAACACTCCACAATCGACCAAGTCCATAGAATAACAGATATAATAGAAAAATCCTTAGAGGAAAAAAAGATTTGTTCAGCCATATTTCTTGACATAGCGGGACTCCTGCTTTAGCTTCTTTAATGCTGGAGTAAACTCCTTCTTGTTTAACTCTAAAATATCTCCTTTTCAGGTATGACTTTAGCAGTTCGCAATACTCAAATGGCAAAGATTTCTCCAATTTAAATATTAAACCATCTAGTCAGATTTTGTCAAATGCCTGCGCAGGGGAGTGTCTTAGGGCCTTTCCTTTTCGTACTGTTTACTAGCGACATACCGCAGACGAGCAATAAAACTATCGCCACGTTTGCAGATGACACTGCAATTCTAGCTGTTGGTGACACAATCGGTGAAGTCACATTTAAACTACAAATAGCCGTAAATAATATACAAGATTGGCTAGCTAAGTGGAGAATTAAAGTAAATGAGTCGAAAACAACTCACAATAACTTCAATAATAGATCATCGCCACTACCTGTGACTCTCAATAATATTTCTGTACCACATGCCAATCAAGCAAAATACCTTAGTATGAACCTTGATGCAAAGTTAAAGTCGAAAGTACACGTGAAAAAGAAAGCAAAAGAGCTTCAGTTAACACATGGTATTCAACTATGGGGATGCACCAAAATCAGCAATCAACAGATAGTTCAACAATTTCAAAATAAAGTCCTCAGAGGAATTGTAAATGCCCCTTGCTACACTCGTAATAGTGACCTTCACAGAGATCTCGGAATAGACACAGTCGCAAGTGAAATAAAGAAATGTGCACAAAAACACCAGGAGAGACTCCATCATCACCTTAACATCGAAGCTGCAAGACTACTTCATCAAGAGGGTATAATAAGAAGACTCAGAAGACTAAAACCTTTTGAGTTACCTGAATAGTCCGCACAATGCGCAACATCAACCAAAACAACACTTTATGGAAAGAACACATATGAGTGCTTTATTATTATATTGTCAGAGTCAAACGCTGTTAGTCAAAAATGACTAGTTACTTTGTAAACAATTTTATTGTTATCATAAATAAAATATAAAAAAAAAAAAACTCAATGAGCGTAGGCACCGGATTGTGGACCTGGAAGAGACGGCAATTATAACACCATTTAGTTGCCGTAATATTTTCTTCTTGCTCACGCTCCAGAACAGTATTAACAAAAACGTTTAATGTTGCTGTTCTAATGTTATTTTAATTGTTCGTTAGCATGATACCTGGTATTAAGGGATCCGCTGGATTGTTTACACAACCTGCACGTTAGTTCGGTTCAAATGGACCAAATTATTGAAATCCTATCAAAAATGACGAACAATTTTCTTGGTCCAAAACCACTTTTCAGTTTTAAAAGGCTTTGATTCGGAAAATGCAAAAAAAAAAAAAAATGTCAGTCCGCGTCTGTCTCTACCAAATAATGTTTTGAGAACGGATTTTCACATTTATTTTTTATTTTTTCACCAATCTGACCATAGAATGGTGTCAAGGCGGAGAATTATAAAGCTTTTGGAAAGTGTACGTCAAAACGATGGGCCATATTGATTGAGTTGGGGTTCAGTACGATTTGGTTGTGGTTGATTTGGGGTTAATTCTGCAATTCACTTTATGATTTATTTCGACGTTGATTTGAGATTTGAGTTGGAAGTTAAGTAGCTTACGTTGGTCTGAGTTGAGTTCAGGTACGCATGTAGTTTTCGAACCATCTTCTTTTAGGATTGAGTTAAATGTTGAATTCGGGCTGCGTTATGGCTCAGTTTAGGGTTGAAAGTTGAGAGTTTAGAGGTAGGTCACGTTGAACAGATTTAGGTTGTGTTCACAAACGATTGTAGCTTTCGAATCAATATGATTTCGGGATTGAGTTGGCCATTGAGTGTGGAGTTGAGTAGAGGGTTAAGATTTGGTTGGGGCTAAGTTAAGTTGAAGTTGAGTTGGCTAAGGTTGGGGTTGAGTAAGGGGTTCGGTTTTTGAAATTATATATTGGTTATAGAGGTTGAATTGGTAATTGATTTGAGGATTGCACTAGCAGTTGGTTTTGTGGTTCCGTTTAGTATTGCATTTCGATTGAATTGGAGGTTGAATCAAAAAATGAGGTGGAGGTTGAGACGGTGATTGAGTCAACAGGTTTAATTAGGGATTGATTTAGGAATTAAATTGTTTTTTTGTCAGGAACGTAGTTCTATCCATTAGCGACGTTTAAGTCCTTTACTTCCCACGTTAGGTGAAGTCTTCACCCAAGTGTAATAATAGACCAAAGTTCTTTAAGATAACCCAAAATCAAGGATTAATAATACCAATAATTGGTATTTTAAAAGATTGGATTTGAATAATATTTTTGTAATAATGACTTTCTTATAATTGTACCTCGTTATTCAATTCAGATAAATGTAAACATAAAACAACATGTTCTCTGAAATATGCAATTTTTATTTGAAGGACCACACAATATAAATTCCAAACAAAAACAAAAATAGCGAAAAGTTCGAAACAAATACCAACAACAAAAGTTGATATAGCTCACCGTGTTTCGAATAAATAATTTATCTAATTTGTTAATAAGTTTCCTGTTATTTACAGCCAAGTACAGCCAACCCACAAAAAGTTTTATTTGCACGTTCTTTTGAAATATATCCTCGTAATGTACTACGCAAGGAAATGACGAAGATTAAAATATTAACCGGGTGGAGGGGCAAAGAAAAAATTGTTGGTATTCACACGGCCTGAAAATACTTTTTAGTGTTAAAATAATATTTCGAAATATACATATGTAGATCCTGCACGTGTTGACGTTACCCCATATCAACCCTTTTATATACACATACGTTAGTTAACATTATAATTATATAAAATCGAAAATTAAATCTGTTCACGAAATGTCTTAAACTTTAACAGAAGAATCCGTAAAACTGTAAATTCATTTCCATATTATACATAAATATTTTGTTATTTATATTATTTGGTTGTTGTTTAAACAAAAATTAAAGTCAAAAAATTAAAACTTTTATACTTTATTTTTTGTTTTGTTTAATAAAGTTTTCTGTGCTTTTGAAACAGATATAGAACAACAACTACATAGATGTATGGATACACGAAAATCCTGACTTTTTTGAGAAAAATAATATACAAAAGAAATAATCTAAAGTTATGTAGTTAGTATATATACTATGTATATACACAGTCTAAGGAAAGAACTGTCATAAAAAAAAAACAAAAAAAAAATCGAGCTTTTTTGTTGTATTGTTTGTTCGTTTTGTTTTGTTACTCGAATTGAGCAAAAATCATAAGCGAAAAAGAAAATTATTTTCTTGCTCCCGTCGCTCGTCGAGCTTTTATTATTTATTAACTTTTTGGAAAACATATAATGGTGGTTATGCCGAAAAAATTTGTAGCTTTTTGGTAACCGGCGAATAAAGTTTTAGTTCAAAGCTGGATTTCTTTTTTTTTTTTTTTCAAATTGTGAAATAATAAATTTGTTTGTTTGGTTTGCGGCTCTATGTTTAATTAATTCATAGAATTTTTAATGTTTGTGCGATATACCATATTTATGTATTCGACAAATAATAAAATGCAGACTTAACAAAAATTAACATTAGTGCAATGACATTTATTACTATTCAAAACACTTCAAATAAAGTGAAATTACGTTCGGTTGTTGTTGTTGTCAATAAATAATTTGTTTTTAAAAAGAGGATTTCAAAAGCAGAATGCTGTTTAAGTAAAGCTTGTTTATAACTTAAAATTGGTTGCTACTTTGTACTAAGCTTAAAAGCTTATTAATTAATTCTTTATTTTCGTTTAGAGACTCCAACTCATTATGGTTCATAGTGAATTACATTCTACTAAAATTTTCAATAATTCAGTTATTGTTGCATTCAATAACTTACTGCATGAATAACATTTTTAAGTAAAGCTTGTTTAAATTTGTACTTTTGGGTAGTTTGTAGCAAGCATAAGCATCACGTACCCTTTAAAAAATAGGAAATGATGGTCGTAAAATTGTCATCATAATTTTTTATCTAAATTTATGCTTAAACATAAAAATTAAACCAAAACGATGTATCCAGAATATTGTTCATACAAATATGTTTCATTAGACTAAATTGAATTTGGGTGTACGATTTTCACACAACTATGTGAATTTTGGTATTAGTATGTAACAATTACAACAATCGATGTAAATTTACGCAAATTTACATATCATTTTTACTTTCGGATTCGTTATAATTGTGTTTTGTGGTAAAACAAGTCTTGTTATTATGACTTTAAAGAAAACTGATATTCGAAGCTTTAGTTCAACATATAAACGTGAAGGGTTTATGTCAAATAAGTCATCGTATTATGTTGGGCCGCGAAAAATTTTATTAGGAATATAGAAATTATCGTAACCTTTCTTTTGTATTATCACTAGGCTTAAGATTTTTAGGTTCAAAAAATCAAAAATATGTTCTTAAAACATGTAACTAAAATTAACAAATGTATGGTACAATGTGTGATTGAAATGAAAAATATGTGGTTATATTTTGAGAAGAAAACCAAAACTAGTCCTTATCTTAAGAGGATTTCAATTCACTCATTAAAAAAATAAATTATCTTAATTTTGCTTACAAATTTGGATAAACTAGCTGGTCACGCCTGAACCATGAAAACAACCATAATACAATAAAATATCATTGCTGTTGGAAAACGTAAATAAACATAACCAGTGCGATGATAATTATGAAAATTGTGATTGATGCGACGCCTTCGTTCGAGTGTTTATACTGAATTTCGAGAACAATATTCGAACTAATTGGCTCTTTTGGATTGACGAACTTTTTGGTAATCATTCGAAATTTTTAAGTTGCTGTGACAACATGGAATAAAAACTAATAATAAAATAAGTAATTTTAGTATTGTTTTTTTTTTTTTATTTTATTTTATTAGGCTTGGCTCCTATATGAAATAGAGCCATATTGCCAAAAAATCCAAATTTATAAATTCCTTGTTACATATTTTTCTTCATAACTTAATTTTACAAATAGAATTTTAAACAGAATTTTACTTCCTGCACATATACCGTCGGCTATTAATTATCTCGTATTAAATTGTTATTCCACTCATCCTAATAAATTCATACATTTCCTTGTAAGCCAAAAAATCACCCTCATTCATTAAATCACTTAGATTTCTTGCATTCCGAAGGATGTTGAACTTTGATCTATATTGGCTATATCTGGGACAAGCCAATATGAGATGTTCAACATCCTCCACACTTCCACACAACTCACAATCTTTGTCCTCACTCAAATGACGTTTCCACAAGCATTCCTTCCAATTTCCATGGTTCAGCCTGATTCTCTCAACCGTTCGCAACATTCGCGTATCTCCTTTGAGCTCCTTAAATAACGGAATTCTCAAAGGAGTACCACGGAGCACGCTGTACTTCATTCCTTTCGTTAGACTTTTCTCGTTAAATTCACTCTCCCATTTTCTCCACAGATTCATTTGAAACATTCGAAGTACATCTCTTGCATCATTTCTTTCGTACTCCTGAACCATGTCATTCAATGTACCCTTTTTAGCTAACATATCTGATTTTGTGATGCGGTTGTATTGTAAACCGATGCACGATAGCAGAATTAATTTAAAAAAAAAGGTTTAATGATTTTGACAAAAAAGTTTTTTTTATTTTATGATTATTATTTTTAAGTAGGTACAATGTTGTTAGCTTGACCGCTCGTTTCTTAATGATTAATGCATGACCAATGTACTAACATTTTGAACAACAGAGAAAAAAAATACACTGAATAGAATAGTATGCTTGCGCACAATTATGGTTAGTTAACTGTGTTAGTTAACAGATGCCACTCTGATCACTAAAAGGTGCAAATCGTCCAATCTCTACAATTCGATTTGACAGCAAGTAAGTGTTTACATAACAAGAAAACTAAATTAATTAATAAAATAATCATAATTTTTATACAATTCAAGGTAACCCAGATTAGGTAATAAATTATCATAAGTTAAGTATAATCAATCTAATACATATAGATAAAAATTTTAATGTCTTTAAATTTATTTTAGAATTTACTCTACTGTGACAGCTGATTCGAAGTTTCAATAAATGTATTTAATATATAAATTAATTGTGGTGTTATAAAATATATAAATTAATTGTGGTGTTTTGATTTTGTGCCGTTTGTGAAGAACTCACCAAACATACTCCCGGGCCGTGAATACATGATGGATTAACTCAGTTGATCTCCAACAAGTCGGCATAATTTGGTAACCGGCCGTTTGATAATACCTTTTGTTGTTTTTACGGTGACGACTCTTACTTTCGCATCGCTTCCAGGATGTACTGCAATAATTCGTCCTCTTGGCCATTGCAAAGCTGGTGTGTTTGTATCCTTGATTAGTACCAAATCATCGACTTTAAAATTGTTTGATGTGTTTTGCCATTTTGGACGTTGCTGTAAGGTGGTAAGATACTCGACTTGCCATTTCTTCCAAAATCCTCTGACCATATTCTGGACAAGCTGCCAACGGTTTCTATATGTGGATTTGCTATCATCAGGATCGTTCGCAGGTAAAGATGTTATTGCTGATCCGACCAAGAAATGACCTGGCGTGAGTATTTCGATATCATTGGGGTCATCATTTAAAGGAATAAGAGGTCTGGAGTTAAGGATTGCCTCTATTTGGCATAAAAGTGTAGACATTTCCTCAAAGGTTAATGCGGTGTCGCCAATGACTTTTTTTATGTGATTTTTTGTGGATTTGACACCCGCCTCCCATAACCCCCCAAAATGTGGAGCTGATGGAGGTATCATATGCCATTTGATCTCTAAATCGTTAAATGTATGAAGAATCTGCTCATCCCGTAGATTTTTCTGAATAATGGATTGTAGCTCTTCTATTTTATGTTTAGCTCCAATGAAATTGGAGCCGTTGTCGCTGTATACATTCTTTGGAAGTCCTCTCCGACTTGTAAATCTGTTAAAAGTAGCGAGGAAAGCCGTGGTAGTCATCTCGCTCACGAGTTCTAAGTGGATAGCCTTCGTTGACATGCATACAAAAAGGCAAATGTATGACTTGATCTTCCTTGCGCCTCTCCCCTTTCTTGAGCTGGTATAAATTGGACCTGCATAGTCGATCCCCACGTTTAAAAATGGTTTGCTCGGCAGGACTCTTGCGGCAGGTAGTTGACCCATTAATTGTTGCGCTGTTGCAAGCTTCAACCTATAGCATTTTGGACAGGATAGTGTTATTTGCTTTATGATTCGTCTGGCGCCAATCACCCAATATTCTAATCTGCAAAGATATAATAATGTTGAGGGATTCGGATGGAGATATTGTTGATGTAAGGATAAGAGGAGTGATTTGGTTACAGGATTCCTTTGGGGTAGTATTATAGGAAACTTGGTATGTTGGGGTAGCGATGAATTGGATAATCGCCCTCCGACACGAACTAGACCGGAACTGTCAAGCGATGGATTCAAGTTGATTAATTTGCTAGTTTTACTCAAATTATTGTTCTGTTGGATCCGTATTATATCTTCTTTAAATTCCGAAGTTTGTGCCCATCTTAAACATAATTCCTTGGCTTTCTTGTATTGAATCGTAGTAGGATAGGTAGTGTCGATGCCATGACATTTCTCGGCAAATCGGTAACATTGTGCTAAAATTCGTATTATCTTCTTAAAATTTGAAATTTTTTCAAACAAATGATTCAATGTTTGATTATCATCTTCTTCTAAATTTGAATGCAGACATGTACTCCTTTGCTCTAAATTGGTTGGTATCAATTTTGCCTGGTTCGGCCAATGATGTTCTGATTTAGCCAGCCATGGAGGGCCATTCCACCATAAATATTCTGATAAAAGATTTGCAGTCGAAGTACCTCTTGATGGAAGATCAGCTGGATTACTTTTCGATGGAACGTGTCTCCATTTTTCAGCTGGTAATATGTCAAGTATTGTGGATGTCCTGTTTGCAATGAAGCAGTTCCATTTTCTGGGGACTTCGGTTAACCAGCTTAGCACAATGTTAGAGTCAGACCAAGCAAATATGTTGGTTTTCTCGATTTCCAGTGCATCACAAAGTACTCTAAACAATTTTGCAAGCAGCAAGGCACCACATAATTCCAGACGTGGTAATGATATTTGCTTCAGCGGTGCTACTTTAGTTTTTGAGGTTACCAAGTTCGTATATATGTTGCCCTCTTCATCAAATGTTCTTGCATAAATTACCGCGGCATAAGCAATTTCGGAAGCATCGCAGAAACCATGATACTCTATAGCCTTTACGTCTTTATTAATTGAAAATCTACGAGGTATTGCAATTTTGTTTAAATGTTTAAGATATTTTCTGAATGTGATCCACTTCTGGGTAATATTATCTGGTAATCTTTCATCCCAATCAAGATTGAGTAGCCAAAGCGATTGGAACAACACTTTTAGACGGATCGTAACTGGGGTCAGCCATCTTATCGGATCAAATAACTTTGAAGTATTTGCCAGTAATGTACGTTTCGTAATTTCATCGTTGTTAAATTCAGGATAACTGAATGAGAATATATCTTTTGACGTAATCCACTTCATGCCAAGTGTTTTGAGTGAATTTGATTGATCTTCTATCGATACTACAGTTTCTCCTTGAATTTCCTTTGGTAGAGATGTTATGAAATCGACGTTATTCGAACTCCACTTCCTTAGATGAAAGCCACTATTTCCCAGAATTTTACACAAGTCTTTTTTCAACTTGATTGCGCCTTGGATTGTGTCAGAGCCCGATAACAAATCATCAACATAAAAATCTGATGTAATTATGTTGGCAGCTTGTGGGTAATCTGTTGAATGTTCGAATGCAGCTTGATGAAGCGATCGGATCGCTAAAAACGCAGAACAAGAAAGACCGTATGTGACTGTATTTAAGCAATAATGTTTCATTTCCTCGGTTGGTTCATCACGCCATACAATGCGCTGATAATTTTGGTGTGGTCTTGCTACCATAATCTGACGATACATTTTTTCTATGTCCGATGAAAATGCTATTACATGTCTTCTAAATCTTAGTAGTATCGTAAATATGTCCTTCTGTATTGATGGTCCAACCAATAGATTATCGTTTAAGCTTAAATTTTTCGACGATTTCGCTGACCCATCAAATACTACCCGAAGTTTTGTCGTCGAACTCGTTTGCTTCATTACAGCATGATGCGGGAGGTAAAAAATACCGATGCCCGTGGTTTCTGCATTTGAGCTCAAACGTCGCATATGTCCAAGGCTCTCGTAATCATGCATAAATTTAGCGTACTCGTCTTTAAGCTTAGAATTCTTAGCAAACCTTCTTTCCATATTCAGCATTCTAGATGTGGCAGTAGGAAGTGAATCGCCGAGTGGCATTAACTCATCTCGAAATGGAAGCTTCACGTTGTAATGACCGTCAATTACTGCGAAGTTGGATTTAAAATACTCCTTACATATAATGTCATCTTTTGATGGTTGGTTATTTTCAGGAACATTCTCCAATTGCCAAAATCTTTGAAGCGTGTGATTGATGTCATTTTCTGGCCATGAAATATTGCACGAGATGACATTGTTTGAAGTTTCAGGCAACTTACCACCAATTACCCATCCAAATATGGTATTAAATGCTGTTAGTCGATCGTTTACTACTCGGATTTCTCGGTCTAGTATTTTATAGAAAACATCCATCCCTAAAAGTATATCTATTTTACTTGATTTAGTGAATTCGGGATCGGCTAGACTTAAACCTTGAAGCTGTTGTTTGCACATTTCATCGAGATACAGATCGATTGCTGGTAATTTTGATGACAGATTCGTCAGGATGAAAGCTTTGACTGACGTAGCTTTGTTGTTGTCATATCTCGATATCAATAATATATTTGAAGCTCCTTTGGTTTTGCCGGCATCACAACCAGATAAGCCTTTAATCGAAATATTCAAACTTTCTCGTGGTAAACCAAGATATTGAATTAGGCGCTCGGTAACGAAGCTGGCTTGCGATCCGGAATCTAACATCGCTCTAACTAAATGTATCCTTCCATCTGCACTCTGAACTTTGATCAATGCTGTTGGCAATACTGTTTGTATTGCCGTATTTAACTGACTTTGGTTATCTAGTGCTTCGATTTTATTTGATAATAAATGGCTGTTTAATATCTCTGTAGTATGTTGTGGGACCTCATTCGTACTTGGCGTGGGCACTATTGCATGTTGGATAGTAGTTACTTCTTCGACTGATTTTAGACCGTGAAGAAGTGTATGATGCCTTTGTTGGCAAATAAAACAGAAACTCTTCGAAAAACAGGTAGCCGTAGTATGATTCGCTCGTAAACAATTGGAACATAACCCTTGTTTTGTGATTAAATCCACGCGTGTCGGCAGATCAAATTGTTTAAAACGTAAACATTTAAATAAAGCATGTGGTTTGCTACAACACGCGCAAGCTGGCTGCGTTGTGGTTACATGTAATGCTGTTCTGCCCTTTGATGATTCAAATCGATTACCTTGTCGCTTATTAATTGTGCATCTTTCTAAAGCATCACATCGAAGATTTAGGAATTTGAGAAAATCTGCGATCGTAGGGTTACCATTTTCTACAGATTCTACAGCCCATCTCTGCTTCGAGTCGTTGTCCAACTTACTCATGATGGTATATATGATCCAATGGTCACGACTTTCTGCTGATTCGCCGAGTGCTTTTAAACCTCGTAAAATTTCGTCGGCGGATTCTGCGAGTGTTCTGAGCGACGTAGCGTTTGATTGATGCACAGCCGGCAATTCATAAAAATTTTTTATATATGAATTAATAATCGATTTTGTTTTGTTGTAACGAGAGTTGAGTTTATCCCAGGCTTCCTTATAGTTGGCTTCGGTTAATGCAACGTGTTTTAGCAGGAGAGCCGCGTTACCCCGCAACAAACCTTTTAAGAGTTGAAATTTGTGGACGTTAGAAAGATTGTGGTTATTATGAATGGAGGCGACATATAGGTCTCGAAATGAAGGCCAGTCTGCATATTCTCCAGAAAAGCACTCCACGTTTATTTTTGGCAATTTAAGGCCCGTTTTTGATGTGTCTTGTTGTAATTTTTGTTGATTAACAAATGAGCCTAATGTGGCATTGAGACGTTCGGTGACATTATCAGCATCTTGAGGATCCGGGATAGTTCTTTGTGCTATCGCTTGCATGAATATTGCTTTGACTTTAAAATATTTTGACTCGAACTCGTCTGCTTTTGAAGTTTGATTTTCAAAAAGCATTAATGCGTCCTCAACTGCATAAAATTCGTCCCATAATTTTTCAATTCTATCATGCCTCACTTGAATGTCGTAGATTGGAACATCCTCATGCAAGGTGTCAGCATAATTTACTGCCTTAGTCAATGTTGTAAAAATTCGACCACGTTGTTGGATTAATGCTGGAGCAGACATTTTGTTTCGGGTCTTTGCGATGTGTTAATTTTTATATTATTAATTTATTATAAATTGCACGATTAATTTTTGTTTTAATGTGTTGTAAACAATATGTTTTAAATCGAAATGCTCTAAAAACCGAGTTATGTAATATTGCGAAATGAAAAACACGTGATTGGATATGGTTCGATTAAAAGTGAGGTTATAATAAATTTTCTCAAATTCTCGTGTTTGATTAATGTTGTAAAACACGAATTACGTAAACTCGAAACGAATTAACACTCGCAACTCGATTAACAAATGAGGTTATAACCACTGTTTTTAGTTCAGTTTCCACTAATTCACGTGCTTCTATATTAATTTTCCCATATAATAGGGTTAAAATCACTTTCACTATTTACAGTTTGTTCACTTCAGTTATTGCCCGAATTTGATTCGAATTAATTTATTGTATAATAGTTGATGGTTTCACTTACTTAAATCGTTTCTTTGAATCCCTTATGAATTGAAGTATCGTTGATGGTTGATATTCGAAAGCTGGGTATTGCTGTGATACGATTGATGTTTAGCTATGAAACCGATCCGGCTCGAAGGACCATATGATTTTGTGCCGTTTGTGAAGAACTCACCAAACAATATCGGCTCTTTCATTTCCTTCGATCTGTCTATGTGATGGGATCCATTGTATGGTCACATCACGTTGACAGTCTCGAACACATTCAAAAATTAAATCAACATACACATTGCCTTCCCTTCCACCTCCACATTTTAGCAAACATAAACCACTCTGGGAATCGGAAAATATTACTATTTTCCTTTTCCCTTCATTCACAGCCAGTTTAATTCCTTCAAACATTCCAATCAGTTCAGCGTTCATTATACAGATGCTTTTGTCCACTTTAAAAAACTTTTCCACATTCTTACCAGGCATAAATACACCAACACCCACTCCATTCTCATTCACACTAGCATCTGTATAAACTATATCATCTTGCACGTACCGCTGACTGATTTTCCCAAACATAATTCTAGCGGTAACTTCATTCATTCCCTTATTAAATTCCTCCATATTCAAACATACAGTAAGATTATTAGGAACGGGTTGCGGACCAGCATTGCCTATACTCAGAAACATGTTCAAGTTTTCAAGTGCAATACTAGTTCTATATGTCGGTTTGTACACCGCCCTATTTTGTAATCTTACTATCATCTCGTTCCAAAACTCATTTTTCTTAGTTATCATTCGCACCGACTCTCTCACTGTGATCCACTCTCTCTTGTAATCGAGAGGTGAATCCCCCATTTTAGACCACAGAGTGTGTATTGGGGTTGAGTTAATCGCCCCCAATACCACTCTTGCACATGCATTTTCTACTTTCGTTAATTGGCTAAAAGCCCCTTTCGAACCATTCCCATACACACTAATACCATATCCAATTTTGGAGGATATAAGGGCCTTCCTTAACATGTCAGTCACACTCGGATGAGCGCCCCATTTAGGTTTGCTCACCCGTTTAACCACATTTAAACGTTCCTTGCAGTTATCTGCCAAAATTTTCATGTGCTTCCCAAAATTCATACGTCTATCAATCCAAATACCCAAATACCTGTACGCATTTACTTGTTCAATACTTTGACTATCAACACTTATATTAGCATTTGCAACGTTTGTTCTGAAACTCATATAAGCACACTTATTAGGATTCACTCTCAGATTCAACATTTTAAGTTTTTGAATTATATCATCTACCCCCTTTTGCGCTCTTTGAGCCGCCACATCAATACTTCTCCCTTTTCCAATTACTACAAAATCGTCTGCAAATTGCAGAACGATTTGATTGTCTGTATTGATGTGGTGTATCTCGCTGGTATATAGGTTGAACAGAGCTGGAGATATTTTACTTCCTTGCGGAAGTCCAATATTTGCAACTCCCTCCAACCTAAAACCACTTCCATTCAGAATCATTTTTCTATCAGTCATGAAATCTTTTATCCACATACATACTTTCCGTGAAAATCCAAAATTCGATAGAATTTGTTGTAATTTCCACGGAACCACATAATCATAAGCTCTTTCAATGTCCAAAAATACCGCAACAGCTTTCAAATTATCCTTTCTTACTTCCCAAACAAACTTTTCCACACACTCAATTGCAGAGTGGTTCTTTCGAAATCCAAATGTTGTCGATGGCAACAAATTATTCTCATTCACAAAATAATCCATTCGTTCTTTCATCATTCCATTTAAAATTTTTATAAAAACATTTAACATACATATGCCTCGATAATTTGTTGCCACATTTGGATCTCTATCCCGTTTAGGGATGGGAACCACCCTGCTCTCTTTCCATTTGTCCGGTATTTTTGATCCCATCCACACTTTGTTGAGTATCTCAAGCAAATTATGTTTTGCTGAGTCACTCAACAACCGAATCATTTTGTAACTTACTCGGTTCGTCCCTGGAGTGGTAGATTTTGATCTATCTAACACTCTCAGGAACTCTCCCCATTCATACATACAATCCATTCTTTTATTTCTACTCATTCTATCAACTTCATTTATTACATTCAAATCATTGCTTACATTCAATACCATTCTTACAAATTCTTCACCTTTTTCTCGGTTCTCACATACCACATTGCTCACCTTAAAATGTTTACCATTCACCCTATTAAACAAACTCCATACATCCTTAGTTGTGGTTCTATGTGTCATTTGGGACACATATTCCCGCCAACTTTTCCTTTTTGCTCTGCGAATAGCCTTTTTCAATTTACCATTCATTTTACCATACATAATCTTATTCTCACTACTCTTATTCCTATTAAATTCACGCAAGGCTATTCGCTTCCTTTCATACCAGTATTGAACTTCATTGTTCCACCAACCATTCACATTAATCTCTTTCATATCCACAATTTTTGTACACAATTTATTTACCCGTTCAATTTCACTATCTAACTGGCTATGATTTATTTCATTTTCTCCGAGAATCTCATTCATTTGATTCACCCATTTCCTATTATTCATTAATTCACGTTTTTTCCTAAACACTCGATTATCATTCATGATCATTTTGATCATGAAATGATCACCACCCAAATTCTCTTCTTCAACATTCCAAGTGACCCGGCAGGCCAGTTCAATAGTTGTCATAGACAAATCTATTGCGCTGGCCGTGCCTCCCACATTCGCCATTCTAGTTGGCCTCCCATCATTCAAGAGCACCATATCGGAGTCTTGAATCAGGTCGGCCAACTGTTTTCCTCTTGCGCAATTGTCTAAGCAACCCCACATTCTCGCATGCGCATTCATATCTCCACATACAATCAGGTCACTTTTATCTTTCACCCACTCAAACAGTTTTTTAAAGTCACTCAAGGCTTTTTTCCTTTCATCTTCATCACGCACCTGGGTTACATACACGCTCACTAGTAACAGATTTCTTTCCAAATTCGTCGTTGAGGCGGCAATTGCTTCAATCACCTCAAAAGCGGGTAACTGTATCTCTTGAAGCGTCAGATTTCTGTCGTACATTATTGCCACTCCACCGTAACCATCGCTTCTTGGTTTGGAAAGAAAATTTTAGTATTGTTAAAACTTATAATTTGTTATATTCCAACAATTGTTTAAAATTAAAATAAATATTAAAATTCATATCGGTGAAAGTAGAATTTTGTGTAAATTATTTAAACATTCACAACCGCCATTTTACGCAGTCATTGGATTTTTCTTCACTTCAATGGTTTACAAGTGAATCTTCAAAGTACGCATCGGCTTAGTTATCGTCATCGCCAGTTGAATACGGTAAACTGTAAATTCAATTATCAGACGCATTTCACCTACTTCAACGCCATTTGTGATTGTTGAGCCGATTGTAGTTTTTGCTATTGGCGTATTTATTCTTCGTCGTTGCCCATAGTGGTCTTTCGAGCCGAATAGCATCGATACATACTCCGGATTCCTTCAAATCATACGTCCAGTCGAATCGTGGTTGAAACGTTTATGCCAGGGTTTGTTTTATCGACGCCGCCATTACATGCAAAATGGTTCTAATTTCTTCGACACGTAAACATACATAAAACTATCCCAAGTAGCACCTAATAACTTTATAGTTTTATAACCCATTTCCGACGTCGGTACAACGTCACAAATTTCTATAAATTCACTTGTTTGACATCGAACTAACAATTTTTATTTTTTCGTCGGCACGACCACAATGCGACGTTATATGTTAGCAGCCGCCAGAGCGTTATTTTTTAACTACTTGACAACTTTTTTTGACTATTTTTAACTATTGACCGACTAATATGTATTTTATAGCCGTGTACCGATTATTTAGTTATGTTGTCGTAATATGTGGTATTTAATGACTACCTAGCAACTTTTTTGTCGTGTAAAAACCAATATCCAACTTAAATATTTTGTTGTTACCTGCACGACCACAAGATAACATTTTTTACATATGTATACAATTTAGTGAAATAATTGACAAAAAAGATATTTTGTGACCGACATTATTACATCATCGGCAAACAATCTTGTGTCATGTCAATGTCAATTTATATATAAATAATTTAATATAAAAAAGTTTTTCTGACTTCAACTTCTTTTATCTTCCAAAATAGGTCAATCATAATTTTTTTTATACTACGGATTTAATTAATGAATAATTATCAACAGTTCTATTTAATTAAAATTGAATTGTAATAATGTTTTACGTTTTTGAAGTTTTAATCATGTTGTTTATAATTCGCGAATGTATCATAAAAAGCCAAATACATTGGTATCCATACAGTCTCCTTTGTCTTTTTCAGGGAATTTTAAATTAACTATCTCATTCGTTAAGTTTTTCTTTTTGGTGAATGCACAACGCTTTTCGATATAACTTATTTGGTGTGGAAATATCTTTACAGTTGAATTCTTGAAAATTTGGTAATAAAATTAAATAAATCGTCGGGAGAATGACTAAAATAATTTGCAGATAACTTTTTTGGAAATAAAATAACAAAATTGTAATTTTTGAGTCGAATTTATTATAAGTTGGTTTCTAATCTAACTTTTTAGTGGTTTAAATATATTTTAATACATAATATGAAGTTCGCCATTTTTAATTACACATGCATATAAAAATTTGTATTTTTTGAAAATAAAATTCTGATTTTCATACTTCTGATGACTAAATATTATTGTAATATCATTATTTTAATGGTGGGGATTACTTCAATACGGTTTGAATTGATTTTAGAAAATTTTAGTCAACCTAAAATAAAAATATTTTTGAAATAACAGAAATATATTTTTAAAAAAGGCGAATTTATAAGGCGCATGAGTTTTTAGTTCACTGATAGGTGCACATTTTCGATAAAACTTGCTTTGTCTATAAAAATATGTCGTATCTTGCCAGATTTTTGGGTTACCATTATTACAGGGAATGTGAATATTACATTTACAATTATGTATTATGAACTAAATTTTCATAAAGTCGTAAATAATGAAATAGATGATAAAGGAAATAGAAAAATAATTATTATATTTATAAGATAAAAGAAGACAACATGATTATTTATATATTTTATAAAAAATAGTTGTCCTTTCTGCTAAAATATAACCACAATGTGAGACAAAGTCATTTTTTTACAAACAAAATAGTGGTCAATATATCTATTTCCTGACTTGTATTCTGTAGTCAATTGACAAGTCGGATAATAGTTATTACGACGTTGATACAACCCAAAATGTATTCCCCAATAACGTTGTATGTCAGTTTTCATACCATTGTCACAACGTTGGCTAGCCGACCAATAGTCATTTAGCCAACCACAGTACAACGTTATCCCAACCCACTCGTGCTACTTGGGATACCAAATAAGAACGCCACGCTTCGAAACAAAGCAAGAGGTAGTTTAACCGTGTGCTCCAAAGGAACCAATGCCATTCCAGTTCGTCGGGAAAAATAAGAAAAAAAAAAAAAATTTTCGTCGTATAACGTGAGCACATTTTTGACGTCCGCCATTTTATTAGCGCATCATCGGTATTCTCCAGTAAAATTTCCTTGTATTATACGAATGCTCATCGAACATCATCATCATTATTATTGGCCTGCACAATTATCATTAATAAATTGCCACCAATAAAATTATTGTCGTCAATTATTGGCATCAAGTTGCAGCTATCACCTATCATAAATATTTGTCATCGCAATACATGAAACAACAAGGTCATTATCATAACAGGTGTCTATAAGGTTTTACACAATAATACGAATAGCAGCCATAACGCACCTATAACTAGAGCGACCGCACGGTATACTAATAACGTCAACAATCGACCAGGTAATCGTAAGTGTATTTTAAAGTTTCAGTTAAGTTTAGTTCAGGTTAGTTAAGATAATTAACATACATAAAATTAATCGAACGTAAATACCTCGTAATATAATAATAATCGAATCTATTCGAATCGTGTGTGGAATTAAAGTGTTGATTACCGCGTGCATCATAATCTAATTTCGGTTATTCAAATCACGCTAGAATTCATTCATTATGACTGAAGGAGCCAACCTCTAGTTATTAAAAAAGCAGCGCACCGCCTTTGAAGGTCAATTGACCTATTTTAAAAATAAAGCTAGTTCAGCCTCCACTTTGGGAACTGTTGAGTCTATGTTACACCGCATCCAGCTGGTGTACGATAAATACAATTCAGTTCAGGTGAAAATAGAAGCAGTGGATGATTCTACCGCAAGTGACCGTGATTCATTTGAAGATGATTATGGCTTTTTAGAATCCACAATAATCAATAAGATCCACGAACTAAAAAAGATAGATGATACATCGGCTACGGTCTCCTTTCACAATTCTTCGATCCATGAAGCTTTGCCTGGGAATACTGTTTCTACGGGAATTCGGTTATCAGAATTAAAACTTTCCCCATTTAGTGGTGCAGAATAAAAGTGGTTAGCGTTTAGGGAAATATTCGTCGATTTAATCCATAGTAAAAACATAGAGTCCACTGTAAAATTTGTGTATCTTCTTTCGCATATTCGTTCAGGTTCCGGGTACAGGTTGATTGCAAATCTGCCGGTTACGGCGACACATTGCGCACCCGTACGCGGTTACTTCCGGCATTACAATCTAACTCTTCGCTTCAACCGTCGAAACCATCCAACCAAACAAGAAGGGCGTCGTCAAATATTTCCAGGCCACCATCTTTAGTGACAAATTCACACAACTGTGCCTATTGTGCAGGATCGCACGCAATTACTCGTTGTTCCTCATTTAATAGTGACATGCTAACTCCCAAGACGCGTTTTCAGTTTGTAAATGATTGTGCGTAAATTGTCTCATAGAGAGATATTCGGTTCGTGAGTGCATGCAAGCTCCATGTAAAATCTGCTCGCTCAACAATCACATCAAGCAATGATCCAACGAGCAAACCGGATATTTCTTCCGTTGTTTGTTCTAGTAAATCAGAGTCGAGCACATCGCAATCCATAGCTAACAGTCTAAACCCTCTTTCATTAAGCTCATCGAAATTATTACCCTCGCAAGGTATTTTTCTAATTGGTACAGCACTTGTGGATACCTAGAGCTCTCCTTGATAGCGGCTCCCACATAAATTTTGTCACCAATGATGCGTGCAGGCTTTTTAAGGCCAAGAAACATCCAACCTGCAAAACGATTGCGGGCATTGGTGGTAAGGAATCAACCATTAGACATAAAACATATCTGACAATTGCTTCGCGAGTGGCTGACTATAGCATCGAACTAAAATTTTATGTACCTACTTCACAAGATAACCAATGATCTACCTTCGGTATGTGTAAACTTCGAATTAACGTCTGTACCCATAGCAATAAAACTAGCCGAACCATTTTTTAATGTGCCCGATCGCACCGATTTGCTGTTGGGGGTCGAAGTGTACAATCAATTATTTAAAGGTGATTCCGTTCAAATATGCAAGGAACTTCCGGCATTTTACAATCCGAGTTAGATTACGTTGTTTATGATAAAGCCAAATGTAGCTCTGGTAAACTAAAACAACATCCATCACATGTAGCTTTATGTAGCTTTCAAACACTTGAGATGCAAATGAAGCAGTTTTGGGAATTGGAGAATATTTCTGTCAAGAACACCTACTCTTCGGAAGAAGCACTATATTAGCATCACTATTGCAATACGGTGAGAAGATTACCGAATGGATAATACTCCGTTTGATTGCCAGTTAAACCTAATATCATTGATTTAGGATCATCGCATCTATCAGTTCGTCGTCAGTTCTTGTCGCTAGAGAATCGTCATCGCACTAAGGATGAGTTATACCAGCAATATAGAGAATTCATGTCCGAATACCTCGCATTGGTTCCCGTTGCAACTCCAAGTGAAAGACAAACCTACTATATGCCACATCACTACGTGCTTAAAGAAAATAGCAACACCACTAAACTTCGAGTAGTTTTCAATGCTTAATCAAATACATCGTCTCAATTATCGCTCAATGATTGTTTGATGGTCGGTCCAATCATACAGCAAAACCTATTTCTTCATACACGACGAACGTCGAGACCTTCAAAGAATTTGGTGGAGAGATCAACCTTCGGATGAACTACAAGTGTTCAAACTCCGCACTGTAACGTAAATCACAGCAAGTGCGCCGTTTTTAGCGACTCGAACCCTCAAACGCAGTTATCCATCAATGAGCACGACCACTGTCCAGCAGCGTCAAAGGTAACATCCAGTGATTTTTATGTCGACGATGTCCTGACGGGCGCGCCTACTATCAAGGAGACGCTAAAATTGAAGGCAGATTTGATTGACTTTCTGGCGTTGGGAGGTTTTGAACTTCGTAAATTTTGTTACAACGATCCATCATTGTCTTCAGAAATTCAGCCGCAGTCTCCAATTTCCTTGGTATTGGGCCTGTCGTGGAACACAGGATCTGACAACTTCGTGGCGCAATTAAATAAGTTGTCCATATCTACACATTGTTCAAAACGGAACATGCTTTCTGAGATATGCCAACTCTTCGACCCATTTGGATTATGCGCACTAATCATCGTGGCTGCAAAATTTTTCATGCAAGCGCTGTGGGCTCTTCAAACCGTTGGTTGGGATGACGCTATCCCCGAGCACATTGCCAACAAATGGATTCAATTCAAGACCGAGCTCATTGTTTTGAGAAAAATAATAGTTCCAAGATCTACATTAATTTCAGATGTAAAAATAACTAGAATTTTACGGTTACGGCGACGCTTCAGAAAGGGCATTTGGATGTGTCATCTGATTTCGCAGATCGTCATCGTGTAAGATTGGTCTGTGTCAAATCAAGAGTAGCGCCACTGAAAAAACAATCCATCCCTCGATTAGAGCTTTGCGCAGCGTTATTATAGGCCGAAACGACTAATAGGCTTTTAAATTTGCTGGACATATCATTCGATACAATCTATCAATGGTCTGATTCTGAAGTAATGTTATACCGGATTAAATCAAAACCACATAAATATGCTACGTTTGTGGCATACCGAATTGCCAAGATTCAGGAATATAGCACTTCGTCTACTAATTGGTGTTATATATTAATTCTTCATCGAACCCGGCAGATTACGTGCCCAGAGGTCTTATGCCATCGGAATTCCTAGGTGCAACCTTATGGTGATATGGTCCCGAATATTTAGTTCATTCTGACCAAGAATGGCCAAAATCTTCGAATCGTCAGCTTAGTCCAGATCTGACCTACCTATATAGATATTCGTAAATCTTTAATACCAGTACTTAGCCAAACAACAAATTGTGACCAAGAGATACTCAATCGGTTTCAGTCTCTTACTATATTGCTACGCGTAGTAGCCTACGTTATTTGGTTCTATCGGAATGCTAAAAACAACTGTACTCGTAAATTAGAATCTTCGATACATCTTCGACCCATTGAAATTGATAATGCGTTAACTCAGTTGGTAAAACTAGTCCAACAACATGTATTCCAAGAAGACATAAAATTTCTTAGAACGAACAAATCAATATCAAATAACAGTTCATTACGTTTTTTTGCTCCCTTTCTAGATACTGATGGAATTTTACGAGTCGGTGGTCGCCTCGACAACGCACCAATATCATACGATCGCAGACACCTAATATTGCTGCCAGGAAATCATATTTTAAGCAAACTCATTGTGCGGCATGAACATCTTCGTTTACTCCATGCCGGTCCTCAGGCATTGTTATACGATATTCGGTTGATGTATTGGATAATTAGAGGTCGGAATCTTTGTTGGACAATAGTAAATCAATGTGTCCGTTGTTTCCATGCTCGCCCTCATATTAGACATCAAATCATGGGTGATCTGCCAGTAGATCGAGTGACAATGTCAGTCCGTGCTTTTAGTGTTGTAGGTATAGATTTTGCAGTCCCTTCATGGTTAAACCAAATGTCCGTTCTAAGCTGAGCCTTAAATGCTACATATGCCTGTTTGTATGCTTCACCACTAAGGCGGTAAACCTCGAAATAGTTATGAATTTGTCGTCGTAATCATTCCTTGCCTGTCTTCATCGATTCATGGCACGTCGGGGAATGTGTACAAAAATTTACCCGGACATTTTATTGGAACCCGTTCCGAACTTCACGAATTGAAGAAAATGTTCTTGTTCCAACAGGGTTTATGGGAGTTTGCCATTAAGAGTACAAAATACCACCTAAAACGAGTAGTCGGAACCTCGTCGGTTACAGTTGAAGAGTTTCACACACTAATAGCTCATATCAATGCTTGTTTAAACTCCCGTCCGTTAATGCCCATGTCCAGCGATCCATCAGATCTAACCGTGTTGTCTCCAAGACACTTCATAATTGGATCACCACTGACTTCGCTGGTAGAATCATCTCTGCTTGACTTGCGCACGAATAAAAAGCGATGGCAGGTGGAATATTTAACTGAACTACAGCGGCATTATAAATGGCAAAAAGGTCATCACAAATTTCAAATTGGTGCGTTTGTTACTTCTTCACGACGACAATTTGCCTCTTTTAAAATGGAGTCTCGGGCGAATTATTGAGGCCCATCCGGGTAAGGACGGCGTGATAGCGGGTAGCCACCATCAAAACTTCGCACTCTGTTATAAAAGGGGCCGTAACCTGAATTAGCGTACAACCAGCTGATGAAGATCCATAGTAGCATCATATTTGCAATCAACACGTCAATGATACACGCATAGTTCAAATTTTTAGATTGTAAGTTTCATCAAACTAATTAAAGTACACGGACTTTAAGGCCGCAAGTATGGTCTCGCCTGAACCATGAAAACAATCATAATACAATAAAATATCATTGCTGCTGGAAAACATAAATTAACATAACCTGAAATGAAGAAAGGATAATGTAAATTATTATGTAAATTGAAGTCATACATAAGTTCAAAAATGGTTCCATATCCATACACTTAAACATTGGGACTGGCAACCAATACTTACTTGAAAAGAACACCGTGACGGTTCAGGCTAGTAAGGTTTAAACGAATAAAAACTAAATTACGATCAGTTTTTTGCTCAAATCAAATTGTAATTCAAACACAATTTTCAATTTAAGTTACCATCAAGATTATAATCAATTACAGTTTGGAATTCATATTTTTTATAAATCTTATAAGTTTAATGTTTTATTGCAATAATGTTCCGTACTGCAATTTTTACTGATTACAATTAAAATTGAGTTTGGAATATCAAACTAACACCTCTCGAATCATTTTAAAATGAAAGCTGAAATTGTAAATTTTGTAATTTAAACTTCACTCAAAATTGTAAATCAATTCCTCCTTCAATTTTGTAAAATTGAGTTTGGAACTTAGCCTCCTTGTATTCAAAATATCACAAAATTTCTATCTAATTGCAATCAAAATTTTTGAATTCAAAAACAACTTTTTCTCAGAATTTTGCCCTCACTAAACAAAAAATTTTTGCTCAAATCGATTTTATAATACTAACTTAATCTTTAATTTTTGTCTAGGTCCAGTCCAATTCGAAATACAAACTCAATTTTAAACTAAAAACCATGTTACAGTTATATTTGTTCTCAAGTCCAAATTACTATTCAAATTCAAATTCAACTCAACATTTTTTTAAACTACGGCTTAAAATTCAAACATTTCGATACTTAACTACTCAGAGTTCTGTTCAAAATTCTGATACAAATTTTCCAAACCTTTTGATTCAAACTATAGTTTTAAATTCGACTTTAACTCAGCATTTCTAATAATACTTAAATAAATTCTCAAGAAATTAATTGCACCCATAATTTTGCTGAAACTCTAGATTGGATTAAAATTGAATTTTTGGTCAAAACTTTGTTCAAATCTTATTTTACCCTGTTAACTAAATTTTTAACATTCACTCAAACTCTTATTAAAGGCACTCAGTTAAACTCTATTTCTAATGTAAGTTCCTACGTAAGATTTTATTTAATTACGGTTTAAAATTGATATGCTTCTGTTATTAAACAAAATTCTTTCAGATTTTTGCTACATTCCTGGTTTTCTAGTTGAACTAAAAAATTTGTTAAAATCATGTTTAGTCGTTAATATTTTTTAAAATTGTATTTCCCAAATTCAAAATAAAAAAGATAATTTCTACTTAAAATCTCACTCAAATTTAGAAATCAAGCTAATTTTCTCTCTTCGTTCTCTTAATCAATTTTCACTCTGTTAAATGCAGTTGACCAATTTAAACTAGATTTATATTCAAAATTCTATGTATGATGTTGGTTAACTTCGAGAACTGATTGGTACTAAATTTCTGACCAATTAATCAATTAGCAGAATACCTAAATATTTATTAAAACTTTGTTAAAACTATAAATTTCACTCAAATTTTCATTTCAATTTAATTCAATGAGCTTGATCAAAATTACAATTAACAAACATTGTTGTTCAGTTTGGAAGTTTAACTCAATTTCGGAATAAAATGTCCCTCACAGTTGATTCAAATTCGGATGGACTTGTAATCTAATTTTATTCTGAATGTATCCAACTAGTTTCTTTTCCAGTCTAATTTTTTGATTCAATTCAAATTGGTTTCAAAATATGTAGCTATTTTGGTTTTCCCTTGCCATATCTATTCTTTGCTCCACCTAATATGTTTCTCTCAAAATTTTGTGAAATCAAAATTCGAGTTGTAGTGGAATGCCAACACCATTTTTTTAAATTTTAATTCCTAATTCAAATTTCACTCAAAATTTCCGATTCAAATTTCTAAACTAAATTCTAAGTATTGCAGCTCAATTCTTACCTAATTCCAATTAAAATTATGTTTGAATCTAGTTTAGAACACTAAAGTTACACTCAAATTTTTGATCAAAACCAAATAGAATGTCCTAATCAATTTCTAATCTAAATTTTCAAAACAATTTTTAAACCAAGTAACTATACAACGATTTGTACTATTAGTGAAACATTTTCTTAATTTCTATTTTAAATTTAACTCAAAATCTTGAAAGGTGTCGTAATAAACCGAAAATTTACGGAGGTTTTACCGGAGGTTTTTTTTTTAGAATCCGCTCTGAATATTTAGTCATGCCCTGGTTGGAATTTTTATTCAAAGATTGGAATTCAAACTCTATTTATAGCAAACTTCTGCTGAAAACTTCCATTAGCACTTGATTCAGATGTAGTTTGTAGTGTTAATTCAATTTTTAAATAAAATTTGAGTTCCTACTCAAGAATTTATTCAATTACATTTAGGAGTTCAAATTCTTATTTAAATTTTTGCTCGAAATTCTGATTTTATATACGATATATTGAAATTCACAAGCGTATGTTGATAAACAATGTTAACTTTCCTCACGTAAATGGGACTCAATATTTTACTAAAATTCATCTTTGAATTGTGAGTTAATTTTAATTCTAACTTAAATTTAAAATTTTACTTAATTATTCCAATTAAAATTTCATTCACAATCATTATGTCCAATTTTGAATTCAAGCTAATTTTGTTACCTTTAGACTTTAATTTAATTTAATTTATAATCAAATATACATTCAAAATTTCCCTCAAACATACAATAGCTTGGAACTTTTCGGATTAAAAATTGGGTTTCGTTCGAACCGATTTTGAATAATGGATAACAATAAAACTGTTTGCCACCTTCTTAAAATTTAAGGAATTTTAACGCTTGTTTGATTCATTTAAATCCGAGGGACTCTGCCATACGTTTCCATATTTTGCTTTAATCAGATAAATGTCACAACATAGATTATTTCGTTTTTGATAAAGGTACATGCGTTAATGAGTATAAACAACAATCAGAAAATCTGCTTTTCTAGAAGAACTCCGGATCGTCAAATAATGTGAAGTAAACTATTGAGATATGCATTTTAATTAGCGGAGTTTAGACCAAAGTGAAACATTTTTAACCTCCAAAAAAAGTATTTGTTAGCCTAAATTTAAAATTTGGCTTATAAAATATTTTGCTGTATCAAATTTTAAGCTAAGAAAGTCGAATTAGGTTCAACAGTGTAATAATTGTTTGGTAACTTCCCCACCTATCATGTTTATTCTTTCATTTTATTGCAGTAATTTTCGAGGAATTAATGGATTTTGGACAGAAGCTGTGATGGATGGCATTCAGAAGTAAACTTAATGGATTTTTTATCACGGCTTGGCATTGGCATATAATACAGATTTACAGAACAGAAGGGGCTATTTATATGAACGCTTATGGCAACCGTCAATATTATTCTGGAAAGTTATTTTGATTAGTAAAAAAGTCAAATTGAATGCAATACGGATCATTGCTTAATGATTTTTCAGAATGAAAAGTTATGAAGTGGTTTGGCGGTTAAACCGATTGTTAATTAACATTAATCGCCGGGAAAATACTAAAATAAAAACTGACACGGCATTGTTGGGTTATGTTTCAAGCTAAAGTAGCATTGATGATGATGGACTGTGGAAATTTAATGACTGGGCTCTCGCATCCTGTAATTCCAAAAGACTGCAATTTTTTTCTAAATTAATATTTTTTTTTTTTTTTTATGTTAAACCACCTTATTACACACTTTGTTATAAATGAGCATCGTGCTCAAAATAATTTGTGTAAGTATGGGGTTGGTCCTTAACTCAAAATGTTTGTAAATAAATAAAATAAAATAAAATAAAGTAACTACATTGCTCGAGAGAGCATACGTTGCAATATTAAGCCTGTACCAGTTGTATCCGGTCGCACGTTTTGAAGATCTGCTTAGTGTTTGTAATTTATCATCAAAGCCTAAATGAAGGCAACATTAAATTATATACAACTAATGAATTATAAAGGTGCTTTACCAATTTAAATGAATTGTAATATTGGGAAAATTTGTATTTCGCACCAAACTGTATTATGTACATTATATTTAGTAAATAAGTTCATGTAAATTTTTATGGTTAAGTTTTGACATAATAAAAGTCAAGGTGTTTCGCTCTCTTATGATTCAACAATTGAAGCGACAACACCTTTATATATCAGTCACAAATTAAATAAAATAACAAAACCAACGAAGTTTACAATTGTTCACCATTATAAAAATTATCATTAACTAGGGAATTCATATACGATTAATCATTTCGTATCCCGACACGAACGAATTGTACATTTGCGTTAGTTGCAATGTTGAATTTTGCGAAACCGAACATCACCAAATGATACTTGCAGATACTTGCAGATGATCGGCCTTGGCTACCTCAGTTATCTTTAGATTATCCATCAACAAGCACTATCAATAACAATGAAAACATCACTTTCAGTACGGATCAATCAACATCGACCCTACATGAAATAAATGGATTGATGAGTATCCCAAATAGCATTATCATAGAAAACGAGGGACTAAAAGAAATCAACGTCGATGTCGTCTGCGGTACTCCCGTTACTAATATTATTTTGGATGACACACTCAGTATGACCAGTTTAGAATCAGCTTTATCATCGTCTTCACAAAATTCGGAATGCGCCTGACTATTCTCCAATTTTATTATTTCATGACAAAAAATTCCGTCTGATATCATGTCAGAGTTGAATAGTAAACAGTGTCCTGGTAAAAGATTAAATTTTTTAGCGAAAATTCTGGTTGATGAGCTGCGGTTCATTTCTTTGTTTATTTCAATGTCGATTATACGAACGATTATAGTCGTTTTTAGTTATTTCGAGTGTTTCAATGTCATTAATAACCTTAATAAAGAACACAAACGGATTTTTAAATCGATCACCTAAAAGACAACATTTTAGAAAAACTTGAGTGCCATGTGGTTACAAGTGTTTTATAAAAATGAACGGAAATCAGTTGACCGACTTCTTTGCTGTGAAATGGAAATATTTAAAAGACTATACAAATATTCCAAGTGCTTAAGATATTAAAAAGGAATGGACGTTCTGCATAATTTCAAACAATTAATGAACATTGATATATAAACTTTGGAAGCCACATTTAATATGAAGAAAAATATTATATAAAACAAATAAAGTATATGAAGTAAGCCCAGGATTTTATCCCCAAAAATAAAAAAATTAAAACAGGCGATGCTAATAAAATCATGCCACAATCTTGTGTGAAGTTAACCCAGTCAAGGATTTTATCAAATTTGATTAAAATGAATATATTTTCAATAAATCTTTTTAAATCGGCATACAAGGGGCTAATTATTGTGCTAGTTTCACTATAATCGGTATGTCGTAAGTACCATATGTCGCAGTTTATATTGTGGTGTGCGGAAACTAAAAATCTCTTCGATTGGGGCTGTAAGTTTTTTTAAATGGGCATGGGTTTGTTGCAATTTGCCGAAATAGGGCATTTGTCTTGCAATGCAATAGCATTTACCCAGTTTTAATCAGACTATATTATCGTGAGGTTATATTGTCGCGAAAGCAGAACATTAGTTAGCCCTCTATATGTTCTGTATGTTTTTTTTGTTTTATGCGCACCACAATAAAAAATGACTAAAACTTGGAAAATGCCATGGCCTACTAGGATAAATGCCATATTTCGGCTATTTGCAACATACCGATCATCGTGAAACTAGCAAATTATTTATCCTCTAATATGCCCATTTGAAATATTTACAGCCCCAATCCGATAGATTTTTAGTTTTCGCACACCACAAAATAAAGTTGGTTAATTTTATTGGGTTGCAAGAAAACGGCCATATTTTGGCAACTTGCGACGTAGGTACCGATTATCATGAAATTAGGACGTTAATTGTATGTCCATTTGAAAAGTTTTAGTGAAAATATATTTATTTTAATGAAATATAATAAAATCCTTGGCTGAGATAACTTCACACAACAGTATATATGTGGCTAACAGCTTATAAATATTCGATCTACTTTCGGAATTATGACGATTCTGCGGGGCGTATACGTCATACTCTGAAGTGTCTCAATATGATCTATGAATAACAGCTTTATCTAAAAAACGGTTTATGCTAGCGAATTACAATCAAAAATGCTTAAACAGTCATAATCATAAGCATTCTAAGTGATAACGAAAAAAAAAAATTTGATTTTTTTAAAATTCAACAAGGGGTTAGGGTAGGTAGTAGATTCTAGTAGGATTTGGAAAAATATATTTTTTTCGTAATCTTTCAGAATGCCTATAATTATAATATTATAATTTATAGCTGTTTAAGCATTTTTGAATTAAATTCGCTAGCATAAACCGTTTTTTATGAAAATCTGTACATAGTGGACCATATTAAGTCACTACGTGCTACGGCATATACGCCCGGTAGAATCGGCATAGCTCCGAAACTAGACCAAATATTTATAAACTGTATACAGCGTATAATGGTAAACAATGGTGTCTATTAAATTCCAAAAAGTTGAAATTACCAGCCCCGTTAGTATTTTATAGATAATTGGTAAAATCAAAATTAAATCGAAAAGTTCCCAACAAAAGAATGACAAACATAATTTGGCAAGATACCAAATTTGGCATATCCAATTTGAACAAATTCCCAGATTTTCTAAAGCCGAAACTGTTCCTTGGCAAACGAATTAATTCTATTTTTCAGACATTTTAAATTAAATTAAAAAATTATTTAAAATTGCACGACTTTGTATTAACAGATATCAAGCGAGTGCTCTTCAGTATCGGATGGTTTTGATTTAGGTAACTGCGAGGTTTAGAGTCTAAATCATTTTATTTAAATCTTATTTCACCGTTTCTAAGGCCGCTCGTCATTTTCTTTTAATTTCAAAAAGAGTCATTAACATTTTTACGCTGATTGCCATTCTAATTACAAAATTAAATCATCTTCTTCCATAATATTTTAAAATTCTTATAAAAAGTGATTCTAATAATTAGTGCATCATTTCTCAAAAATGTCGGCTACTATATCTCTTTGCAAAAATGAAAAAAACGCCCTAATAAAATAGAACAATATTGCGTTTTCATTGCGAATTAAATACCCACATTTTTCGGCATAAACGTTGGGGGTATTCTATTTTGGTGTTTCACGTTTGTTGGGGGCACAATCTAAATTTTGTGCTATGATTTAGCAAGACTGTCTTCAGTTTCCCCAAGATGAACGACGTGGACTGTATCATGGATTTCTTGGATATTCACCGTATGACTTTTTATTTTATTATTTTTGTTCAGCTGTGGTTAGGCTACTATTTCGAACGATTCGACTAATTCCCCGATAGATTAATTTCATATTTGCAGCATAACTTAGGTGGAATATACTTTAACTAGATCTAAAATGTGATCGGAAACCCATGTGTTGTAATTCTTCTTTCGCATCATTGGTGATTTTCATCAACTCTTCTTTCTTTGTCCTGGTAAAAGATTTCGATATGGTTACTCCCATCACTAATATTACACAAAGTACTTACTCTGGTTGCTGTTGACAATGTTGATGGTGTTACAGCAAGTGATAATCCTTGTTTTTCTAATTTTTGCTTCCTGATAGATTTACGTAATACTGTATCGTTCATTTTGTTTACTTTGAATTTAGTTGGAGTACCGAGAGAGACGGTAGGATAAAATAAAACACCATGTTCTGAATTAGTGCGTTCGCCACCTGATATATTTTCAACATCAGTATGTGTTCTGTATTTGATTCTGAATTAAGACCGTTAAAACTCATTTGTTTTCCCGCTTTAACAAACCCTATAATTGACAAGAATATATCCCGACGATTCTCCTTTCCACTTTTGATTGAACTATTCTTACTTGGATATTGAATATTGCTGTAAACACCTCTAGATCTGGAACTGTTGTAGTCAGATGAAACATTGTTATCGATTAGAATTTCGGTTGTATTATCCACAGTATTCCTCGGATTTAAACTATCCAGCTCAAATTGTGTTCCTTTTGCCCGTCGCTCCATTGGCTTCTCCTCTTTCCATACATTTGTATTTGACTAGGGCTTGTAACCAAAATTTGCCCATAGTGGTAACTGGCCTACTTCGTTTTGCCTAACTAACTAGCCTACTATGTTTTGCCTATTGTGGTAACTTACCTACTTAGGAAAAGATGTTTGTTGTGGACAAGCGATTTTCTTCGGATACAAGATTCGGTAATATTTGACGTTCGATATATTTTGATGCGAGGCACTATTATCACAATATTGATTCTAAATGCTTTAGTCGCAGATTGGTTTGCACTTTGCTGTTAAATTGATTCACTTTGTTTTTGCATGTGCAAGTATTTGCTACGACTGTCCGCTCGTGGTGTAATTATTAATAATTAATAGAATAGCAACTAACTAAATACTAGTCCGAATATAACTATCTGTAGCATTCGACTTCCTTAATGGTTCACTATACTGTTCACTAACATGCGTTATGACTCAGCACAGAAACTGTTACCGAGCGTGTAGAAATATATCGAACCTGTTTAATTGGACGATGATAACGATGTTACAACAATAGTTTTAGTAACGGCAACGACTAACTGGAAATATAAAGCAGTCGCATTACAATGTTATCACAGTGGTTAGCTATTGAAACAGCAACCACGTTGCTGAACAGTGTTGTCGTGAAAGAATATCTTTTCTTTTTATTCGCAGAAAATAAATTACGGTACATCAATTACCACGAACAATACAAAAGGTGGCTCGTTTCGACCGTTAACCATGCGTGATAATAACTGGATTGTTGCGTCGACGATCGATGACTACGATGTTACAGCATTAAGTGTGGTCAGTAACGACAAAGAATAACTGCACGTTCGACGGCTATTAAAACGGCAACCACGTTGTAGGTGTACTAATTTTTCCGTAAAAATTGGGTTACTCCATATAAATTATCACCAACAATACAAAAGGTGGCTCGTTTCGACAATTAATCACGTATGATAATAACTGGATTATTACGTCGACGATGATGACGATCTCACAGCAATAATTTTTAATGTCAATAACGGTCAATATGATACTTCGAGCCGGATATTCTGGAAAAAATCTGCATTGAATGGTCCTTCGAGCCGGATTTGAACCAGCGACCTATGGATAGTGATGACAAGATGAGAGCGGTCGCGAATGTATAGAGTTTTATGTTTTCTGCTTTGTCATTATTTTAGTATCAAACACGTTAGTCAGATGAAACATAAGTCACAAGACCAACGTTCAAATAGACCGTACCAAGTATCATTCACTTCCTTACATGAATATTACGATTAGGGATGACAACAAAAATTATTGTGGTACTAAAATAAACTCGGATTTATTATTTTACCGTTTACTCAAGCCTCCTCCCCACCTCTCAAAAACAAAATCATCGACACGGTTTAGAGATTTAGATTTATAGTTTTATTGATTTCCTATCATTCATCCTGTTTACAAAAAAAAAAAAAAAAAAAAAAAAGAAAGAAAAAACCAAAATGAAAACTTGTTTCAAAACCAAACCTTCCTCAAATAATTTAAAGGTGACAACCGCACATTTTCCAGGCCATTATATCACAACTAAGACAACCACAAAAACATTTTTTTTTTTGCTTTCGATCTAGTTCCAACAACAACAACAACAACAACAACAAAAATTGTGTTCTTTTTAACGAGGCATGTACGGTACCCCGCATTATAAAACTCGTACAAAAGCTCGTAAATAATTCGTGTTTTTAGTTATTTTTCCATGGATTTTCCGTTAGTTCGACATTCGCTTTCAATCTGGAGAAATTTTTGTTATCGTTTAACGTTTTTTACGTATACTCGGTTTTTGAAAATGAAATTGGAAATTTTGGGGAAAACACGAATTTGTTTTCGTTAGATTTAAAATTTGTTAGTGTAATAATTTTGTATTCCATAAATATACAACATAAGATATACGAGAATAACACAAATAAGTTTTTGTTCGGTATTTCGATTCCGTTTCATATTACGTGAATGACTTTTATCTAATTACACTTAATGTTTTCTTAATTTTATGTAACATTTAAACATTAGTTCTTCTTCCTTTCAATTTTTAGGGTATGCTTAGATGTTTGAATTTTTTTTTGGTATGTTGAAATAGTTTACTATAACTATCTATCTATCGATGGGTAATTGAAATTCAATCATTGATTTGCTTAATAATTGAGTTATAATTGAATTGAAATGTTATAAGAGACTATTGAGTATGGTTTTTGGTTTGGGATGCGGTAGATATGGGTGGCTATTTCAAATCAAATGAAACGAATTTAATATTTTCTATTACATTTCAATAAACTTTACATTTTTACCAAAAAAAAATCTCGCCTGTAAAACACCTACATTTGAATGTTTAGGATAATATTACATCATATTGTCATGTCATTAGATGTCTCCCCTCAAAAGAAACATAAATTTGGTATTATCGTCATTTGCGGTATTGGTGAAACTGCTAACCACAAATGTGGTTTGTTTTTGTTTCGAAAATATTTCGTAATGAACTTTATATGTATAAGTAGAGTGATTTTTGAAATTTTGGAATCACCAGTTTTCGTTTGAACTACTTCTCAGCATAACATTTTGTTTAGGTTTTGTTTTTAAAATCGTTCTATCTGTAATTTGTACTATTTTGTTAATTAGCGTACGCCTCTTATAAACTATATGCTTTGTTAGTCAATAAGTAAAATGTTTTGTGGTATTTAACCCCATTGGATTACCCATATTCAAAATTTTGGTATCGTTTGGCCATTAATCTCACGCCTTATGCGTTTGCATGTATGTACGTGTTTCCTCGCACATTTCTTAATTTCTTCACTGACGAATTCGATTTTTAGAGCCTTATGAAGGTTATCATTCCTTATGTACCATGGTAGGTTGACGGAACTTTACGTTAGTTTTCTTGGTAGAACGTCCAAAGAGGTTTCAAGATATAAGAGCAGTTTATTATGTAATGGTAGCTCAGAGTTCCTTAATATGAGCGATTACATTTTTCTATATTTGATGCTTGATTTGATGTTGTACTCTTTTTTCATTTTAACATGCTGTTTCTATGTTTGCATGTGGAATTGGTTGCGAATTCAGTCAAACATGTAACCCATTAACAATTTTGTTGGTAAAGTTTATACGCACAGATTTAGTTTCGTTGAGTAGAAGGCACCATTTATTCGTCCAATTACTCAATGAATTAGCGGCATTTTGTAATTTAATGGTTGATTCCTTTATATTGTCTCCAATTGCCAAGATTGCAGTATCATCCGCAAATATTGCAACATTTGTTCCTTTTGTGATTAATACGTCTCGTACTCGTAGTGGAACTCTAGCCGATATTTGGTTTAGTTCGGAGCATTCCTCTTTATATTTTACACGAAAGTATCGACTAGCAAGCTAGATATGACTTTAAAATCAGGTAAAGCTGCTTCGGCAGATCCCTGTTTAGTTTATTTTCCAGGCCTTGGTGTCATACTTTGTCGAAGGCTTCGGATGAGTTTTCTTACTTCTATTACTGATTTTAACCTTTGAGTAGTAGCTTTTTAAATAATTTTATAATTGAAGGAAGTAGGGAAATCGGCCTGCACAATGTTTTCTTGTTTGGCGGCTTGTTCGGTTTTATAATCATTATCACCTCTGCCACCTTCCACTGCTATGGAATGTATTTTAGTCTGAACGCTGCGTTGATTACTTGCAGTAATTTTCGTAATATTTTTTCTGGTAGTGCTTTAACTATAAGTCCAGTGATTAAATCATAACCAGGCGATATTTTTGAGTTTAAGTTGTTACAGGTTTTATTGTGTTTATCTTGGAAGAGGTTGAAATGTGTCTTTAAGGTATTTATTTATTTATAGTATTTTATAAATAATTTAGTATTAAAAGGAAAAGCACACATTGAAACAAAGCAATCGAAAAATAAAATAAAATAATAATAATGAAGTTGCTTCTATTAGGCATAAAAACCTCTTAAATTTTTTCAAACAATTTTCACCTCATGCTTACAAATTCTATTTTGAGCAGTAGCTCATTTACAATAAAATGTACAGCACGAGGTGAAATAATATTAAAAATTAGCAATAATAACAAAGTTAATAAAAATAAATTAAAAAACTACGTATTGCACATTAATGTAGGCTGCAAACAATGCAGCCTTTTTTTGGCACTTCTAACCCAAGTTCCATCGTCATTCTTGATAGGAGCTATTTGTACTTTAGGCCTTTTAAGACCTTTAGTTGCTTTTCAAAGAGAATAGTTAGTGTTCTTTTTGCCTGAAAGCTAGCTATGTATTCGCTAAAAGATTTTTTCTTGATTTCTTTGATGAGCATTTTCATTTTGTTGCTTAAATAGTTATGTCGTGATTTGCTTTGTGGTGCTCGGTTCCTCGGCCAGATTTTATACACTTCCCGTTTTTCTCTAACTAGATCTCTCATTTCTGCTGGATAGTTTATGTAATTTTCCGTTTGGTGACAAGTGTAGCAGGAGTACTCTGCCACGTACAACATCAAGTTGTGCCGGAGTTTTAATTTGTACTTAAAATTCAATGTTGTCTTCGACTAAATTTCGGAAGAGATCCATGTTTGTTTTATTCTTTGTAAACCTTGGCAAATTTTCTTTTTGATAATGGTATCACTAAGTGTCATAATGACAGGCGAAAATCCTTCATTGTATTTGAGTAGTACGTATAGTTTTCAGATTTCCACTTCGCTACAAATAAATCTTTCAAATCTGGTATCTTATATGTATCTGCCGGCCGATATGTTAGTTTACGATTAAGATTATGAAGTTTAAACTGAGCGATTTGATTAACGTAAAATAGTTGTCTTTATTTTGATGATGCGCGCGGAGGGCAATATATTGAAGATATGTTCAGTGCCTTTTGATTATTTAATCGAACATTAGTGGTGGCTAATTGCATAATTTCTTTTTCAATTTACACTCCTCCGTAATGTTTAATGTTTTCCTTCACAAATATGGTTGAGCCTCCTATCGCTTTTCCTGCTGGGTAGTTGGCGTGGTAGCACGGTTAATGAATCTTTTATCAGACGAGATTCTAAAATTGGGAATATATCTATCTTTTCTAAATTTGGACAAATTTCTAACTCTGGAATTTATTGCAACAGCCAGGCTTCTTTCATGTTTTAGTAGCCTTAAGTTTAAGGCTTCTTTGTTTTTTAGAATTTGGCCGTCTATCTTGTAACTTTCTGTTTCTTGCTGTTTTGAAATCGGTGAGTATATTTTCCGCTGTATTATTGCACTTGCTTGTGATTCTATCACTAGGTTTTTGGATATTGTCCTATTACTGGGCACCCCACGGATTAGCGGGCCCTACCGTTTTTCGTTTCTCAGATTTTGCAGTTCCCTGACTAGTTCACAACCTTGTAGTACACAATAAATAATTGTAAACACAATTTAATTTAATTTAATATTTTCTTGTTATTTTAATTAATTTTTTTTTTTTATTTAATTTTATTTAATTAACATTTTTTTTTAATTATTTTTTTTTCAGCATTTTAATTTTTTTATATCACCGCGCGATGTGGGCGGCATGCCGCCTTATTAAGAATCGAGAGCAGACTGAAGTTAAAAGAAAAAAAATTCTATTTTGGTTTGTTGTCTCTACATGTGGAAGAGACAGTAGTTCATTGGTAGAATGCGTGTGTTCCCAAAAGATAATGTCAACGGTGAGCGGCGTAAAAACGTTGCATTAGTGGTTGGGTAAACTTAGATGCCAATGTATGTGAGTGATACTTTGTGGCGGAGAACGTATGAGTGAGCCGCTACAACCTCTATAGTTACCAGGATTCTCTCCGTTACAATCTACGCATTTTGTTTTGTGAGATTTCCCCGAAACTTCACACATCTATAGGCTCTCATTTGTAATATTTTACAGTTGAATATATCCTTGGCAATTCTTACACTGAGGTATTAAGCCATTGTATTTTTTTGAACGCTTCTCTTCTATCTCTCACGTTAAGGATTGCCTTAATATTGAAATTTTTTTTCACTTATCCGTTGCTATTAAAAATAAGCATAAATAATGGAAGCCCCCTCATTATTAATTTTGATCCATTGATCAGTTACGGTTTTTTTCATCTTTTATGATAATTAGTGCACGCTCTATTTTGAAGCCATGCTCTTTAAGGTCTTCGATTATATACTGCTTTGTACAGGTTGGATGAAGACCTCCGGCCATCACTTTGATGTCTATCATTCCTTACCTCCATTTGTCAACTTTGCAGCTAAGGATCGATAGCAGATTTTTTTAATGATTGGATAGTACCATATTTAGTTACGCAAATAATGTTGGCTTTCCTGATCTGGTATATTTTGCCGATTTTGATTTAATACACTTAACTTTGAAGTTTAGTCTGAAGCTACAATTGCTGGAGAAAATTCTGCCTGCCTTTTTAAATAGGTCTTTTCTTCCTGTTTTTTTTTAGGATCCAGTCAGTTTCTTTTCTTAATTCTTCTTCATCAGTGTGGAACTCTGCAGCACACTGTTCCTCACGTTTCTTTGCCTGTAAAATTTTTTTCAGTAACTCATTTTCTAACTTAAGGGTTTTTACTTTTTTAATTAACTCCGAAGTAGTTTTTCGTTACACAGTTGTCTACGGAGTTGTTTATTTCCTATCTCAACACTTTTAGTTGAGGATGTTGGTGATCTTCCCGTTATGGAACTTTTTCCAAATGGGTTTACAGAGTTCATTATCTCTGAAGTATTCCGATCATTGGATATGGACGACTCGGAGCCTGCTTGTACACTCCTCAAAGTCACCGGAACTAGGTATCCGTAATGTTTGCTCCTTCCGGATCATACCATATTGGTTATTATATTCAGGGAACAACCCACGGCTAGTTTTCGTCCGAAAATGGAATTTTATTTGCTATCGGCCACTTGGGGACGCGCCCGATGGGAGGCTTGCAACTCCACATGAGTTATATAAATATTTAATAGGAAAAACTTCTATTCGGAAGTGTGTTGGTGTAATAACGGATGAATGAATATGGTCTGATTAAAACTCATCTCGTATCGGATTTAAACAAATGACCATATTCTTGTTGAGTTCGTCTCTTACTCGAATAAAACCAAGAAAAATATTAGGATGACAATAGTCGTTATGATTACAATATCAGTGATGCTACCTATTTGCTGTATCTTGCCAAGTTTTTTAAGTCTTTTAATATTTCGAATATGTAAATTGTGTTGATATTCTAGATTTAGTTTGATTCTGTTGGTTTGCTTCGGTAATATTTATGCCTGTTGTCAGGATACAGTATTTAAATTTTGTATGTCTTTGTTGGTAAAAGTCCAATCTTTTATTTCCAATATCTCTTCATGATCTCGTTGAAGTTACTTAGCAATATTGTGTTTTCTTTTATGGGTTCAATTATTTCATTCTCATTTAAAAAAAATTTCCATCCACATTTAGTACCCTTATTTACTGCCTAACACAACGGTTTTCTTTTAGTTCCTGAAGGTGGTTCAATAAGGATATGGTGCCTCCTCAGCTATTGTGACATTTTATTTTATTTATTTATTTATTCAAAAATAACACCAACAAACAGATATTAATGATCCAATTACATGTTGGACGTGAAGGTAGTACAATATCAAAAACAAAGGGTTAATAATAATTTGACATAAACCAAAACCAACACTAATGTAATACTACTAGACTGATTCAGTGATGAAGCACACTAAACTTCTTTTGAACCCGTTCAATATTAGTGAATGTGTGCTGTATTTACGATTCCAAATAACGGTTAAGTATTCGAGGTTGCTTCGTACAGGCGCATTATAAATGCTTATGAAAGTGCTGGAAGATTTAATATTTTAGCCAGTCCTCATCACGAAGCCAAGCATTTTATAAGTATTGCTGATTAATTTATATATATGAACCTTAAACGAAAAATTCTTATCTATAAAGATCCCTAAATCTTTAACAAATGGACAAACCGATAGACAACTATTACCAATTTTGTAGGAAAATTCACTAAATTGCCCTGAGTTCATTGAATCATAAACAAATTCTGTAAAGTTCAATGAATTAGTCAAGGTAGACCTAGATTTGTAGAAACCATGCTGATGATTAGAAATTAATTATCCCGTTTTTTCTATTAATGCATTAAACACAAGTCGTTAAAATGTTTTTGCGATAGTACCTAGTAAGGCAATAGGTCTGTAGTTTGAAACAAGTGTTTTATCACCAGATTTGAAAATATGTACAATAATTGCCCTCTTCAAAACATCGGGAAATACGCATTCATTTAGCGACTTATTGAACAATAAAGAGAGTGGGAAACTTAATGTTTCAGCTGTGTGATATAAGAAGTAAGGTGAAATGTCGTGAGGTTCCCTTGCCTACATCCAAATATCTCAACTGGGCAGTAACTATGGAAGGGGAAATAAAGGAATTATCAAGTGTATCAATCAAAGACAAAGTGTTCAAAGACAAAGTGTTCTCCTCTATAAGTGAATTGGGATTCAAAGGGGTACGGTTATCAAATGTATAAACTGACTTAAAATAAGAGGCGAACATATTACAGATATCAGTATTGTTGTTCGCGATGCTAGTGTTGTCTCGGATGCTTTGGGGGAAAATACTTGTTTTTTTGAACGATTTAGTATAAGACCAAAACCGTTTTGGATTGAATTGGATGTTCAATTCGATGGAAGAGAGGTAGCTAGCGTAACACGATTTTATTTCCTTCCTCACTGTTGCACGTAAGGATTTGAATAAACTACAAAACTCGGGATCAATGGTTATTTTGGATTTTTTATAAATTAAATGTTTAAATTCAATTAATTTAATTAGGTTTCTTGAATACCAACTTGGATAGTCCTTTCGTTTTGGTGGCATGCATGAAATACAAGATTCAATAATATTATTCAGTTCGTTATAAAATATTCTTATTGAATCATTATTGCTTAAAGAATCAAATAAATTTGACCAGTCAATCGAACTTATTATGGAATTTATGCGATCATAATTTCTCTTTTTCCATAGCCTAATTAATCGGGTCGTATTATGCCATATATTTTATGTTTATTTATTAGAATCTCGATATACTATAGGTGAACTTGTTTGTTGACCAAATTTAATATAAGCTGGTATATGATATGTAAGCTGGCTGGATTTTTTATTAGCATGGGCGGTCCTTCATGTTCGATGGCTTCTATCACATTCGCGTATGGGATCGTTTCTATTTTCGTTAATTAAGGACTGACCCCTTATCCAGCACAGCACAACTCTTACTATCTCTATTACAAACTCTTTGACTAATTGAAAACTAATAGAAGGTTTTCTAGGATGTTCTCATATCTGCTAAGTTTCCACTGTTTATATTCCTATTCCCTTGCTTGATTGACGCTTGTGAGGTTATTTATCTTGGTTTCTAATATGAGTTTTATGTATTTTTGTGACTTTATTGTCTTTTGTCAACATTTAATTCTTAAATTTAGATCCCGCTTTTCTATGGATGAATGTTTTAACGCAGTGTTTATTGGTCGCTTGATGTGCTCTTCAATGCTCTACCTGTATAATCCTAAACTGGTTTTCTTCGTTACAGATGTCTTAAACTGGTTGTTGTGTTATTGGTGTTTTGTAGTTTGATAGACGCATCTTCGTAAGCTTCTTTCTAAAATTTGTATGCCATTTATCACTAATTATTTCCGACAGTGATTGTCTGTAGTAGTAATTATGAGGTTCTTTATAACTGCAAACTCGTCTCTTAAACATGAAAACGCATTTACTTTTAGTTTTAGCCTTGGAGAGCCGTTCGTCACTTTGTTTGTGATTTTTGGTTTGTGTAGCAATTCATAATTATTTTCCTAAATTCCTGTGTTTGATCTTTTTACTTTCATTTTATTATTTCTATAGCTGACAGCAAACGTCAGTGGCTTGTGATTCGTGACTCTTTTAACTTTCGTTGTTTCATAAAAGTTATTAGACGATCTTTGCAACTACTATTTGTTAAGCGTTCTCATTTTTTGTAAGATTTGTTAGGGGCTTTTCAAAATATTTCATATAAATTGGAATTACCTTGTTGGGATCTGTTTTTATTCACAAATTTGTTGTAATATAGCCCATGTTGTACCTCCGACCGTGCTGATAGCTTTTCTGTTCCTATGTTGAATTAAAATAAAACGACAATGTCCATAACCAATGTTATAATAATTTGAGCTCTTAAAGAAGAATGATCGAGAGTTTCTTCTATATTTTTTATCGTCGATCGTTTTTCAGGTGGTCAAGAGCGGAGAAAACTAATTAGTGTTTTTTGTATTTGGTCTTCTGTAAATACATAGATAAAAAATAATGACATACTAATGAGCGAATCTATATTTTGGAATTAGTATATAATTCTAGTAATAAAAATGTAATAAAAATGTAAAATGTACAAGGTAATAAAATGTAAGTATATAACGTATAACAATTATAATTGAATTCTATCTAAATATGAATTATATAATGCAAATGTACAACCGTTACATCTGGTCTAGGTACCGCCAGTAAAATCCATGATAGCAATATTATTATGGTATAATCCCAAAGGAAAATCCTTGATATTATGGATCCGCAGATTCACACCCGAAGGAGCTCCAAAATTAAGATCTGGGCCCTATTGCACCAACTACTTATCACTTATTACTTATCAACTTATCATAAATTTTGATAATTTTCTGTTGTACCAAATTGAAATTTGATAAGTATTTAATTGAGTTATAATAAGTGATAAGCGCTCACTTATCAAAATTAAGTTGCACCAATTTGCGAAATGATAAATGATAAGTAATATTTTGATAAGTGATAAGTTTGAGGTTTTTGATAATTTTTTCGTAGTTCTGTTGCACCAAAAGTTTTAACTTATCAATAATCGACTACTTTAATGATAACTTATCAAAAATATCAATAAGAAAAATTTCACTACTCAAAAAAATTGATAAGAGCTACAAATTGTAGTGGTATGACGGAAGTTTGTTAAAAACGTTTTTGTTTTGCTGTTATTGTAAGATGAGAACTTTTGTTCGATTTTAAAAGAGTACAAACACATTTTTCAATAAAATTATTTATTATTATAAATGATAATGACAATACATGTAACAATGTGTTTTCAAGTGTATAATAACTTTAATTTCAAAATTTATACCGCTATTTTGTTGTATTCTAATAAGTTATAATAATAAGGACGTGTTCGAAGTTTGTAATAATTTTGTTTTTGTAATAATTTTGACAGGAGTGAAATAATTTTTTTTTTCATATTTTGTAATAAGTTTTATTTGTAATTTTTTTTTTTACAAATAAATTAACGTAATACGGCTTAGTTATCGTTATTGCGCGCTTTTGTTTATGAATATTATTACAGAAGTGTCAGATTTACAACACGTAGTGGCTGTGATAATTTGGTTGAATACAAAATAATATCATAATTATTACAGCTGGAATAATTATCACAAGCTTCGAACACGTCCTAAGTCAAGGTAAGAACAATTTCATTCTGTTCGATTTATCATAGAGGTAAAACAGTTGTTTTTCGATATTTTAAAATTAATATAAAACTATCAAATATAGGTATTATATCAACTTTAGTGAACAAAAACTGAAATTTATTAAACGAAAGAATAATTTTTATAAATAAATGCGTCGGTTCGAAAGATTATTCGAGAATGAAAACGAAAGAAAAAATCGTGTATTGAAAGCCAGAACCCAATATTCTCTGGACTCGCAAGTGATAAAACATTTTCGTTTGTCACATGAACAAACACCATGGAAGCGACCGAAACTGCGCATTGAGTCCTATACAGCAGCTACTAACAAAACTGCATTGGTTAGGAATATCTAGGTTAGAAGTTTCTTGAGATGGGTGGTTACCTTCAGGTAGCTGGTTGCTTCGATGGAACAATGATTAATATATTAGATGCACCTACGGTCAATGAAGAACAGTGCGAATCGGCATGGAAAACATTCAATGAATGCAATGATGGTGTGTGGCCCCAGGTAGTGTCCATGACTCCAGAGTATTGCCATATACAAGGCTATTTATCAATTTTGAGTTTTGTTTTCGCCCGTTCCCCGGTGCTGTGATTTTGGGTGACAGTACCTACTTCCCCTTAAAGATTGGCTTTTCCCACCAATGCGAGGAAATCCGGATGATGCAATAGAGCAAAGATTTAATCGTGCTCATAAGCAGACGAGACGAATAATGGAAAATCATTTTGGTTTGTGTTGTAGTTAAATTTAATTTATTTGTTAATAGAAATTTTCTTAATTCATTTGTTACGAAAATAAATTGTTAACGTTTAAGCACTGCTAAAAAATTATTTACAGTTAGAAAAGAGAATTTATTTTAAAAGCAACAAAAGAAAAGTTTAACAATTGATTCTGAACACTGAAATAAGAACTCTCAATTGAGAAAAGTTTCTCTTTATGTATTATTATATACATGCAAAATTGTTGTTGTTATTAAATTACAGAATACCAATTTTTTAATTGTTTTGCCATGTAGGTCCAAAACCATTGTTTTACATATAAAATGTGCGGAAACCATATTATTTTGCAAACACTATCACATTTATAGCATTTTTGTTTAGATCATTACAACTTATCATAAAAATTTGATAATTCGTCAATTGATAAGTAATAGACAATCTGATGTGCAACGCTTATTACTTATCATTATCAAAATTTGATAAGTTTTTAAATTGATAAGTGAGTGAAATTTTGTTATTTTTGGTGAAACGCTTATCACTTATCATTATCAAAAAAACTAACTTATTATAAGTTGATAAGTAATAAGTGATAAGTAGTTGGTGCAATAGGGCCCTGGGCCCAATTGCACCAACTACTTATCACATATTACTTATCAACTTATCATAATTTTTGATAATTTTCTGTTGTACCAAATTGAAATTTGATAAGTATTTAATTGAGTTATAATAAGTGATAGGCACTAACTTATCAAAATTAAGTTGCACCAATTTGCGAAATAATAAATGATAAGAAATATTTTGATAAGCGATAAGTTTGAGGTTTTTTATAATTTTTTCGTAGTTCTGTTGCACCAAAAGTTTTAACTTATCAAAAATCGACTATTTTAATGATAACTTATCCAAAATATCAATAAGGAAAATTTCACTACAAACACTCAAAAAAATTGATAAGAGCTACAAATTTTAGTGGTATGACGGAAGTCTGTTAAAAACGTTTTTTTTTTTGCTGTTATTGTAAGATGAGAACTTTTGTTCAATTTTAAAAGAGTACAAACACATTTTTCAATAAAATTGTTTATTACTCAAATGATTATAAATGATAATGACAATACATGTAACAGTGTGTATTCAAGTTTATAACAACTTTAATTTCAAAATTTATCGCTATTTTATTGTATTCTATTCAGTTCTTGTGTATGACGATTGCCATTTGTGAATAATGTAGTTAAACTGAATTTCCTTGTTAATAGGAATTCTCTTAATTTATTTATTATGAAAATAAATTGTTTACGTTCAAGTACTGTTCAAAAATTATTTACAGTTAGAAAAGAGATTTTGTTTTAAAAGCAACAAAAAAAAGTTTTACAATTGATTCTAAAAACTGAAATAATAACTCTCAATTGAGAAACGTTTCGCTTCATGTATTACATACATGTAAAATTGTTGTTGTTATTAAATAACAGAATAACAATTTTTTAATTGTTTTGCTATATAGGTACAAAACCATTGTTTAACATATAAAATGTACGGAAAGCACATTATTTTGCAAACACTATCACATTTATAGTAATTTTGTATAGATCATTACAACTTATCATTAAAATTGATAATTTGTCAATTGATAAGTTAACGACATTCTGATGTGCAACGTTTATCACTTACCATTATCAAAATTTGATAAGTTTTCAAATTGATAAGTGAGTGAGATTTTGTTACTTTTGGTGAAACACTTATCACTTATCATTATCAAAAAACTAACTTATGATAAGTTGATAAGTAATAAGTGATAAGTAGTTGGTGCAATAGGGCCCTGTTATGGAATGGACAATTATTTATTTTAGGCAAACAATAAGTTCGGCAGATGAAGAGTTACTTGAAGCGGCCATAATATCCAAGCGGAAGAGGATAAAACGAGCTAAACAGTCTTGATTGAAAGGTCGAAGCTCACACCCGCTTAGTTTATTGGGGTTTCAAAAAAATTAAGTAGAGTTTCCTAGAACAGAATACCGCACCAGCTCAAAAATCAATCTTATTTATATATGCCTTGTCCAAAGAACTGCTCGACTTGAATACCAACAAGTACGCCACAAATTTCAAACATTGATAACTTAAAAAGAACCGGGTTTAATTCCCTTGATCACACAAATGAGAGTGAAAAATTTCCGAAATTATTCTTGAGGTAGTATTAAGCATTAATTCATTCAAAATATTGAAAAAAATTTTGGGAGCTTCAAGAAAGAAACTTCCAGAATTTATGGGCTTAAAAATAAAAATAAAAGTGAATAATAGTTTAAAACTATGCTCTTAATTGATCTTCTGATAGATTATTCATAAAGTAGTTTCCAAGAAAGATTCATTTAGAAATGGACTATTTGGAATAAATGAAAGATTAAAATGGGAGCTCTGTGGCTCATATGTGTGCATAGCATTCCCCTGAAACAAACGGAATTTTCCACCCTTACATTACTCTACAGTAAACCAAACAATAGTGGACCAACCTTTTTACGTGATTTTTGAGGAAGCGGTCCAATATGGCCGAATCAACCAAGCGTATCTTTACATTCTTCAGACAAACATATGGCAAACATCTATAGGAAATCTTCAAAAATATCTGTTACATTATAATTCATTCTCGCATTGAAATTCTGCCTTCTTTCAATGCCCTTAAAAAAAATATTAATCTGTTTGTATGCCTAAATCCAGGCAAGATGCATACATTCAGGCGAATTAAATCATCTACCATCTAACCATCAACACAAAAGCTACGTTAGCGTTTGCATGAACGATCGGATAGAAAAGCTTAATCAATGAGAAAATTATTTAGAATTGTTTGTTGCGAATTTTAGATGTGTTTTGAAATATGTACTAAAAAATTCTTTAAAACAGGCGCACATTTTATTGGCCCACCTCTTTTACATTTTTTTTCCATAAATCACAACTTGTCATTGAATTTTAAACAATTTATTGCGTTAAATCAAAATTGTTCAAACAATTTGCATATTTGTTTGTTTTCCATTTATACCAAAAATAATTACAAAAAATTATTAATTAACCTATTTAAAAATTTAAATTAATTTTAAACAAATAACCAAAAATTTTATAATGAAAACAATATTTATAATTTATAAAAAAAATTAAATTAAAAATAAATATTATTTTTAACAATTATGATTAAAATTAAAAAAAAAAGAAGAAAAACAATAACAACACCTTGAAATAATTTAAAACTTTTATTTTGTAAAAAAAAACAATTGTATTTAATCCTTTAACTGGATTTTTGAGTTGACCGTATTAATTTTGTTGCTTTTATTTTTTAATCCGATGTGCAATTTTATAATAAAATCTCGCTATGATACAAAAATTAAATGTTTGAGGGATAGATAACTAAAAAAAAAAAAAGTTCCAGAACTTTTAATTCGTATAGGTACGTGTAATGGAATTTAATTGGATTTTTGACATAATAGGCCAAGGTAGTTGAGCTTTGCTGTTTATAGGTGTAAACAAAACAAGAGAGATAACTTAAGCGACAACGTCAAAATGCATTTTTATGTCGAAAGAAATTTAATAAACAGCATAGCCTTAAATATCATCTGACTAAATCAATAAAATCTCTTTCCAACGATATTATGTTTATTGAATACAAGCATCTTGTGGCCGCTACGAGTGTCTAATCTACATTCGTTAATTACGTCAATTTTATTTTTTTAATTTATTTTTATGGTACTAAAACATTTTAAAAAGAACCATACAAAGTGTCGAAGGAACCCAATTCCATCGTTTATTTCTGTGTTGAATTTCATGACAATCTGTGGAGAAACAACAAAAGAACTTTAAAACTTTCACCTAAAAATCTTTTCGAATTCCATCGGTTTAACACCATTTATCTAACAAAATCATTCAAAATTATTTGCGCAAATTTCGGGTTTAAACTTGGCATGATCAAAATCAGTATAAATAAAAACAATATAAATACGCATGCAAATTAAAATGTAGCAGGTAATGTCTCAATAAATCATTTAAACGTTGTTGTTACTCTTCAAATGACATTAACTTACTAGGCAAATTGAATTGAAGCAATTGAACTGAACGTAAAAAAAGCAAGTTTTTTGCACAAATGTCCATTAACCAGAAAACCTGTACCTACAAACTATTAGAGCAGGTCGACCCAGCATTAGCAATTTTGACGACATTGTAAGCCCGTGACGATCCGCAAAAATAACGGAGGATTTTTTTTTTTAAATTGAGATAGCTTTTAGTTACTTCATTATGTATGTATGTGGCCAATTGGTAAAATCTCTATAGGAGCAGGTCCACAGATTTTTTTGTTAAACCAATTTTTGTTTAGAACGATATGGTACCAAATGGAGTTGTAAGCTCCTGACGATCCGCAAAAATAAGGGAGCTATTTTTTTAAATTGGGATGGCTTCTAGTTACTTCATTATGTATATCGCCAATTTCAATAATTGATTGTTCTTAGTAGACATTTAAAATAAATAAACATTTATAAAGTTCATTTTCCGTTTAACGCAGGAGTTGATTTTTACTAATACATAACCAGTTTAAAAGTTTTGTAACCATTTTTAAAAAAACTTCACTTTCGTGTAATCCTATTAGCGTCGCAAATGCCACAAAAGTATGTACTAAAGCGGAGCAACAATATGAGAGATGAGGATGGGAGTTGTTTAATAATGATCATTTGTTACATAAGTGCACAATATTTTTGAAAATGACACCTCAAGAACGATCATTATTTAATTCTAAATTGTATATTCATTTTTCATCATTTTTTAATTCTATATTGTAAATAATTCCAATAATGGCATTGGAAAAAGCAATAGGAGGTATACAGAAAATATTAATGCGAATGGATATTTAAACTGTGATGAAGCAAATGGTCTTGTTGAACTAATTTGTGATCAGTTTGACTGACAATGACGTGGCTGAAAAATTGAATTTATTTAAGCTCACCTATTACAAATTTATAATGGCATATTGATTGTATGGCTATACCTACAATTCCACTTAATTTATACCAATATTGATCGTTGGGCGTTTTTGGATAACATTTAATTGGCGTAAATGTAGTGTATAGTAAGATACTACTTGAAGCAGAAATGTTTCACCGAATAATGCTCAACGAAAATTTGTACACTGCTCCAAAAAATTAAAGGTACACAATTTTACACGGTCGTACAGAGATGGAAAAAGAGCATCTTGAAAGCTTTAAGTCTTTAGTTTCAAAATTTTTTAACAAAAATTTTTTATAAAGGATCCACGGGCTCAGGAAAATTGTTTGTAAGTTAAACCAATAATCTGGTAGGTAAGGGACTGACCGTTTGATAATTTTTACATCAAGTCCATACCACGAACATTCGAGAAAAATGATTTGACCTTGGGACTTTTGATTTTTGTTGAACAAATTTCGTCGTCGGAATATCGTACAACATTTGATGCAAATATTGCTTGTTATTTATATGGCCGACCCGGTGGTTTGGCGTCTATTAGAGGGGGGGATCAAAGTTGAGTAGATTAATCTACCAGCTCCGTAACCTTCCAGTAGGGTGCGCATCACGCGAGCTGTTCTGGTCTTGTCATTAGGCAGCTGCGTGATGGGTACAATTGTGTAAGGGGTAACCTGTGCACAATTCGCAAGTGTACGTACTGCCTCCTCGTGGCAACCACTGTTAACTAAGGCCACTTGGCACATTTTAGGCCATTTGGCACAGGCCAAAGTACGGCGCTAAAGGAGAAAACCTTGACAAAAAACCCTAATCTAAGGTGGAACAGCATATGCCGAAAGATGAATGGCTGATAGGTTAATCAGCCCAAAATATGCGGACTCTGGATACCAGGCACCCTCCAGTTTTATTTTTAGCCTTGCTGTAGTAAAGCTGGGTGACCTACAGGTGATTTGCAATTCCTAGCAACTCGTAAGAGTAAAATCAAACGGAATACGGGGCAGGAGTAGGAATATACGGGAGTGGCACAACCCTCTCGAGGTCCTTGAGCTTAAATGCTACCGTCTTTCTAGTGGAACTACATGCTGTAGTTAACATCTAGGAGGGAGAGCAATATGCCCAGATAGTATGTATCACGTACCGGGAGGCAGTATTGTCAGGTTCATTAAGAACCTAAATATTGACTGGACGGATAATTAAATAGGGGCCAGCACAATAGATCTTTTAGGTCGCAGTGCGAAGTGGCTGATCGCCCGCATGGCCCCCCCAATAATAATAACAATAATAATATATGGCTGACCCCAGGGACAGACCATTTGATTATTTTTATATCATGTGCATCCTACGGGAATTCGAGAAAAATCATTTGACTTTGGTATTTTTGGTTTTTGTTGAACAAATTTCGTCGTCGGAATATCGTACAACATTTGATGCAAATATTGCTTGTTATTTATATGGCTGACCCCAGGGACCGACCATTTGATAATTTTTATATCAAGTGCCATACCACGAACATTCGAGAAAAATCATTTGATTTTGAAAATTTTGATTTTTGTTGAACAAATTTCGTCGTCGGACTATCGTACAACATTTGATGCAAATATTGCTTGTTATTTATATGGCCGACCCCAGGGACCGACCATTTGATAATTTTTGCATCAAGTACATACCACGAACATTCGATAAAAATCATTTGACCTTGGGACTTTTGATTTTTGTTGAACAAATTTCGTCGTCGGAATATCGTACAACATTTGATGCAAATATTGCTTGTTATTTATATGGATGACCAAAGGGACCGATCATTTTATATTTTTTACATCAAGTGCATACCACGAACATTCGAGAAAAATCATTTGACTTTGAAACTTTTAGTTTATTTAAAACAAATTTTGTCGTCGGAATATCGTACAACATTTGATGCAAATATTGCTTGTTATGTATATGGCCGACCCCAGCGATCGACCATTTGATAATTTTTACATCAAGTGCATACTACGAATATTCGAAAAAAATCATTAGACCTTGGGACTTTTGATTTTTAGTGAATAAATTTAGTCACTTTAATAGTTTGTTAGATGACACAAAAATCGCGTAAATTTATACTATTTGTACTACTCACACTACTACAATTTTTCTTATTTGCTAAGAACTTCATTTCGGTAAAATTTGGGATTTTATTTTGGGAAGTATTTCACAGGCATCTTATTCGATGCTTTTAGTTTACCAAAGATCGGGATATAAGCAGAACTGCTTAATTTTAACCTATGATTTCTCACGGATGAAAAAAGATATCCGAGCAAATCCAAATGCGTTTTAAAGATAAAGAGTAGTTCTTTAAGCCCCTGTTAATGATTTTACCTTTCAAAGTAACATAAGCTCAAGTTTCTCAAAAAACCATAATTTTCGCACTTTTATGTAACAATTTTTCGATGACTAAGTGTATAAGTATTTCAAAGGCTATCACATTCTAGACGAAATCAAAACACACTAAAAATTCACTTAAATTTTAAAATTTAATTCACATTATCAAGTTTGTTCTTTGTATCGAGCAAAATTGTTCGCCTAACTAGAGGCATTATGTAATTTATTCGGGTAAGCCATGTTTAAAATGCAGTAAATTGCTTAAATCGTTAATCGAGTCAATTTCAAATTTCTAACTATTTCTACTCAAATTTAAAATTAAATTCAAAACTTTTCAATATATTATGTAAATTCATATAATATATATTAAAACTCGGGGAATATTTTAACACTTTTCGTTTACTTTAAAATTTCACTCAAATTTTTAAAATTAAATTTAACTCAAATGAGCAAGTTCTTTTCTATGTTTTGAGCATTTGTCGACGAAGAAGGACGTGTTTTGTCTTTCTTCGTGAACTTTAATCGATTTCATTTATTTATTTATTGATGAACATTGTGAAAATTATTGTGAAAATGTTTTGTGATCGTATTTTGTGTTTTTTGTTAAAAAAAGTGTTTTCAGTTTCTGTATACAAAGTTGTGATTTTATAGAATAAAATAGTGAATTGTGAATTAATTCATTTACAGTGTTTTTATGTTTTGTGGTTGCAGTGTGTATAATTAATAATTGATTTAATTGAATTAAATCAATTAATTAAATTGTGTTAGTTTAGTTTTTCTCCAAGTGAATTAAAATACATTTGACATTTAACACATGAGACAAGATTCTCGTGTTAAAATTTACATAACGATACCGCTCTGATATCGTTATAGCCAGGTAATCCCACGTCATATGCTGGTAGTAGAAATAATTATATTTTTTTGATTTTGCAGTATAATGAAATTCTACGGTAAATACCAGTTATTGGGAATTTCATTGTAATGTAATGATGTTGGATATATTTTTGCGATTGATGTGTGTTTGTGTGTATAAATATTTATTATTTTATTGCAAAAGAAATTCCGTTGGTTTTGTCCGTATACACAAACCCATTTAAATGCGGTCCTTTATGTGTGTATAGTTTTTCGTTTACTGTGTAACGGGCATTGAGCGCAATTGCTTTTTTATTGTTTTCGGCATGGACTGAAAACAATTTTATTAAGGCATTGCCACAGCTATTTTTCGCGCGACGCGATTTTTTTTTTTATTTTTTTTTTAATATTCAAATTTTACTGGAACTTTAGTTCGAACAACAAATTTGATTCTAAATGATTGAAGAAACTATCAAATTAATTTGCATTCTACAAAACGTCCTATTAATTTGATATTATTTTATTTAATACCTTTTTACTGTCATATTGTATATGTTCTTGACATATAACTCTACCTTCGTTGGCGTTAGAATTCTCCTGAATTCTGTTAATAATTTTTACTTTAATTTTCTATTTCTTTATATAGAAGTTTTAAAAATCTCCATTCATATTTTTAGCTTTTAATATTAATTTTAATTTTAATTTAAATTTAAGAGTGTTGGGGGCTTAAAAATTTAAATTTAAAAATTTATGAATTTTTTAGTTTCACGGGTTTTTGAAATGGGTTTAACCAGAGATCAGTATATATATGAGATAACTCGTTCGGTGTAAAAAATTGGGTTCCCGAATTTCAATACTGGGTTCCCGGGACATACGTATTTGTGTTTTTGTTGCTTATTATACTTTCATTTGCATGTAAATAATTTTTTCTTTTCCGTTTATTTCGTTCTATGTAGTGCTAACTTATTTTAATATGGTATGGTATGTATACCCTGTTAAAGTTAGCCGAAAGTTTCCAGCCGAAAGTAAAAAGTCGATAAGGCAGATTATGTTATTAATATTCCAGCTGAAAATAATTCAGCGTCTAGAGTGTTATGTCTGGAGTTGGATTGAAGTGATGTGACTTATCAATAACTATCGCAGGAAAAAATCTGTTCAAGTTTCCTGTGGGAAATCTCGGAAAATCCGAATATCCAAAATTTTTTACAAAATTTGTATAAAATCATCCTTTAGAGTGTTATGTCTGGAGATGGATTGCATTGATGTGATTAGTCCATAGCTATCGCAGGAAAAAAATTCACTTCAAGTTTCCCGTTCCTCTAGAGTATTATGTTTGGAGGTGGTTTGCGTTGATGTAATTTGTTCAGAGCTATCGCAGGAAAAAAATTCAGTTCAAGTTTCCCGTGGGTAATCTCGGAAAATTCAAAAAAGTTTCAAGCCGAAAGTAAGAAATGGATGAATAAAATCAGCCTCTAGAGTGTTATGTCTGGATATGGATTGCATTGATGTGACTTATAATTATCTACCTCATGAAAAAATTCAGCTCAAGTTTCCCGTGGGAAATCTCGGAAAATTCAAAAAAGTTTCCAGCCAAAAGTAAGAAATGGATTAATAAAATCAGCCTCTATAGTGTTATGTCTAGAGATGTTAAAGTTAGCCGCAAGTTTCCAGCCGAAAGTAAAAAGTCGATAAGGCAGATTATGTTCTTAATATTCCAGCTGAAAATAATTCAGCGTCTAGAGTGTTATGTCTGGAGTTGGATTGAAGTGATGTGACTTATCAATAACTATCGCAGGAAAAAATCTGTTCAAGTTTCCTGTGGGAAATCTCGGAAAATCCGAATATCCAAAATTTTTTACAAAATTTGTATAAAATCATCCTTTAGAGTGTTATGTCTGGAGATGGATTGCATTGATGTGATTAGTCCATAGCTATCGCAGGAAAAAAATTCACTTCAAGTTTCCCGTTCCTCTAGAGTATTATGTTTGGAGGTGGTTTGCGTTGATGTAATTTGTTCAGAGCTATCGCAGGAAAAAAATTCAGTTCAAGTTTCCCGTGGGTAATCTCGGAAAATTCAAAAAAGTTTCAAGCCGAAAGTAAGAAATGGATGAATAAAATCAGCCTCTAGAGTGTTATGTCTGGATATGGATTGCATTGATGTGACTTATAATTATCTACCTCATGAAAAAATTCAGCTCAAGTTTCCCGTGGGAAATCTCGGAAAATTCAAAAAAGTTTCCAGCCAAAAGTAAGAAATGGATTAATAAAATCAGCCTCTATATTGTTATGTCTAGAGATGGATTAAATTGATGTAACTTAACAATATCTATCGCAGAAAAAATATTCAGTTCAAGTTTCCCGTGGGAAATCTCGAAAAATTCGATTTTCCAAAAATGATTACAAAATTTGTATAAAATCAGCCTCTAGAGTGTTATGTCTGGAGATTGATTGCATTGATGTGATTTATCCATAGCTATCGCAGGAAAAAATTCAGTTCAAGTTTCCCGTGGGAAATCTCTGAAAATTATAAAAAGTTTTAAGCCGAAAGTAAGAAATGGATAAATAAAATCAGCCTCTAGAGGGTTATGTCTTGCGATGGATTGCATTGATGTAACTTGTCATTAGCTATCGCAGAAAAAAAATTCAGTTCAAGTTTCACGTGGGAAATCTCGGAAGATTCAATTCTCCAAAAATTATTGGAAAATTTGTATAAAATTAGCCTCTAGAGTGTTATATCTGGAGATGGATTGCATTGATGTAATTTGTCCATAGCTATCGCAGGAAAAAAATTCAGTTCAACTTTCCCGTGGGAAATCTCGGAAAATTAGATTTTCCAAAATTTGTATAAAATCAGCTTCTACAGTGTTATGTCTGGAGATGGATTGCATTGATGAGACTTGCCAATAGCTATCGCAGGAAATAAATTCAGTTCAAGTTCCACGTGGGAAATCTCGGAAAATTCAATTCTCCAAAAATTATTGGAAAATTTGTATAAAGTCAGCCTCTAGAGTGTTATGTCTGGAGATGGATTGCATTGATGTAGTTTGTCCATAGCTATCGCAGTAAAAAAATTCAGTTCAAGTTTCCCGTGGGAAATCTCGGAAAATTAGATTTTCCAAAATTTTTTACAAAATTTGTATAAAATTATCTTCTAGAATATTATGTCTGGAGATGGATTGCATTGATGTAACTTGTCCATAGCTATCGCAGGAAACAGATTCAGTTCCAGTTTCCTGTGGGAAATCTCGGAAAATTCAAAAAAGTTTCAAGCCGAAAGTAATAAATGGATGAATAAAATCAGCTTCTAGAGTACTATGTATACAGATAGATTGCATTAATGTAACTGGTCAATAGCTATCGCAGGAAAAAAAAATTTAGTTCAAGTTTCCCGTGGGAAATCTCGGAAAATTCGATTTTCCAAAATTGTTTACAAAATTTGTATAAAATCAGCTTCTAGAGTGTTATGTCTGGAAAATGATTGCATTGATGTGACTTGTTAATAGCTATCGCAGGTAAAAAATTCAGTTCAAGTTCCCTGTGGGAAATATCGGAAAATTCAATTTTCAAAAATTATTAGAAAATTTGTATAAAATCCGCCTCTATAGTGTTATGTTTAGAGGTGTATTGCATTAATGTAACTTAACAATAGTTATCGCAGGAAAAAATATCGGTTCAAGTTTCCCGTGGAAAATCTCTGAAAATTCGATTTTCCAAAAATGATTACAAAATTTGTTTAAAAACCGCATCTAGAGTGTTGTGGCTGAAAATGGATTCAATTGATGTGATTACTCAATAGCTATCACAGGGAAAAAATTCAGTTCAAGTTTCCCGTGGGAAATCTCGGAAAGTTCGATTTTCCAAAAATGATTTCAAAATTTGTATAAAATCAGCCTCTAGAGTGTTATGTATGAAGATGGATTGTATTGATGTAACTTAACAATAGCTATCGCAGAAAAAAAATTCAGTTCAAGTTTCCCGTGGGAAATCTCGGAAAATTCCATTTTCCAAAAATGATTACAAAATTTTTATAAAATCAGCCTCTAGAGTGTTATGTCTGGAGATGGATTCAATTGATGTGATTACTCAATAGCTATCGCAGGAAAAAAATTCAGCTCAAGTTTCCCGTGGGAAATCTCGGAAAATTAGATTTTCCAAAAATGCTTTCAAAATTTGTATAAAATCAGCCTCTAGAGTGTTATGTTAGGAGATATATTGCATTGATGTGATTTGCTCTTAGCTATTACAGGAAAATATTCAGTTCAAGTTTCCCGTAGGAAATCTCGGAAAATTCAAAAAATTTCCAGTCGAAATTAAGAAATGGATGAATATAATCAGCCTCTAGAGTGTTATGTCTGGAAATGGATTGCCTTGGTGTGACTTATCAATAGCTATCGCAGAAACTAATTCAGTTCAAGTTTCCCGTGGGAAGTCTCAGAAAATTCAAAAAAGTTTCCAGCCAAAAGTAAGAAGTGGACAAATAAAATCAGCCTCTAGGGTGTTATGTCTGAAGATTGATTGCATTGATGTGACTTGTCAATAGCTATCGCAGGAAAAAAATTCAGTTCAAGTTTCTGTGGGTAATCTCGGAAAATTCAAAAAAATTTCCACCCAAAAGTAAGAAATGGAGAAATAAAATTAGCCTGTAGAGTGTTATATCTGGAGATGGATTGCATTAATGTAACTTAACAATAGCTATCGCAGGAAAAAAATTCAGTTCTAGTTTCCTGTGGGAAATCTCGGAAAATTCGATTTTCCAAAAATGATTACAAAATTTGTATAAAAACAGCCTCTAGAGTGTTATGTCTGGACATGGATTCAATTGATGTGATTACTTAATAGCTATCGCAGGAAAAAAATTCAGTTCAAGTTTCCCGTATGAAATCTCGGAAAATTCGATTTTCCAAAAATGCTTTCACAATTTGTAAAAAATCAGCCTCTAGAGTGTTTTGTTAGGAGATATATGGCATTGATGTGATTTCCATTTAGCTATCTCAGGAAAAAATTCTGACTGTGACTTATCAAAAGCTATCGAAAGAACTAATTCAGTTCAAGTTTCCCGTGGGAAATCTCAGAAAATTCAAAAAAGTTTCCAGCCGAATGTAAGAAATGGCTAAATAAAATCAGCCTGAAGACTGTAATGTCTGGAGATGGATTGCATTGATGTAACTTGTCAGTAGCTATCGCAGAAAAAAAATTCAGTTCAAGTTTCCCGTGGGAAATCTCGGAAAATTCGATTTTCCAACATTTTTTAGAAAATTGGTTTAAAGTCAGCTTCTAGGGTGTTATGTCTGGAGATGGATTGCATTGATGTGACTTGTCAATAGCTATCGCAGGAAAAAAATTCAGTTTAATTTGCTGTGGGAAATCTCGGAAAATTCAATTTTCCAAAAATTATTAGAAAATTTGTATAAAATCAGCGTCTAGAGTGTTATGTTGGGAGATGGATTGCATTGATGTGATTTGTCCATAGCTATCGCAGGAAAAAAATTCAGTTCCAATTTCTCGGGGGTAATCTCGGAAAATTCATAAAACTTTCTAGCCGAAAGTAAGAAATGGAGGAATAGGATCAGCCTGTAGAGTGTTATGTCTGGAGATGGATTGCATTGATGTAACTTAACAGTAGCTATCGCAGGAAAAAAATTCAGTTCAAGTTTCCTGTGGGAAATCTCGGAAAATTCAATTTTCTAAAAATTATTAGAAAATTTTTATAAAATCAGCCTCTAGAGTGTTATGTCTGGAGATAGATTGCATTGATGTGATTTGTCCATAGCTATCGCAGAAAAAAATTCAGTGCAAGTTTGCCGTGGGAAATCTTGGAAAATTCGATTTTCTAAATTTTTTTACAAAATTGGTTTAAAATCAGCTTCTAGAGTGTTATAATCTGGAGATGGATTGCTTTGTTGTGACTTGTCAATAGCTATCGCAGGAAAAAAAATTAGTTCAAGTTTCCGTGGGAAATCTCGGAAAATTCAATTTTCCAAAAATTATTGGAAAATTTGTATAAAATCAGCCTCTAGAATGTTATGTCTGGAAATAGATTGCATTGACGTGATTTGTATATAGCTATTGCAGGAAAAAAAATCAGTTCAATTTTCCCGTGGGAAATCTCGGAAAATTCAAAAAAGTTTCCAGCCGAAAGTAAGAAATAAATGAATAAAATCAGCCTCTACAGTGTTATGTCTGGAGATGGATTGCATTGATGTGACTTATCAATAGCTATCGCAGGAACTAATTCAGTTCAACTTTCCCGTAAGAAATCTCAGAAAATTCAAAAAAGTTTCCAGCCGAAAGTAAGAAATGGATAAATAAAATCAGCCTCTAGAGTGTTATGTCTGGAGATGGATTGCATTGATGTGACTTGTCAATAGCTATCGCAGGAAAAAAATTCAGTTTAAATTTCCGTGGGAAATTTCGGAAAATTCAATTTTCCAAAAATTATTAGAAAATTTGTATAAAATCAGCCTCTAGAGTGTTATGTCTGGAGATAGATTGCATTGATGTGATTTGTCCATAGCTATCGCAGAAAAAAATTCAGTTCAACTTTCCCGTGGGAAATCTTGGAAAATTCGATTTTCTAAATTTTTTACAAAATTTGTTTAAAATCAGCTTCTAGAGTGTTATGTCTGGAGATGGATTGCATTGATGTGACTTGTCAATAGCTATCGCAGGAAAAAAAATTAGTTTAAGTTTCCCGTGGGAAATCTCGGAAAATTCAATTTTCCAAAAAATTATTAGAAAATTGGTATAAAAACAGCCTCTAGAATGTTATGTCTGGAGATTTATTGCATTGATGTGATTTGTCCATAGCTATCGCAGGAAAAAAATTCAGTTCAAGTTTCCTGTTTGAAATCTCGAAAAATTCAACTAAAGGCTTTGCTGTTAGCACATTTCGATGTTTTCGCTCCAATTGTATCGCAGAGTTAGGCAAATGTTTCCCAACAGAAATAAAGATTAAGCTCACCGCTCACACACCCATCAATATTAAACCGCAAAACGTATCGCTTTCGCAAAAAGGTCGATCGTTAACATTAATGGAGGCGAATTATTACAGTATTGTATTATATGATCTTCAGAATCACCGTACCCTTCGCCAAATTTTTTTTGGTCAAAAAGGAGAACGGCAAGAGTCGGCGAAGAATTGTGCCCACCCGACTACAGTAACCGAAGTTCGACGATTTTTGGGATTTACCGAATTTTTCCGACAATTCATTACAGACATTTTGAAGCCTTATGATTACTGACTCATTACGAAAATCCTAAGAGAAAAATTTTAATTTAGATGAGCCGCTTCTATGGATTAAGAGAGACATTTATTGATAGGGAATTTCATTCTATAAATCAGCTCTTATCCGGAAGCTAACTTAACTGCAAAAGATCGTTACGTCTATGAATTGGAAAGCTCTAGCCCACAAATCCAAAATAACCAAATGTACCTGCAGTCACAAAATCCTGAAAAACCAAATTCAGTGTATATTTACGATCCTGAATTATGTGCAATAAATAATTTCCCTAACCATAATGGACCACACATTTGGACACAATGAAAATTCACAAAGATTTAAAGCAAATTGAGCTTGAGGAAATTATGTTTCGCGTGTGGAAAAGGGGATATGGCGTACGTCGAGTGCTCGAAATGTAATCCTGCAACGACAGGTAACTGACCGGGGAAGACTTGGATCCCGCTTGAGAGCAATCATCAGAACTCCAGCATCCCACGGCGTAACTACGTTCGGGGACGCAGATCGAAAAGCTTGGTTCCAGCGGTATTCAAGGCTGCGCATGTACCTCCTTCCTCCGGTTACATGGGAATTTTCAAGACATTGGAATGAATTCAGCAATATTACTTCTGGTTTGGTATGGCTGAAGACGTGCGTCAATCTGTTAAAAACTGTATTCGTAATATACTACAGACCACCAATGGGTAGTCTATGTAGCGGTTCACCCAATTAACCACTAAAAACTTGGCGACACACATTCCACATCGAATGCGTATTGGGTTGACTTCTCCTTCGTACTTTGCTGGACCAATCGCAGCACGACGAACATATACACACAAACACAAAACAAAATAAAACTTTATTCTTTTTTCTCATCAGTCTCATCTCGATTTCTAACGCGACAATACGTCGCTCGTGGTGTTGGCCGCCAGCCACAATTGTTTGTGTTTTAAAATGGTGGCGAATAATATTAATAAAAATTTGTAAAATTCATAAATAAATTATATTTAATTTAATTATTATTAAAAATAAAATTGTGATAAAATTGTGCGTCGAAATATTTATAACACAAAACGTTATATTGGTGACCACGACGTCCGTTTTTACGGAAATTTGTTTACTACAATATTACAAATATTTCAAGGACACTTGGTACGGTAAATCCGTACCAAGTAAATGGTACGTTACAGTTTTTATTCTTTAAATCAAAACATGACACAAAAATTTGTTTGTACATATTTCATATGTTTAGTGATTTTTTTTTCTTTTCTGTTTATTTGTTTGTATATCTACATATATGGCCGCCACGCATATCGGTATCAACATAATGACCAAAAAAAAAAAAATTGCATAAACCTGCATTTAACGTGCGAGGCACAAACACATACACGTGTCAGGAAGACAGAGTTGCTCACCACCATCATCAACGAGACCACAATCAGCCATGGATACAACAAACACTCTCAACGCCATCATCACATCAGTCAGCATAATGACAGCGCCGACACCATTCATCATACCAACATGGGCAGGAGCAACATCATCACCGCCATCATCACCACCATCGCCGTCATCTTCATCGAAGCAATCACGAACAGCAGCAACAGCAGCAGCAACAACTACACCATCACTTTATGTTTTTTTGTATCACAAATGTAAATTTTTCACCACCAGTTTTTAATCACTCCTGTTCATTTTTGTCTATTATTACGGGTTCATTTATTTTCTTTACAATAAAAATTTTATTTTGTGTTTTATTCAAATGGCTCTCTCCAATGGTCGTATAGCAAAACGACCACCCAGCCATTCCTTACCTCGCCGCGCCCCGCCTTTTGTACGGCCTAGTCGAGACTCACTTCGACTGCCGCCGTATAACTTTCCATGTCACTGGGACACAGTCGAAACTCACTTCGACTGTCCCACCCTCTCACGAGAAAGTCGAGACTCACGTCGACTTTCTCCGGCCACAGTCGAGTCCGTGGACTGGCCTCAAAGCGGCCACTGCCAACATCTCTTGGCTGGTCCCAAAGCTGACTCCAGACTTCAGAATTTATTTTCTGGTCTGGCATGTCACAGCTTTGCCAACAATGACATGGAAACTCGGTCATTGCACTATTCCTGTGTCGGACTGGTATGATGTACAGTGAGGGAAGACTAGAGGTACACATCAGGTATTGGTCGAAGCCCCTTGCTCCCAACCTACCTGGTGTGTGCTTCGACGCTTCCTTTCACCGCTGTCCACCTGCCTAGCACGACGCAGACTGCACAATCACTAACTTGCGTCACCAGACATCTTAAAACAGCTCTGTCTGCAGCACAACACACTTCAGTGAAGGAAGATAAGAGATAGCCATCTCGATGAACATCCTCCTTCACAGCTACTGACGCAAACATCGACCGAACATTCTCCTCCCTTCACTCTGTTTCGGCCCATCGACTCCGTTAATGAATCTTACGAGATAGGACATTTCAATGGAGCGATCGCCACTCCTGTTCGGCTGATCAAATATCAGTCTCTGAACACACAGACAGATCGAAACCAACCATGTTTTGCAGGGGGGAACTCACTTGCGGGGGAGTCTTGTAGCGGTTCACCCAATTAACCACTACAAACTTGGCGACACACATTCCACATCGAATGCGTATTGGGTTGACTTCTCCTTCGTACTTTGCTGGACCAATCGCAGCACGACGAACATATACACACAAACACAAATAATTTAATACACACAAACACAAATAATTTAATTTATTATTGTTCACCATTTTAGAATTATTATAACCACCGTGCGAGTTGGGCGGCATGTCACCGCATTGACGATCGAGAGCAGACTATGTTTTGCAGGGGGGAACTCACTTGCAGGGGAGTCTTGTAGCGGTTCACCCAATTAACCACTACAAACTTGGCGACACACATTCCACATCGAATGCGTATTGGGTTGACTTCTCCTTCGTACTTTGCTGGACCAATCGCAGCACGACGAACATATACACACAAACACAAAACAAAATAAAACTTTATTCTTTTTTCTCATCAGTCTCATCTCGATTTCTAACGCGACAATACGTCGCTCGTGGTGTTGGCCGCCAGCCACAGTTGTTTGTGTTTTAAAATGGTGGCGAATAATATTAATAAAAATTTGTAAAATTCATAAATAAATTATATTTAATTTAATTATTATTAAAAATAAAATTGTGATAAAATTGTGCGTCGAAATATTTATAACACAAAACGTTATATCTACCTCAAGTAACCCGTCCTTTCCAAAATATATATATACGAAATGGCAACACTTGTGTTCTTATTGTTTTGGACAATTATTCCAAATTTGTACGACTAAAGGTATTTCGAGACGCTTCTACTCCATCGTTGTATGCTTATCTGGAAAAGGAAATTTTTATATTATTCTCGGTTCCAGAAATTATTCTTTCTGACAATGTGTGACAATTTCAATCTAATTTGTTTAGTAACTTTCTCAAGCAATATGGCAGCAAACACAAGAAAACCCCATTACATTCGCCTCAAAGCAATGCTTAAGAGCGAAGTGATCGTAAGGGGGAAGATAATCATATAATTTGGGACCTACATCTAGACCAGATAGCGTCAACTTGAAGAAACGTCGTACACTTATCCACTAAGTATTCACCACATTTCCTGGTATATGGACAACATAAAGTGATTCACGGTTCGGACTACCACCTTAGATGACTGCTGCAATGTGAAAAAGAGCACGAAGTGAGCATAAACTCACGAACCGCGCGATTGGATCTAATAATCATAATGTACTAAAATCGGAACACGATTACAATATACGAAGTAAGCTCAAACAATTCATTGTTAGACAAAAAGTGTTTGTTCGCAGCTACCTCGAAAGTGCGACATCAAGACAATTTTCAGCCAAGCTGGCTCCAAAATATACTCCCCCAATTATCACCGGAATGGTTGGAAACGTCGCCGACACATTACAAGATGCACACAAAGGTATATGCACCTAAATATTTAACCAATATTTCTGAATTCAGCATTGATTGGCCTGGCTTATTAGACACTCATGGAATGGGTCTTCCCCACGTTGTAAAGATGGCTGGTGCCATCTATACAGTTTCTTTTTTCGAAATAATATATGAACGTGTGAGAGGGGTATTATATTTGTTGCTCAAAATTTTACCGAAAATATTCTTGACCGGTAACGATAGATGGCAGTATTTGCGATGAAGGGAAAATACTTCTAAATAGAGTTTTTTTTCGAAATAATATATGAACCTGTGAGAGGGGTATTATTTTTGTTGCCCAAAATAATACGATAGATGGCAGAACTTGCGATGGGGGGAAAATACTTCTGAAGACGAACGTCAAATAAACTTTTCAGTTTCGTTTGAGCTGCCGTGGAGAACGGAACTGCGGTGAATAAAAGTGGCGAAAATTATGTAAGTTAAGAGTTTTGTTTAAAGTTTTATTAAAAAAAAAATAATTTATTTTATGTTTATCTGTTACACACAACTAAAATTAAATAAAATTCTAAATATGTAAATTACAATAGTTTTAAATAACTAGAACATGTTTGCGCATGTTCTTGCATGTTCTTGCATGTTTTTTTCCTTTTAAACTGATTTAGCGTCTTTAGGTGATGCGCGTGTTTGCAGTTTATATTGAGTTGCAATTCTAGTTGTGCTAACTCTTGCCCCTTACAAGATCCGCGTATCGTGGGTCAGAACTTTTGCTTCTATATCGTTAGAATAAGGAAGGGTTTCGATTTTTGCAACCAGGCGACTGATTTCCTCTTTATCCAATAAATTTGTATTGTTAATTTTTCCTTTTGCTAATTCTGCGGCTTGGATGATTTCTTTTATCTCTTCTTTGATTATGGTTAGTCGGTTGAATAAGATTTGTTGAATTTTTTCATCTGAGTCTTCGTGTAAATGATTAACTATTTTGTTTTATTAGTTAAGAATCTGCTGTGCTGTCGATGATTTGATTTTGACTTTTGACTATTTGATCCCAGTCTGTGGCGTCTGGTGATCCTACAATCCACTTCCATGTGGAGCCGATCCAGTTAATTGATCGTGATTTTTGATCTTTAATTTCTGATATCAGCTGCTTGGTTTGGTTCATTTGGTGAATCAGTTGATATCGAAGACTGCTTTCTGGGTCAGTGTTGTCAAGTGATGTTCTAATTCTATTGATTATTTCCTCATAATCTGTTAAGTTGATGACATGGATTAATTTGAAATTTCCATTGATGATTCGTCCATTGCCTTGTTTGAGAGTTACTATTGGTGTAGTATATTTGTAAATGGTAAAGCTGGCTTGTCAAGCCCAACATCCAGAAACTGAGAAGAAGAAATTATTGCGTTAAATGTTTTATTTGAGTCTTATGGACCCTTTTCCCGGAGGTGGTGGTAATTGTGACTCAATTATCTTTGACCGATAGTTTCTTTTTTAAATCTAGGTTTCCCTTTTCCTTGTATTCGTTTAATTGTATTGTAGTATATATTATTTCTCAAGGTTTATATTTTCTTGGTTTACTTCTCTTTGCGTTTTCCCTAGAGATGTTAGTTTTTTGGTTGTTCCTGAATTTTCTGCCGCATCCTCGTTGACTTGATCCTCGATATCTACAAGATTTTGGTTATTGATTCCCTGCGTTCTCCAAAAAAAATATGTCTTAAGGTTTATGTTGGATTGCCGAATGTATGGAGTTGTTGTGGCGATCTACTGTGATATTAACTAGTTCCTTTATGGATAATTGCTTATATTCTATTTGAAGGCATTTTGTTATCTCGATGATAGTAGAATGAACTTCTTCGATGGATCCATTTATCTCACTTCGCTGGGGTGGTGTTAAGTATATTTCTATCCCCAAGGTTTTCAGATAGTTCATTACGATGGTACTTACTAAACTCCCCTCATTATCCATTACTAATAATCTGGGAATTGTGAAGTAATGCAGTTTTTTATTCATTTTGTCCCTAATGTGTAGAACGGATTTGTTGTTCATGCGGAAAAACTTGGTAAATTTGGAGAATTTATCTACGCAGGAGATGATTTTTTCATTTTTTATTTCGATTATGTCCATATGGAGTATTTTTGTTCGATATTTTGGAACTGGCGTTTCGTGGAGCTCATCTTGATTTGGGTGTCTCTCATATTTGTTTGTGTTATAGATGCTGTAGGTTTTGGTATATTTTTTTTATTAGGCTGGCCATTTGTGGGAAATAGCACCATTCTAGGATTTACTCCTTGTTTTCAACGTGATTTCTGTGTGCTCGATTATATTCCTCTGTTATAATTTTGAATTTATTTTCCTCGTTGCTGATGTCTTGGACCACTCTTTGTGTTATAAGTAATTTCAATCCCGAAAACTGTTCTTGGAAAACTTCTTTTAATATTTGGATGTGTTCTTCGGGTATTTTTATTCCATTGATAATGGTTGGATATAGATTATCCCTTCGGATTTTTCTTGTAGTTCTTCATGACAATCAATATCTTTTCCTGTCCTGATTATCAGTTGGTTACTGAAGACGTTTATAGGTGCTCCGCAGGAGAGGTTGATGATAAGATGTTGATCTCAAGTTCTAATTTCGATAAGGCATCAGCTACTTTGTTGGTACACCCAGGTTTTTATATGAATTTATAGTTGTATTCCTCCAATCGTGCATTCCATCTTTTTAATTTTGTGTTATTATTTTTAGTACTTAGTGCAAATGTGAGCGGCTGATAGTCCGTGAGGATTTTAATTGTTTCGCTCCATACAGGTAACTTCGTAGGTTATCCAATCCCCAAATGATTGCTAGCATTTCTTTTTCGTTAACTGCATAGTTCTCCTCGGTTTAGTTTAACGATCTGGATATATGTATATGTGATTGGTCTGTCTTTTCCGATGTCACCCTGTGATAATACGGCACCAATTGCATAATTAGAGGCGTCGGTAGTAAGTAAAAAAGGTTTATCGAAGTCTGCAAAGATTAGTATTTCAGTAGATGTTAACACCTCCTTGATCTGATGGAATGCTTGGAGTTCCTTTCCTGTTAAGCTGATTTTCACTTTCTTTGATTATTATTTTTTTGTTGCCATAATTTGTGCGTTTTCGCCTACTATTAGGTTGGGTAGGGGCTTGGCGATTTTTACGAAGTCTTTAATAAACCGTCGATAATATGATGCGAGTGGAATGATTTTAACTCTTTTAAATAATCTGGGCTCTTTAGGTTCCGTATAGCCGTGACTTTTTTTAAATCTTGTCTGATTCCTTGGTTTGTTATGATGTATCCTAGGAATTCTGTTTCTGTTTTCCTGAATTCCGTTTTTTCAAGATTGACACGTAGGTTAGCTCTTTCAAGTTTCGATAATATTTTTTTAAGGTAGTCTTATGAATTCATATTTTCCCATCATCGTGGAAAAATATGTTTTCGGAATATCCTTTTCTTTCATCCTTATTTGGTGAAACACTGATGAAAGGTCGTAAAAAACTTTGATTTTCTAAGATTTGATTTGTATCTAATACTGTAACCGCGTGTATTCTTTTTAAATCTATGATTATCCTACATTTTATTTATGATGCCTGAGGCAAATAGCTTTTTTTCGACTATCCAAATTGGTGAGTTGTATGGGATTTTAGACCATGCTCAAAGTTTTGTTTAGAGTGTCGTTCCCCTAGAATTCATCAATCGTCATATTTCGTTGTGCAAGATTATTTAATTGGTATTCTAATATTCGAAGATCCCTCTTATCTAAGTGGTGGAGAGAAAGGCATTTTTTTATAGATGTCCACCCGTCGTCGAAGATGTTCTATGATATTATTGCCGCATCGGCATATCCTATAATCTTCTGACATATGTGTTGCAATATTGCTCTATAAATTAGTTTAGTGCGTCAATATTATAGTCTCGTAGAATATTTTCGACATTATGCACCCAAGAGACATATTGACCTCGGTTTCCATCAAATTGTTGTAGTTCTTTCAAGCAGTCAGGTACTTTTTTCTTTAAGGTCTTGTTCGTTTTGTGGGGTTTCGAGTATTGTTGTTGCAGCTGGAACTATAGGTTTCTTTAGTACTTCGATTCTCCGCTCGATTTGTTTTGTGAACATTTAGGGCTCCGGTTATTTTGGTTATTCCAACTTTGATTTGGTCTAATTTTTGTTGTAGTGGTGTCGCCATTATGATGTTTCACTTGTTATTATTTCTGATTATTACGATAATGATAGTATATTATTCAATAACACTTGTTAAAAATTTTTTTTTGTTGTTTATTATTATAATAACTTTTCATTATTATTTCAAACAAATTTTTGTTATAAATTTGTAACTTACATTAAGATTTAGAGGCTTTTCATGGCCTATTTGTGGATTAGTTTTGCCACAAAGGTCTTTATAGTGCACAGCCAGTTTTCGTACACTCGCAACCCGTTCGTGTGTCTTCTGAATAACCACTGGATATGCCGAATTTCTCCCGTTTGGCAAGGTTGCATTGATAGGTATTATTTGAGCCTACCAATGGTACAACATTATCACGATTTGTTTATTCAGTTTTACTACTTTTAAACTTTTAATTGTTTTAAACTTTTTTAAACTTTTTTAAACTTTTTTAAAATTTAACTTTTTAAACTTTTTAAACTTTTTAAACTTTTTTAAAGTTTTTTAAAGTTTTTTTTAAGTTTTTTAAAGTTTCTTAAAGTTTTGAAGCTTTAAAGCTTTTTTAAATTATTTAAACTTTTTTTAACTTTTTTAAACTTTTTTAAACTTTTTTAAACTTTTTTAAACTTTTTTTAAACTTTGTTAAAGTTTTTTAAAGATTTTTAAAGTTTTTTAAAATTTTTTTAAACTTTTTTATACTTTTTTAAGCTTAAAATGCTTAATTTATTAAATTTTTTAATTCACTGTTTAAATACTGTTAAAACACTTTCCAAACACTTTTTAAACACTTTAAACTTTAAAACTTTAAAACTCTAAAACTTTAAAACTTTAAAACTTTAAAACTTTAAAACTTTAAAACTTTAAAACTTTAAAACTTTAAAACTTTAAAACTTTAAAACTTTAAAACTTTAAAACTTTAAAACTTTAAAACTTGAAAACTTTAAAACTTTAAAACTTTAAAACTTTAAAACTTTAAAACTTTAAAACTTTAAAACTTTAAAACTTTAAAACTTTAAAACTTTAAAACTTTAAAACTTTAAAACTTTAAAACTTTAAAACTTTAAAACTTTAAAACTTTAAAACTTTAAAACTTTAAAACTTTAAAACTTTAAAAATTTAAAACTTTAAAACTTTAAAACTTTAAAACTTTAAAACTTTAAAACTTTAAAACTTTAAAACTTTAAAACTTCAAAACTTTAAAACTTTAAAACTTTAAAACTTTAAAACTTTAAAACTTTAAAACTTTAAAACTTTAAAACTTTAAAACTTTAAAACTTTAAAACTTTAAAACTTTAAAACTTTAAAACTTTAAAACTTTAAAACTTTAAAACTTTAAAACTTTAAAACTTTAAAACTTTAAAACTTTAAAACTTTAAAACTTTAAAACTTTAAAACTTTAAAACTTTAAAACTTTAAAACTTTAAAACTTTAAAACTTTAAAACTTTAAAACTTTAAAACTTTAAAACTTTAAAACTTTAAAACTTTAAAACTTTAAAACTTTAAAACTTTAAAACTTTAAAACTTTTATTAAACTTTTATTAAACTTTTATTAAACTTTTATTAAACTTTTATTAAACTTTTATTAAACTTTTATTAAACTTTTAATAAATTTTTATTAAACTTTTATTAAACTTTTATTAAACTTTTATTAAACTTTTAATAAACTTTTATTAAACTTTTATTAAACTTTTATTAAACTTTTATTAAACTTTTATTAAACTTTTAATAAACTTTTGTTAAACTTTTATTAAACTTTTATTAAACTTTTATTAAACTTTTATTAAACTTTTATTAAACTTTTATTAAACTTTTATTAAACTTTTATTAAACTTTTATTAAACTTGTGTTAAACTTTTATTAAACTTTTATTAAACTTTTATAACTTTTATAAAACAATTATTCAACTTTTATTAAACTTTCATTAAACTTTTATTAAGCTTTTATTAAACTTTTATTAAACTTTTATTAAACTTTTATTAAACTTTTAATTAAACTTTTTATAAACTTTTAATTAAACTTTTAATGAACTTTTAATTAACTTTTATTGAACTTTTATTAAACTTTTATTAAACTTATAGTAAACTTATATAAAACTTTTATTAAACTTTTGTTAAACTTTTATTAAACTTTTATTAAACTTTTATTAAACTTTTATTAAACTTTTAATTAACTTTTATTAAACTTGTTGTAAACTTTTAATAAACTTTTAATAAACTTATATTAAACTTTTTATTGAACTTTAAATTAAACTTTTATTAAACTTTTAGTAAACTTTTAGTAAACTTTTATTAAACTGTTATTAAACTTTTAGTAAACTTTTATTAAACTTTTAGTAAACTTTAATTAAACTTTTAGTAAACTTTTATTAAACTTTTATTAAACTTTTGTTAAACTTTTATTAAACTTTTATTAAACTTTTATTAAACTTTTATTAAACTTTTATTAAACTTTTATTAAACTTTTATTAAACTTTTATTAAACTTTTATTAAACTTTTATTAAACTTTTATTAAACTTTTATTAAACTTTTTTAAACTTTTAGTAAACTTTAATTAAACTTTTAGTAAACTTTTATTAAACTTTTTATTAAACTTTTATTTAACTTTTATTAAACTTTTATTTAACTTTTATTAAACAGATAGTAAACTTTTATTAAATTTTTATTAAACTTTCATTAAACTTTTATTAAGCTTTTATTAAACTTTTATTGAGCTTTTATAAAACTTTTGAATTTTCGAACTGTTAAATTTTTAAATTTATAAATTTTTAATATTTTAAACTTTTAAATTTTTAAACTTTTAAGCTTTTAAACTTTTGAGATTTTAAACTTTTATTAAGCTTTCAATAAATTTTTTTAAACTTTTATTAAGCTTTTAATAAACTTTTATTAAACTTTTGTTAAACTTTTATTAAACTTGTATTAAACTTGTTTTAAAATTTTAATAAACTTTTATTAAAACTTTTATTAAACTTTTATTAAACTTTTATTAAACTTTTATTAAACTTTTATTTCACTTTTATTAAACTTTTATTAAACTTTTATTAAACTTTTATTAAACTTTTATTAAACTTGAATTAAACTTTTATTAAATTTCTTTTAAACTTGTTTTAAACTTTTAATAAACTTTTATTAAACTTTTTATTAAACTTTTATTAAACTTTTAGTAAACTTTAATTAAACTTTTAGTAAACTTTTAATAAACTTTTATTAAACTTTCGTTAAACTTTTAATAAGCTTTTATTAAACTTTTAAATTTTTCAACTTTTAAATTTTAAAATTTTTAAATTTTTAAACTTTTAAATTTTTAAACTTTTAAACTTTTGAGATTTTAAACTTTTATTAAGCTTTCAATAAATTTGTTTAAATCTTTTTTAAGCTTTTAATAAACTTCTAATAAACTTTTGTTAAACTTTTAATAAACTTTTATTAAACTTGTATTAAACTTTTATTAAACTTTTATCAAACTTTTATTAAACTTTTATTAAACTTTTATTAAACTTTTATTAAACTTTTAATAAGCTTTTATTAAAATTTTATTAAACTTTTATTAAACTTTTACTAAACTTTTATTAAACTTTTATTAATAACAAATAAACACGCAATTTTAGTTTTAGTTAGCCTGTTTAATAGGCGCTTTGTTGGGCGAGAAACAATACCTATTTTTAGTTAATTTAACCATCGTTTTTGTTTACAATTACCTAGATTTTTCTTTCAGTGTGGCAATAGCTAGTTAAGCAAGAATTTGAAATACATTTTTTAGGGTTTCAAATTATGGTTTTTGATTTTATAATTTTAGTTTAAAAAAAGACATTTAGGGTTTAAAATTCATAATTTAGGATTAAAATTTGTATCTATCTTGATTTTCAGGTTATATAGTTAGTAATTAATTTGCTGTTCTTTAATTTAGATGTTGAATTGAATTTATTTTATTTAAGGGTGTTAAGGACTGATTTTAAATAAAGAATTAATATTGAAGTAAATTAGGTTTTTGGTTGATATTAAATTAATTTTTATTAAAATTAAGTTGAATAAAATTTAGTGAAATTAATTTTCCGGTGTAATCGAATCATATGTCATAATATTATTGTTGGTATTGGTATTGGTATTGACGTGGGTGTTGGTTTTAGTGTTCGTATTGGTTAGTTAAAATGGTTTTAGTTTAGAAAACTCACTCATCACTCAATCCATTGCTCCGGGCATTATTGATATTTATGCAACTAAGTTGGCTAAATAAATGTCCAGATATCCCTCAAATTGCATTTAATCTAAATTTGAACATAAACTACGTTTCACATGTGTAACTGTAAATTTAAAACTAAAAACAAACGGTTTATTTAAAATATAAATCCTAATATTCATGTGTTTCAAATGCTTTCAAATTCTAAACAAAATTAAACTCACTCAAAATTTCCTCAAAATTTTAAAATTTGAATGACTCACATCATCCAGTTTAATATTTGTACCGATAAATTGGCTCCTCCTAACTTCAGATATTACGTAATTTATCTGATAGCCATCTTTACATTTTCAATACCCCTCAATTTAAAATCCAAAATCAATGTAAACTATTTCTACTTAAATTTAAATATTAGAATAAATCAAAATCACCAAGTTTTTTGTGTGTTTCGTGCATTTGTCCTCCTTTAGCTTAAGGCATTGTAAATATTTATGCGAGTAAACAGACATTAAACTACCAGGTATCCCTCATATTGGACATAATCCAGGCTTGAACCGAAGTTACATTTCGTGTTTGTAAATTTGAGTGGAAACAATTAAAAATTTTAATCATCCGACTTTTAAAATACACTCAAAAGGAAAAATGTAATTCACTCACATCTTTTAGTTTTTTCTTTGTATCGATCAATTTTCCTTACATAGCTTCAGGCATTAAGTAATTTATCCGGGTAACCCGGAACTTTACTAAAATTAAATTATAACTAATTTCACTCAAATTTTAAAATTAGGTCGATAGCCGCCTTTAAATTTCTCATTATCCCTCCATTTGAAATTCTGTCAATTTCTTAAGTAACATAGTAATTAAGTTCGGCTTGAGCCGAAGCTACTTTTCGACTATTTTAAGCTTTTTATTTGGGAAGATTTATTAATTCATTGGAATTATATTTAAGAAGTTCAGTGGAATATATATACCAGGGTTTTTTTAGTTTAAAATTGTTAATTCTAACAAATTTAATAAATTTACATATGCTTGTAATAACTTTGCTTTGTAAAGGTCTAATCAAACTTTGCGTTTCAATTGTTCGTATATTTTCAGAACTATTCTGAGCGTTCACCATTTTAGTCCTTAATGGTTTGAAAATCTTATAATTTCTTTAGTCTTAAATGAGCTTTTATTTTTGAAAAGGTCGAATTCAATTTTTGTTATTTTCTTTAACAACCAAACCTTAAGCACTTATTTGAATGAAGAAATTAATCTCTGTTTCGTAGTATTCAGTAAGCTTTCAGTATCTTTTCGTACTTTTCGCCCAACAAGAGTTCTTTGTCAGCAAAACGGGATTCTTCTGGATTTCAGCTGCTGTGGTTTAAATTAAACTATATATATTGTTGGCCTTAGTAATGTGAACGATTACCGATTAGAGTTTGTGTGAAGTGCAGGGCGCATACAATTTGTTAGGGAGTGAGATACACCAAAAGAGCGACAAGAAGTGCTTAAATTGTATTACACGGAAAACAATATTATGGTTTCTGGGTTGAACTTCAAAAAGATGAATTGTATCGACAATTTTGAACACTTTTTTTGTTGGTCCATTGGTTGTAAAAACGTGCCATTTTCTATGCCTTATGAAAAAACTCGTCTTATTTATGGTGCCTAAGAATATATTTAATACAACCGTTAAAGCTCAAAACGTAGATGGAAAATAAAAAAATATAAGTTTAGATTCCATTGTAATATTATCCGAACCGGACGCTTTATATACTTGCCTCCATTTTATTAAATTTATTGTTAATTTTTTTGGAAGTTATGTATCTAAATAAATAAAATTAAAACAATGTTAAATATAAACTAAAACCATAATATACAGTCCACGAAGTGTTTTTTTCTTGTTTTACTTGTTTTAGTGCCGTAAAATACATATTCATTTTGGTCCTTCGAGCCAGAGTTTCGAAATATTGTTTTACAAAACCACATTTTTGCAAATCAGGTCTGAAATTTATTATTACTTCGATCATCAAATCAAATAATTATTGTTGGGAATATTGGAATCATATTATTGTTAGAGATTCTTAGTCCATAAATCGTCGATAAATATTTATAAAAAACTGAAATTGAACCATACTACTGTTGGAGAACCATACTACTGTTGGAATTTAACCATAATTTATTTATTGACATGGATATCGCGTTATTAAAAAATCAGCGAACTGGTCACAAAGGTCGGGTAACTTATTTCAAAAATTTATTCGAAAAAAATCCAAATCTATCGTTAGGTGAATTGCAGTCTATGCTCCATAGACTACGGATTACATATAAAAGATTTGACGAGGTTCAGACTGATATGGAAATTCATGATCCTGATGAAAATAGTGTAGTTGATCGCAATAAGTTTGAGGATGTATATGGTGACCTTGAGTCACAAATTCTGAACCAAATTAATAGGTTAGAACTTAGGACGAATTTGGAAATTAAAGCCACCTCTGTGGCAGTCGAAAAAACTAACTAACTATAACTGTATTAAAACTACAGTTGCAATTAAGCTACCAGAAATATTATTACCTAAATTTGATGGTTCTGAGTGAGGGTGGTTAGGTTTTCGAGATATTTTCTGTGATTTGATTCACACCAATGCAAGTTTAGACCAAACTACTAAGTTTCACTACCTAATATCGTGCCTTCGTGACGGCAGAGCCTATAATATAATCGATGCACTTCCTGTAAATAGCGTAAATTATGACGTTGCATGGAAGACTGTATATGATCATTACAACAATGAAGTATCGATACAGAAACTGCACATGAAAGGCATATATGATGTATAAAAACCTAATTCAGCACATCCCTCAAGACGTTTATCGAAATCATTCTTAAGCATGTGATAGCTGTAAGAAATATGGAGATCAATATTGATGATTGGAATTTGTTCCTCATTCACCTTTTGTCTGAGAAATTGGATTGTGGATCACAAACACAATTTATAAAGAGTACTCCAGATAACACCATTTTAAAATTTAATGACATTGAGATTCTAAAAAAACGAGTTCGAATTTTAGAATCGGTCAAACAGTCATCCGCTTGGTCTAATCCAGTAACATCGGTTTCCGATAATCGGTTTAAAAACCAATATACATTAAAACCTAGTCGTTCATTAGTTTCGAATGAAATTAAGTGCCTGCTTTGTAAAGGAAATAATTTACTTTGCAAAGGAAATCATTTACTTTAGTCCCACTCAACCTTCATTAGGCAATAATTCGAACAATATTTTTCAAAAATCGCCAAAATAGTAAAATTGATCAAATTAATTCCCAATCGATCATTAATGATAAAAAGGAGTCAGTTGTTTTGAATTGTTCTTCTCTAAATGATAATCCGATATTAACAACCGCTAATGTCGATAATTTACACGTACGACACTTAGCGAATGTTGATAAGGAGTTGGAGAGTAAAATCCAAGTTTTATTAGTAACTGCTATCGTTTGGGTTGGTACTTTGGATGGCAATAGAATAAAATGTAGAGCATTGCTTGACAGCGGCTCTCAATCAAATTTTATAACGGAACGAATTTGTCAGATATTGGAAGGTCGTAGAACCAATGTGTCTGTGCCAGTAACTGGAATAAGTCAGAGCAAATTAAACATACGACATATAGAGTTGGCTTCAATATAAAATCCTGTATTTCAGAATTCTCAAGAGATCTTGAATTTTTAGTTCTTCCCAAGATAACAGGATACCTGCCGTCTGAACCTATTAAGCTTAATAGTGGTTCGATTACTCAATTCATAGAGTTAGCTGACCCATATTTTTGCCATCCAGATAAGATTGATCTTTTGATTGGTACCGAAATATATCATGACATTATAATAGGGGAAAAGGTTGAAATAATAAAGTATTTTCCGCCTTTCATGTCAACGGTATTCGGGTATATTATCTATTGTAAAATAAAGAATAAACAATGCAATACTGATAAGATAATTCAGTCATCGAACAATTGTCGAATGACAATTTTTAATTTGAAGAAAAATTATGCGAACAACATTACGTAGAAACGGTATCACGTGATTCATCTGGTCGGTATATCGTCTCGTTACCCGTTAAACCAAATATAAATCAACTTGGTGAATCAAGCAGCAATACGCTAAAACAATTCAAATTTCTTGAACAGAAATTAATGAAGAACCCAGATTTATACTCTGAATATTCCAAGTTTATGTCGGCATATATAAATCTTGGTCATATGACAGAAGCAACAATCGCTGAACAATGCGACAATATACATAATAAAATATATTATCTACCTCACCATTTGGTGATTAAGGAAAACAGTAGCACGACGAAACTTCAGGTTGTATTTAAGGCATCCCCGAAAACATCGTCTAATCTTTCATTAAACGATTGCCTCAAGGTAGGGCCAACCATTCAGCAAATCCAATTTTGCATGGTGCTCAGGTTTCGTATATAACCAAAGTAGCTTTTACAGGCGATATAGCTAAAATGTATCGCCAGATTCTAGTTCAGAATAATCAAATAGATCTGCATCGAATATGATGGCGTGACTCTCCTTTCAATGAAATGAAATGTTATCGTCTGTGCACAGTCACCTACGGTACGGCCAGTGCACCATTCCTTGCGACTCGTACACTAAAACAGTTAGCAGCCGATGAAGCGTCCACCTATCCTAAAGCAGCTATTATACTAAACACACAAACATTGGAAGAAGCTAAAGTTCTAAAATTCGATTTAATTAATTTGCTAAAATAAGAAGGATTTGAACTAAGAAAATTTGAATCGGATTATAGTCAATTGGCGTCTAAAGAGGCAGAGCTCTCCAATTCAGTGTCTGTTCTTGGGATGGAATGGAATACCGAGAATGATTCCTTTGATATTTCCTGCGTGAAATATAAATTTGGTAACGGTTGCACTAAACGTTCAGTGTTGTCGGAGATAGCACAATTATTTGATCTATTGGGATTGTGCGCCCCAATGGTTTTCGTTGCAAAATTATTTATGCAATCATTGTGGGCAACGCCGAACTTATCATGGGAATATGATAGATCTGTGGACCAATTTTAAACAGCAACTCGGACAATTAGAAACTATACAGGTTCCAAGATGTGCAATTCCTTCTTCTTACCACGGTAAAACGGTTTCGTTTGTGCAATTTACATACGCACAATTGACCAATCTAATAATGTCCACGTTCAGTTGTTATGTGCTAAATCAAAGGTAGCTCCGTTGAAATGCCAAACCATTCCGCGGCTTGAGCTTTCCGCGGCATTATTAGTTGCGCAATTAACAAATAAAGTTTTAGGTATTATTGGTATAGTGTTTGATTCTATTTATCTATGGTCCGATTCAAAAATAACACTCCTGCGAATTAAATCGCAACCGTCTAAATTTGCGACGTTTGTGGCGAATCGGGTATCACAAGTCCAAGAGTTGACTACACCTAATATATGGCACTACGTCCCATCGGCAATGAACCCTGCAGACTTATTCTCAAGAGGTCTCACACCTGAACAATTAATCAGAAATTCATTTTGGTGGGATGGTCCTGATTTTTTATACACTCATAAAGAGAATTAGCTTGTGTCTCCAAACTCTTATATAGCTTCTACTTCTTATATAGCTCTTATATAATAAATTATTACGTGTAACTTCAACTTGTATTCGTTTCATAAATAATTGCAAACAAATTGCCGAAAATCGTAAATATGGCCCATTACAAAGTTCCGAAACTGAAGTTGCTTTACAAAGACTTGTCAAATATATTCAATTACATGAATATGACGAAGAAATACAATGCATTCGTAAAAACAAAGTAGTCTCGACAAGAAGTAACCTTAAATCATTAAATCCATTCTTGGATAATAGTGGGATTCTGCGTGTTGGTGGTAGACTAAACCATGCTGACATTCCATATGATAGTCAACACCAAATTTTATTACCTGGAACCCACACATTCACAAAATTATTGGTAATTGACAAACATTTTTCTGTACTCCATGCGGGTCCTCAAGCACTCTTATATCATATTAGACTCCGTTTCTGGATAAATGGAGGTAGAAATGTTTGTCGTAATATAGTAAGAAATTGCATTCATTGTATTCGCACAAAACCCCAAATTATGAATCAAATCATGGGTCAACTACCATCTGGTCGGGTAAATCCATCAAGACCATTTCATAGCATTGGTATCGATTTCTGCGGACCGTTTTATATTTCCCACAAGTTACGTTCTAAAGTTGAAACAAAATGATATATTGCCATTTTTATCTGTTTCGCGACTCCGGCTGTACACATGGAAATCGTTGGAGATCTCTCTACCCAGTCATTCCTTGCAGCATTTAGAAGATTTGTTTCCCGTCGTGATAAATGTGCGTATATACACTCCGATAATGCCACCAATTTTATTGACGCGCGGGTAGAATTGGACGCTTTATATACTTGCCTCCATTTTAATAAATTTATTGTTAATTTTTTTGGAAGTTTTGTATCTAAATAAATAAAATTAAAACAAAGTTAAATATAAACTCAAACCATAATATACAGTCCACGAAGTGTTTTTTTTCTTGTTTGATTTCCGTAAAATACATATTCAACAACATTTGTTCCATTTGGTGAAAAAATAAATCTTCCTTAGAATCTTAATGAACTTCGTCTTAGTCGTATAATTTTGAATGATTTCCATTAGTACTCCCTACATAAAGCAAAACAAAAAAAAAACTGAATCACCCATTGATTATTAAAGAGGTTCTGAACCTTAGTAATTTTCTGCTCAAAAATGAAAATTTCCGGAATTTGCTACTTTTGGGGGTTTTCTAGTTTTTTGAATCGTCGGAATTCTTCCTTACCAACTCATACACTTAATTTAATTGATATTAGTTGTTACGTCTCAGTTCTACTCAGTTTCGTCGAGGTTCTTTATAAAAAAGCTCCCACTTTGCATTTATGATGGTGGTCTGTAAGTAGTTTAGTCGTGACTGTAGCTGTCAGTTTGTATAGTTATACCATAAAGAAAAGATGTAAGCAAAATTTGAGTAAAATTATCACCCCTCCAGAAAACTCAATCAAATATTTAAAATTCTGGCTACTGTTGAAACATAAATCATGCAAAGTATTAAAATGCGAACATTTAAGATAATCTGATGGGTGCATTACGAATTTACACAACGCAATTTATCCATTCAATATACCCTTCGCACATAAAGAAAACTACTCGTATATGTCGGAACCCTAAATACAACCCTAATTCAATCATCTCATCATACGTCAAATTATAACGAACGGAAAAGTGTATTCGATGACCTAAAAATAAAATAATTTCCTTATACGAGTTTCCCAAACCCCTTGCATTGCCTAATACATAGGCAGGATATACGAGTTCATTCATATAAATATTCTGCAACGCAATTAAGAAATTACTTAATCCGGAGCCACCCCCTATTTTATACAGTTTTATTCACTCTCATGATTAAGGATACATTGTTATCCTTATCATGTTCTAAAATCAAATTTCATTTATAATTGTATCAATATAACCAGATATTCCAAAAAATTTTGTTTCTAGGATAAATAAGATCGTCAACAAAAATATTAAACCCCCGGAAATCGCTTTAATCCTTAACATAAAAAAAACAAATAAAACAATATCCTTATACGAGTATACACTAAATTTAATATTCAAATTTTATGCAACTCGAAAACATGCACCCCGTTGTATGTCAAAAGGAAATTGAAAAACTAATAAATTATTCCCCCTCTGGAAAAAGAAAGCCAATATCCGTTTGAAAATAATTTATTTCACGGAAAATTCGAATCGTATGTAAATTTTAGTTTTTCGTCGTTATACAAAAAAAAAAAAAAAAAAAAAACGAAAAATTTGGAAAGACTTCCAATTTGTTTTACACAGAGGGGAAAATATCCTTTTTCCTTTTTTTTTTTTGTTGTTAAATATCGGAATCGACGCAGAAGAGCACAGAATTTTTTAGTAAAAAAAAAACAAAACAAAAACAAAAAAATTTCGGTGTAAAAATACAAAACATCCTTAGTCATATCGGTGATTTAGTCGGGATCGCATTAAAAGTCGACACGTTCGCAACCAAAAAAAAAGAAAAAAAATCCGTTCGTTCTGTTTTCATAATAAAGTGTCTGGTGTATTGTTTGTGAGAATTAAAAAAAAAAAGAAAAAATTTGTGAGAAAAAATTATTTTAGTGATTTGTGAAAAATTAAGTGAAAATTGTTTAAAATAAAATTATTTGAAAGTTGTGCACTCGAATGTTGTTTTGTAAAATAGTGATTAGTGTTTGTGTGAATAAATAAATAAAAAATTGAGCAAAAAATTTTGTTTGTTTGGGAAAATGGATTAAAGTGAAAACAATTTTTTTGGTTTGTGAAAATTAATTTTTTATACACCCGAATTTTTATTTTTATTTTTATTTTACCGAGTTGGTTATATAATTTTTGTTTATTTGTTTGCCACACATTGCGAAACATTTCCTAATATTATTTCGAGACATGCTGTATCTATCGATCTTTCGCCGAATTTTTTTTTGTTTTTTATGTAAATATTATTATTTTTGGAGTAACAAAGTGTATTTTGGTGCTGAGCTCTCATCTTATGTTTTTCTGTATATGTAAAACGAACATTTCGCAGAAAATTTGTTAAACGAAAAATTATTTTACTGACAACCTGTTGTTCACATATTATGATAAAGTGTATATCGAGAATAGATAGTGTGCGTCTATAATATTATATTGAGGAGCTGTACAGCGATGATGAGAAAATATTCCCCCATGTGACAAGTTCACAAGAATTGTTTCTATTTTAGCTTCATTAACATAAGCACTTAAAGCGTTTGAATTTTTTTTTCACGACTGTACACGATATAATTTTGATGTGCGGATGGAATTTTAAAATATTTTTTTTTTTTTTTTTTTGAAGAGTGAAGTGAAAAATGAAAATTCAAATTTTCATTCATTGAATAAAAATGGGGAAAAAAAAAATTTGAACTAAACCAAATGTAATGCAAAGTATAAAGTGTATATAGGCTATATTTGATTAGAATAACGAATTAGAATTTTGTAAAAGGAATTTTTACTATTCAAGCAAAAATATTTACCATTGTAACAGTTTTTGTGACGTGATTTGAGTTTTTCGTGCTTTTCTTTATTTTTTTTTTTTTTTTTTGGGAACAGTCACGTGTGTGAATACTAAGTATAAATAAATTGGATATAGTACGATGGAAAAATGCTGAATAAATTTACGAACAAATTCTTTAGGGACATTGCTGTATACATCTCGTGACGGAATTTGTATTTACAGAAAAATTGCATAAATTTTAATGGTGCTTTACGCTACTTTGAACTCACGAATATTATCAAATTACACATTACACAGTTTTTTAATGGTATTCACTCCTAAATGAAGTTAGATATAGTCATTAAAAGTTTTAGGTTTACTTTTTTGTGTTTTCCTAAAAAAAATCGTTTATTCTTTGACTGGAATCACAATTCTGAGAATATTCTTGTTTAAACGTCATGATAAAGTTTTAAATGGTGCAAATTACTCGTGAACAGTCAACGGTATATAGGTACAGGTAGTCGAAACAAATATTCATTTGAATTAGAAAATTTTTCGAGTAACCTAAATCATAGCTATTAGTATACAGCCGTTTCTCTTCAATTTGAATAGCTGAATTTTGAATTGGTAACATTTCAAAATTACAAAAATTTAACATAGTTTCAACCATTTTAACGAATGAATTTGACTGTTGGGAAAATCGAAAGATTACAAGGAAGACGCTTTAAATTTATATTGCGAAATTTACGCAGCATCCTCAAATAGAACCTAAACATTGATTTTTAGTTTATAAGCATTCCACTTGCTCCTCGATTTTTTTTGTTCGTTTCTCCTTAGTCTCTGACCGTTTTTGTATCTATATGGTTTGTTGGGTTATTTAGAATAAAGAAATTTAAGCCACACGTTTTTCTCAAGCCTATACGGTGAACCACGACTTTTGTGAAATCTAGGATTTTGGCACAAAAATTTCCTCAGCGGATAATTTGAAAACTTTTGCAAACTTTACTTGTTCATGAATTTGGAGAACTACCATTCAATTTCAGTAATGGCCTTAATATAGACCATCAAGGTTAAATTAAATCAGAATTACACCAAACTCAAATAAATCAGCCTCCTGATATAATTCCGTCCCTTTTTTGGACACTTAAGTTGAGTTTATTTAATTTAACTCGACTTCAGAAAATGTCCAATGAAAATGTTCAAATAATGTTCAATTTAAATGTCGTTTTATTTTGCATGAGCCAAATGAATTGAAATTTTTTAAAATAGTCTTTCGTTGTAAAGATTTCTTAAATTAAAAACTTTTTATTTCAAACTGGAAAAACCAGAATAATTTAAAATTTCTTATTAATTTGTATCCACTGCTTTGGAGTAATAGGTTTTGTGTTAAGCTGATATTTTCTGGCTTATTTCTACTGGTATTATGTAACGCTTTATTATATCAAATACAGTTTTGCTCTGGGAACGTTCTAGCGCTCTTTCTGTCGTTAGTATGTTGAGTTGTTTTTGTCAAATCCGAAATACTCTGGTTGCCTAAACGGTCTTCAATGGATTCGTGATGGAAAAAGTAAAAAGTCGCTACAAATATAGAAATAGACTGATATAATACAAATCAACATTACAGAGGTTCGTGTCTATTTACCGTCTAGGATTTACCGTAAAGGTTGTTTTTTTTTTGACTGCACACAAAATTAGTTATCCTTAAAAAGTGAAAATATGTTTGCCCATAAGATTTATGATGATTCCAAAATGTTACGAACATTTAGGATATTTGTGTTACGGTTTATTAGGTAACAAATCAAAAAACTTTCTATTTGTATGATTTAGTTGTTCTGTCAGGTATTTGCGTAAATTTGGTACGTTTGCACAATGTTAAGGATGCTAATTTAGCGTGTACATAAATGAGAAGGTCGTGTATTTCCACTTTTAACTTGTATATGTAAATAAAGGAATCATTAGACCTTTTTTTTTATAACAGTAAGATTTACGAAAGTTGAACAGGGAACATAGCTCCATCAAACAATAATCGAAAACTAATAAAATTTTAGTAACGGTCTTAATATATGTGTACAATGTCATCGCTACTCTTTGCTATAATTTGTCTTGATATTAACGAACTGTCAAATATGTAGGCGCATTTATATTCGTAGAAGTGCCAAAGAAATCATTTAGGTGATTAGCGTTTAAGAATTTGACCCCCTTGATATTATCTCAGACTTTTACCTAAGGCAAATTTGAAATTACCTCTGATAACACGAACGTAAAAATTCAACCCAGACTTTTTTTCTACACTATTTAAAGTGTACGAACTTTAAATCCATCCATTATAAGATTTTATTCTCGTAGTTAAAAATAAAAATAAAAAAAAAGATTCCTAATGTCAAGGTTATGGCTAGCCTGAAAATTTGTTACGACAATATAGTAGAGGGTTCAAGTAGCTGCCTCTGGGCCAATGGTAAACCGGTTTGTTGGTTAAAATTTTTGTTAAATCAATAAACATTATTGAAATAAACCAAAAAAAAAATCATAAAATTTTTCTGCTCCGGATTATGGTGGCTCTGAAAATTTGTTAAGTCCGTTTATTGTCTACCTCTTGGCCAATTCCGAAAGCGGGTCGCTTGTTAAAATTTTCAGTACATCGATAAATATATTGCCTTCCCATAGTAAAAAATGAATTAAAAAAAAACAAAATTGTTATGTTCAGGATTACGGTGATCCTGCAAATTAGTTATATCGGCTTAGTAGAGAGTACTATTGGCTATCTCTTGGCCGCAATTTTAAACGCGGTTTGCTTGTTACAATTTTTTCAACATCAATAAATGCGTGGCCTTCTCATAGTTAAAAATGAATTAAAAAAATCTTCTGCTAAGGATTATGGTGGTCCTGCAAATTTATTTCTTTTTAATAGAGGACCCTATTTGCCATGTCTTGACCAATTCTAACCGCAATTTGCTCGTTAGAGTTCTTGCTACATTAATAAATGTGTTGCCTTCCCATTGTTAAAAATGAATAAAAAAAAATTAAAGAATTCTGCTGCTAAGGATTAAAGTGACCATGCAAATTTTGTTATGTCGGCTTAGTCGAGAGTCCTATTAGCCATGTCTTGGCCAATTCTAACCGCGGTTTGCTTGTTAGAATTTTCGCCATATCAATAAATGTGTTGCCTTCGCATAGTTAAAAATGAATCACAAAAATCTTCTGCTAAGGATTATGGTGACCCTGCAAATTTGTTATTTCGACTTAATAGAGGGTCCTATTGGCTACTCCTGGCCAATTTTAAACACAGTTCGCTTGTTAGAATTTTTCCTTCATCACTAAATGTGTTCCCTTCCCATAGTTAAAATTAAATAATAAAAAAATAAAAAATTCTAGTGCTAAGGATTACGGTGATCCTGCAAATATTTTATATGGGCTTGTAGAGGGTCCCATTGGCTACCTCTTCGCCAATTTTGAGCGCGGTTTGATTGTTAGAACTTTTGCTACATCAATAAATGTGTTGCCTTCCCAAAGTTAAAAATTAATAAAAAAAAAAATAAAAAATTCTTGTGCTAAGGATTACGGTGACCCTGCAAATATTCTATATCGCCTTGTAGAGGGTCTTATTAACTACCTCTTCGCCAATTTTGAGCGCGGTTTGATTGTTAGAACTTTTGCTACATCAATAAATGTGTTGCCTTCCAATAGTTAAAAATTAATTTAAAAAATTCTACTGCTAAGGATTATGGTGACCCTGCAAATTTGTTATTTCGGCTTAATAGAGGGCCCTATTGGCACGCTCTTGTCTAATTCTGAACGCAGTTCGCTTGTTAGAATTTTTACCACATCAATAGATGTAAGCCACCATAATCCTAAGAAAAATAATTTTTAAAATTTTTTTTTATTCTAGCTAGCTATAGCTTTACAATTGGCCCAGAGGCAGCTACTTAAACAGTCTTCTATATTGTCATAACAAATTTTCAGGGTAGCCATAATCTTGACATTTAAAATCATTTTTTGTTTCATTTTTAACTACGAGAATATTATTTTATAATATATAAATTAAAGTCCTGGAATGGATTTTTTCGCTCCAGTAAAAAGTCTGGGATGAATTTTAAAGTTCGAACACTTTAAATAGTTTAGAAAAAAGTCTGGGATCAAGTTTTACGCTCGTTTTTTCAGAGGTAATTTCAAATTTTCCTGGGATGAAAGTCTGGGAAAACTTCAAGGGGGTAGAATTTGGGCAATTGAAATAATAGAAAAATTAAAAATTACAAATTCAAACACCTTAGCCATATTTTAACAATTTAGAAAATTTAAAAATAATTTAACCATAAAGAAACGTAAAATAAGGGTCATAACGGATAAAGTAAAAACTACTAGGGGTGGAGAGAGGGGATTAGCCAGCGATAAAAAGTCTTATTTCGGTGAAAATTTATATTTTGTTCCTTTTATAATGATTGTAATAAGCTAAAATTCGAAACGTTGGCAACATTTTTTTATTTATGTTGTTTATAAAATAAATTACTCGAAAGTTCAAGTGTACAAAGATCATTGATAGTGAATCGAAGAAGAAATTGTTCTACTAGTTTCGATAGTTATTATCAGAACAGTGTCAACATTTATACTCAACCTAACTATATTTCATGGAAACTATGGCAGCCATTTGGAAATTAACGATCTAATTTCACCTTAACCTAATCCCAAATCATTCAAGGAAACATGGTAACATGATCTAAGTCAAACTAACAAGATTCGAAGTGTTCATTTGGATATAACCAAGGATATAACGAAACCTTACCCTAATTTGCGATTCCGCGTTCATAAACCTAAGTAAATATTCTTCTATTAATGAAATTGGAATGTGGCGTTTTGATCTTTTAGCGGATTTCTGGTTCAAATCTCGATAGTATCAACTTTAGAATTTTTCGGTATTCTTCATCTATAAAGTTTTAATTTTCATAAACTCAACTATTAGTAGGGTTTCTTGCAAACACCATCAGCTATAACTGAGAGAAATTGGGAAGTCGAAAATTTAGCCAAAATAAATTGACCTGAGGCAAACAGAATTAGACAAGAAGTTGAGAAAAACAGGAGTTGAAGAAGTGCACGAGCTCATAAATACATGGGGAATAAGATGAATACTTTGCTTTTCAATAACCTAACTGCTCATAAGTTGAAATAGAGGATTCAGTTATTAACTCTAATCTGCTTATAATAAGGAAAAAGTTTAATCCCGCTTTTTATTAATCAGCGTTAAATCCTGTGGGACTCAGGAAGTAAGGATGATCTCATATACTCCATTTATTTCCACATATTGAACTAGTTCTGTAAGGTGCGATTTAAAACTTGACGATTAATACGATTGATCCTATAATTGAAAAAATCCGTATATATACACCTACACCAAAATCAGAATTTAAACAACCACAACCTTGAAGAAGCCATACTGATTTTTAGACTACTGTAGACAAATAATTTTCTATGTAAAATCTTCACAACAATTTCGGAACAAGAGTATAATATTGATAAAGGCCTATAGTTTGAGATATCAGTATTATCGCATTTTTCTAAAATTGTGATGATTTTGGCCATCATCCAGCGATCATAAAATCTACCTTAAAGAAGTGACTTAATAAATATTATTGTTTAAAGGGACATAAATGGATCGTGCTAAATTTTTAAAGAAAGAAAGAAAGTGGCAAATAGATCAGAGCCAGCACCTTTATTAGCATTAATACTATAAAGTTCGGCAAATGTTTCCTCTTCATCAATAAATAAATCATACAATTGACTTCAAAAAAACCCAGAATAGGGCATAAATTTGTTTAGTGCTAGAAGCAAGAGTTTTAATTCGTTTTCACATGACCTAGATTTATAAATCCTTTGTTCATTTTCACAACAGATCTTATTGTTGAAAACATTTTGTAGTAATCGTTGTATTGAAATTTCTTATATCTGGCTCCAAAGTAATCTTTTGCGCAACGCAGTCGAATTAGTTTAGATGAATACCGCACGCAGGGTAGGTTTTATTCTATTACAATAACTAGAACGATCAAAATATTAGCGAATTTATAGAAAAAATTCTCATTCTTCAATGAAGCTATCGTAACATACAACATAAAATTTTAATCTATATTGCTCAATACTGAATCTAATATGCGATGGTTTTGATTAAATATTCTGTTAAATTAATAAAGCTTTGATAAAGTTTGGCCAATTTTGATAAGATAACCCAAAGGATTTAAGAAGTGGCTGCCGCATTATCTGCATGCCACTATATTAAAATCACAAATATTTTAAAGCAAAACTATGAGGATTTATTAATTTTAATAAATTTAGTAACATTGTCAAAATACGGTTTGTAATCAGTATAAGTAGCATTTCGGTAGAAATACGGCAGGTTAACAAAAACTTGGTACTGATTTGAATACATATCCAGATTTGATCGACATAGATTTCTCAAATCGGCAAACGATACGAGTTAAGATTTGTTTTATTGCAACAAGGCAACCACCGCCATCATTCTTATAAGAAAATAGGACTCATAAATTACATACCAGTATATTCTGCTTAAAATCGTGCTGCTTGGTTCTTGGGCCATTTAAATTTTGGTGGTATACCACTATATCAGCATAAAATACTTAAAAAAAATTCAGGTTCTAAGAGCCAGTTCGTAGTTTATTTAATGCGTCTTCTGAATTAATCTTGACAATTTTTGAATTTTAGATGTTCCTGACCAAAGCGTTGTTCTCCAAGCAAATTGAATCAATCCATCTTCTTCTAATTTTCTAGCCTTGATGAGGTAGGTCTTGGTTTTTTCAGCGAAATATTCTCTTCCTCTAGGTGTTTCATCTGTTGAGCCTGGTTTTATATGATGTTGGATAATTTTTTGAAATTGCCCAACTTCAAGTTATTAGAATATAGGGTCTTTGCGAATTCGGTTTGCGGGTTGTCCGCAGGGGTTTCATCTCCGCTGTAAAGGCATCTATGGATTTTCATGAAGATTTGCAATAACTTAATATTAAAATAAAACTTCAAATTTAGGATGTTCGCTGATGGCTTTCACAAAATTTCAATCACCTTGTAAATCACCTTGTAGAAGACGATATCGTTTCAATATAAATATAGTGGCATTAATGGTATAATTCACACCGACTGATGTAGTTTTACTGAAAGTATATTCCATTCATCTTGACTCATTACATCAACTCACACTTTGGTATCTGTTCGCAGTTATGTTTTATTTTAATAGTTAGATTCGTATAATAATTATTCTAACTTGCGACGTCTAAATTATCTATTAATTAAGTTTCTTTATTAGAGTCACATTACGCAGAATATATTTTTGATATGAACCTGAATATTATAATTATCTTTTATGACTTTGCATTTAGATGTACTGATTGGTATTAGATAAAAGTTTTTATTTGGATACTCGTTTGAAATACGAAATGTATACTATCCAATTTCATTTTCTTTCTCACTTACAAATTGTTTACAAAACGGGTTTTAGACATCCCCTAATCACTAGCTTAGGTTTTCTTTTAAACTGTCTAAATTGCAAGAACTTTGCACATTGTTATTTTGGCAAGCATTCATTTAAAGCTTTTGTTTGAATATTAGTTAATGATTACAACCAAGGCTGGGCAGTAACGAATTACATGTATTTGAATTACGTAATTAAAATACAAATTACAATTTGTAATTTGTATTTTAATTACTCATTCTCCAAGTAACAGTATCTTGTATTTTAATTACTTAAATTCCCCAGTTTTTGAAATTTCTTATTTAAATTTTTACAAGGCTTATTAAAATTTGGTTCCAGAGTCATCAGCATAAATCTGTAGCGTGCCAAAATTAAAGAAAATCAGACGAAAATTAATGAACTAAATTTTATAAAAAAATTAATTTATTAACCAAAATTTAATAAGAAATTGGAAAACAACTTAACGTAATTCAAAAAAAAAAATTATGAATAGAATTAAAATTAATATAGTTAAATTTAAATGGAAAGAAAAAAAATTAATAATAATTAATTATAATTAAAATAAAACAAAGAATGTATAATTTAAACTAATACAAATATATAACTAACAGCTAATTATTTGCTAATTATAATATTTTCCGGAGCAAATTAAATTAACTGGTGGTTTTCTAGTCATCCGATGAATTTCCGCCAAGGCCATACTCAGAAAATCTGTTGCAAACTTCATTTATTGGTAGATATCTTTGTTCAAAATGCAATATGGTAGGTTGGGCGCCAGATATCTCGCACGCTGTCCGGCCAAGCTCAGCCCGCAATCCACTCCAGCGTAAGTTTGCGAAAAATAAACCGAACAGATCCTTCCCGAGATCAAATATTTTATCCTAATCATATACTTCCGGAACATCCATCTATGAAAAACCATGTGGTTTTGGATTCCAAATCGAATAGGGTTTCCCCAAACAATCGAGTGATGATTTTTAGCCGATGTATCTCGTTTCTTAAAATAATAGCGGAAATCCACGACCACTTAGCAAATTATCAAATTATAATTACCATTCGGTAATTTTTTTTTTATTTCTCCACACAAAAATTATTTATTTATTTATTAAGTCGAGTTTTTTTAACTTTTTTTTGATTTATTTTTAATTTTTATAAATAAAGTTTAGATTTAATGTATCTCTTTATTATTAACAATTTATTTACACCACTTATATTATTGTCAACCACTTAATTTAGATAAAAAAAATATTTGGATATCCAAAACAAAAAAAAAAATATATTTAAACAAACTCAGGTTAATCCTAACTATCTCCAAATTAACCACTCGGCATCAAGTCAAAAAAAACTCTTTTTGTATTTGTAATGGCTCCGGTTTATATAGGCATTCTATTTAACATGCCGGATGTATCTATCCTCGTCTAAATTCTATGGCCATTCCATCAAAGAATCCATTGAAGCTTATCTTCATAATCTGTACTGGTACATTCAGTGCATTTTTTTCGAAATAATTATTGAATAAACCAAAAACAAATAAAGTTTGCTTTCTGGTTTTAAACTCGGACTGTGCTTGGTCCGACCAACGACATCTATTTTAAATGGTAAAAGAAAAATCCGAAACCAAATTCCAAACAAAACACCAATATCTACCATAAAGTTTTAAATTTAAATTTTCATGAATTAAATTATTTTTCATTAAAGCTTATTATCTTTGGACATGAAACAAATCGAGAATAAATTTATTTTATTACCTTTTATGACATAGGAATCATAAAAATATTACCGAACTCGATATTCAATATCCAAATCGCCAAAACATTATGATTACCATTGCCCAAGTGATAATTGGAACCTTACAAAACTTATCATACTAATCTTTTTCTAATGATTGATTTTTTCACTAAATGAATTTTGTCAAATCAAATTTATCAATTTACAAATGTAAAGTAATTGTAACTTGTATTTTAATTACTCCACTCGAAAGTAATTGTAATTTGTATTTTAATTACTGAGCTTGCTGTAACTCGGAAAAGTATTTTAATTACTCAGTGTAGTGTTATTTGCCCAGCCTTGATTACAACTGTATACTTTGCAAATGTATAACACCACGTTCAACTCCAGTTCCATACACATTTACAAATTATTTACTAAACAGTCTTTAGGTAATTACTAATAATATTCACTGGTACAAGTTTATAGACTTCTAAGACGCTAAGAATTTATACATAATGTCGATGTATTGTATTAACTGAAAGATTTTGTTTGGACGTCCCTGTATACTAATAACCGTGCATTTAGCAACTCCTTGAAAAAGTAGCCAATTTAAATTGCAACATTTATTTATGGTAAGAACTGTACACTTAGCTACTGAATAAAAACATATCCAATTCCACGTGTGTATGCAACACAGTCACAAATTATTCACAAAACGTTTTTAGGTAAACACTAATTGAGTGGAATAGTACGGGCTTTTAGACTGTTTAGACGCTAAGAACTTCGACAGCTGTATTAGTTGACAGTTTTTATTTAGACCGTCCTTTATACTAACAACTGTACACAAAGCAATTTAGTATTAAAATTTTTAGAGTATAAATTATGATGTTGTCAGCTCAACGATTTGATTTCGAATGAAAGAAAAAGAAGTTGACAGCAGTTACAGCATAATATACTTCTGTGATATAGGAATTTTGCCTTCTAACAGTTATACATTTCGAGTGTAAAACACTTTATTTTACACTGTAAAGCAAGTTATTTTACACCGTTATTGCCAAATGGTTTCAATAAAATATTTTATTTTATTTTCAATGATTTTATTCACCGAGAAAAAAAAGAAACGATAAATTATTTTTGGGCATTAGAAAAAAAAAAGTTAAAATCTTAACAATGAAAGCTTCCTTGGGCTTCAAAATCCTAACCCACTTTTTCAGCCACTTGGTTTGAGTGGTATATCAATCGGACCTCAGCTACGTCATTCTTATTCAAGTATGCCGGTGATATGCCATAAAAAATTATGTGGCGCGGACGAATAATCTAAGATATTTTTGTCACATTTCTTTCCGCGACAGTTTTGCAAGCTACATTTTTGCCTTAAATATTTTTATGAATTTTTAATCGTTGTGATTTTTTTCATAAAACAGTTCTAAATCAACCGAAGAATCTGCAGATCCATTAGAATTTTATTTACGCAAATTATCCACTTGAAAATTTGACATTTTAGTTTGATTAGGTGTTGAAACGACAGACCTATGGAATTAATCGTTTATTAAAACCGTAACACTACCCGAATTTGTTATTAATCGTGTCCTACACTCTATTATTGCTTCGTATATTTCTGTGGTCACAAATCAAAAGGGCATAAGTCTAAGAACAACCTTTAAATCAAGTTGCTGAAAATTTCACGCTTCTGATGTTCTTGATTTGAATGACTATGGTGTTTGGTATATTTACAAATTATAATATGACTCTATGTGGAATTCCATTTCGTGCCGGGAAAATTTTTCAATTACTCAGTTATGCTCAGTTATGTTAGTTTAATATTATCTGAAGTGTCAGTTTTACAATTCATTTTCTCTTCTCGTAAATCCGGATTAGTATTTAAGACCAAATTATTCTTCATCATTGTCTTGTATATCTGGATCATAATTAGGTTCCTAGTTGGTTGGTAAATTCATATGATAATCGTGGAAATTTGTATTCAGTAACGGTGTAATAATACTCGAATGCGTTATGTATATAAAGTGAATTTATTTAATTATTTTATTATTAGCAATTAATTACATACATTTAGAATTCGATTAATTTATTATTATTATTATTAGTAATTAGTTATATAATTAGAATTTAATTTAGTTATATGTATAAATTGGAATTGGAATTTATTACAATTTACCTTCGTATGGAGAATAATGGGATTTTTTATTTATTTATTTATTTATTAACTATTAATGTTTACCTCCGTCACGTTCAACGCCTTAACCAAAAAAAAGGAAAAAAAACAGATTCTTTCTGTTAACCTGTATCCAGCGTTCTGTACCAACAAACAATATACACATCCTGTATTCAGCATTCTGTACCAACAAACAATACACAGAGTGGTGCATTGGCATCACTACAATCCTCCCATCTTTTAACAAAAGACTACCTCTGGTTGTCTTTTGAGTGATCCATGTGATTATATTGTGTGTTGTTACAAGTGTAACGGATTTTATTCTATTTACATATAATTTATTGTTTATTTTTCAATATTTTACAAAAATTAATAATTCTATAACAAGAAGTATAAATTTAATAATTCAATAATTCAAATAAATTTTTATTTTTTTTTTTTAATTACATACAAATAGCTTATAATAATATTTAATTTGTTTTCATTTTTTTTTTTTCATAAATTTTAATATTTCACTTCCAGTTTCATTAATTAATAAGTTATTGCATTTTGGAAAGAAAAAAAAATTTTTTTTTAAGAACGACTAAGTTTTATTCGATTGTTATGTACAATTGTTTCAGTTCGACCCTTTTGAATTTTAGTGTTTTGTGAAAAAACAACTTCTACAACTGAATACGGACCCAGCCAAAGCGAATCAAGTTTGGAACTTTTCGCTTTATTTTTCAGATAAACTTGATCTCCAATGTTGAAAATTTTTTTAACGGAATTCTGATCATAATATTGTTTTGTTTTTTCTTTACATTTTAAAAGTTGGTCGTGTGCTATTTTAAAAGGATTTTAAAGCTTATATTTGAGGTCATTGAAATAATCGCCATAATTATAAAGAAGATTTACATGTTTTGAAATAGAGTCGGGTTTATTTGGTTTATGTCCAAAAACTAATTCATATGGCATGAATTCTGTGCTTGTGTGTGGAGTCGTGTTATAAGAAAACATTGCGTACTGCAGCCAGGAGTCCCAGTGAAATGGATCATTTTGAACATAGTTTCTTAAATATTCCATTAAAGTTTTGTGGCTATACGTTCAAGTGCCCCGTTTGTCTGCGGATGATACGCACTTGTGTTAAATTTCTGAATTTTTAACATTTTACATATTTGTTTGAATAATTTTCCCATAAAATTTGACCCTTGGTCGGTTAAAACTGAAACAGGAGACCCGAAAACACAAATAAAATTTTGAATAAAAGCTTTGGCAACCGTCTCAGCTTCTTGGTTCGCTAAAGGAATTGCCAAAGAAAATTTTGTTAAATCACATTGCATAGTGAGTATAAATTTGTTATTTTGGTGTGAAGATGATAGAGGACCAACTACATCGAGAAAATTTTTTTCAAATCCTTTTGTGGACGTACTCGTAATTTTCATGGGGATATGTTTATTCATACTAGTTTTGTTCTTTTGACAAAGTGCGCAGTTCCGTATGTAATTTTCAATTCTGGCAAACATTTTCGGAAAGTAGTAAAAATTACGAAGTCGTTTGAACGTTCTGTATATTCCCTGGTGAGCTCCTAAAGTTCCATCGTGATATTCTTTAATGATAGTATTTATATCATCTTCGTTTGTTAAGGAAATAATCTCATTTTGTTGTTTAATATTGGGAGATGTGGAAATAGAGTTGGAAATTGGTATGATTGAGTCTGAATTATCTGTTAATGAATTTTGCGAACTTAAAGGCACATTTAAAGTATTAGAATTTAGTATAGAATTTGATGATGATGAAATTGTAGAATTATTGTCTCGATTTGTAAGTATTGATAAAGATCTGTTTTAAGAATCTGATGTTTACAATTTGAATTTAGATCGAGTTACAACGTGACACTCAGGTTTATCTGTTACAATACGGCTTAATGCGTCCGCATTACAGTTTAATCTGCCTGGTTTATGCACAATTTTGTAATCATATTCGTCAAGTTTTATTCGCCATCTAGTTATTCTTGAAGAGTTATTTTTAATATTGCACATCCATATCAAAGGTTTGTGATCACTGACAATTTTAAATTTCCTTCCATACAGATAAGGTCGATAATGATCAGTTGACCAAATTATTGATAAAAGCTCCTTTTCTATAGCTGAATAATTTTTCTCAGCATTGTTCAACACTCTACTGGCATATGCTATAGGTAAGTCAGCACCGTTCATCTCTTGGGTTAAAACTGAACTTATTGCTATATCACTTGCGTCGCCGGTAAGCACAAACTCCTTTGAAAAATCTGGGTAATGCAGGACAGGAGGGTTTATTAAATATTCTTTCAATTTTTTGAAAGCTTCATCGCCAAAAGCATCCCATACAAATTTAGAATCTTTTTTTAAAAGGTCAGTTAGTGGTTTAGCAAATTTAGAAAAATTAGGACAAAATTTACGATAGTAACCGACAAGACCAAGGAATGACTTCACTTGGCGAGAGGTTTCTGGTATTGGATATGATTTTACTACATCTATTTTAGTCGGATCTGAGCCCTATTGCACCAACTACTTATCACTTATTACTTATTAACTTATCATAATTTTTGATAATTTTCTGTTGTACCAAATTGAAATTTGATAAGTATTTAATTGAGTTATGATAAGTGATAAGCACTCACTTATCAAAATTAAGTTGCACCAATTTGCGAAATGATAAATGATAAGTAATATTTTGATAAGCGATAAGTTTGAGGTTTTTGATAATTTTTTCGTAGTTCTGTTGCACCAAAAGTTTTAACTTATCAATAATCGACTACTTTAATGATAACTTATCCAAAATATCAATAAGAAAAATTTCACTACTCAAAAAAATTGATAAGAGCTACAAATTGTTGTGGTATGACGGAAGTCTGTTAAAAACGTTTTTTTGCTGTTATTGGTAAGATGAGAACTTTTGTTCAATTTTAAAAGAGTACAAATGATAATGACAATAAATAATAACTTTAATTTCAAAATTTATGCCACTATGTTATTGTATTCTAATATCTAAGTTATAATATTAAGTCAAAGTAAGAACAATTTCATTCTGTTAGATTTATCATAGAGGTAAAACAGTTGTTTTTCGATATTTTAAAATTAATATAAAACTATCAAATATGGGTATTATATCAACTTTAGTGAACAAAAACTGAAATTTATTAAACGAAAAATAATTTTTATAAATAAATGCGTCGGTTCGAAAGATTATTCGAGGCTGAAAACGAAAGAAGAAATCGTGTAGTGAAAGCCAGAACCAAATATTCTCTGGACTCGCGAGTGATAAAATATATTCGTTTGTCACATGAACAAATTGAGCACGTATTATTAAAAATCGGAGCAAATTTGCACCATGGAACCGACCGAAACTGCGCATTGAGTCCTCTATAGCAACGACTAACAACACTGCATTGGTTAGGAATATCCAGGATAGAAGTTTCTTGAGTTGGGTGGTTACCCCCAGGTAGTTGGTTACTTCGATGGAATAATGATTAATATAAGTAGATGCACCTACGGTCAATGAGGAACACTTTGCGAATCGACATGGTAAACATTCACTGAATGCAATGATGGTGTGTGGCCCAGACCGCAGCTTTCATGCAGTAAATTTAAATTAGCCAGGTAGTGTCCATGAATCCAGAGTATTGCCATATACAAGGCTATTTAGTAATTTTGAGTCTTGTTTTCGCCCGTTCCCTGGTGCTGTGATTTCGGGTGACAGTGCTTTCCCTTAAAGATTGGCTTATCCCACCAATGCGAAGAAATCCAGATGATATAATAGAGCAAAGATTTAATCGTGCTCATAAGTGGACGAGACGAATAGTGGAAAATCATTTTGGTTTGTATATGACGATTCAAATTTTTGTATAATGTAGTTAAATTCAATTTATTTGTTAATAGGAATTTTCTTAATTCATTTGTTATGAAAATAAATTGTTTACGTTTAAGTACTGCTGAAAAATTATTTACAGTTAGAAAAGAGAATTTATTTTAAAAGCAACAAAAGAAAAGTTTTACAATTGATTCTAAACACTAAAATAAGAACTCTCAATTAAGAAAAGTCATGTATTATTATATATGTACATGCAAAATTGTTGTTGCTATTAAATTACAGAATAACAATTTTTTGATTGTTTTGCTATATACATAGGTACAAAACCATTGTTTAACATATAAAATGTGCAGAAAGCATATAATTTGGCAAACACTATCACATTTATAGAATTTTTGTATAGATCAATACAACTTATCATAAAAATTTGATAATTCGTCAATTGATAAGTTATAGACAATCTGATGTGCAACGCTTATTATCAAAATTTGATAAGTTTTCAAATTGATAAGTGAGTGAGATTTTGTTATTTTTGGTGAAACACTTATCACTTATCATTATCAAAAAAACTAACTTATGATAAGTTGATAAGTAATAAGTGATAAGTAGTTGGTGCAATAGGGCCCTGGTTTAATTCCGGATTGTGTTATTAAGTGTCCTAAATAGTAAATCTCCTTACAAAGAAACTGACATTTCTTGGGATTCACCTTAAGATTGTATTGCTTTAAACATGAAAACACTTCGCGTGATCTATCGTTGTGATCAAAAAGACTTCTGCCAAAAATTAAAACGTCATCAAGGTAAACTAGGCATTTTATTCCAATAAGCCCATACAAGATGTTATTCATTAGTCTTTGAAAAGTGCTAGGAGCATTGCGCAGTCCCATACTCATGCGAGTAAACTGGTAATGTCCCGTTTCAGTGCTGAAAGCTGTCTTTTCGCGATCTCTTTCATCAATAGCGATCTGATGATATCTATGTGAAAGGTCAACCGTGGAAAAATAATGTGATCGGCCCAATCTGTCGAGGATATCCGAGATATTCGGTAAGGGGAAAATTTCGGGAATAGTAACGTCATTTAGTCTTCTATAATCGACTACTATTCGCCATTTTTTTTCGTTTGTTTTTGTTTTCTTTGGAACGCAAAGTAATGGAAAGTTCCATGGCGATTTAGAATCTTTTATTATTCCATCAGCTTTCATATCTGAGACTTGTCTGTTAATCTCATCTTTAATTGCGTGAGGTAATCGGTATGGTTTACAAAATATAGGATTTGAATGTGGTATCGTATTTATTTGATGAGATGTTGCATCTGTGACAGATAACTTGTCACCTTCTAAAAGAAAAATATCATTGAATGATCGACAAATTGCTAAAATGGAATCACTTTCCTCGCCATTCAAATGACTTAAATCGATTTTTGATTCTAATAAAGATAACCGATTTTGGATATGAGGATTACTAGAATTTAAATTAGGGACATGAAAATTTCCTATAGCTTCGGATTTCAATTTTAAATTTTAATTTATTTCGACATCGTACTCATTAGAGTTTACTAAACTTACAATTGTATACCCATTTTCAATTTTTAAAATACAATTTGTAATATATACGCCTAGAAGTACTTCTGCTGAGTAACAAATTTGTTCGGACTCATTAAGTAATGATGACTTGATTTTAACCGTTTTTTTCAGTACGAGCCGGAATTGTAATTTGAGAAGGATGTCTCGAATGATTTGAAAGTGTATACTTAACTGGATTATTATTGAATGCTTTGCGAAGTAAAATCCAATTTGCAATTATAAAAATTTAAAAAGTCTTTACCCAATATGCCGGAATACTGGATTGGGAATGAATTTGGAATTATTTGAAATTTTTGCTCAAACGAAATACAATCGGGAAAGAACAGTTCTACATTAGAAAGACCAATTGTTTGAAAAGATTCATTAGATGTTCCTGTAATTGTACGTTTAGCATCAGGATAATACAAAAAATAGGGATGTAAATTTTCTATTTTGATGAGACTTAAATCTGCGCCGGAATCTATTAAAAAATATAATAATTTATTTGTATCATGGGATAAATATAATTTTAAAAACATAGTAGGATTTTGATCTGTACCACAATGTTGTAATGTAGCAATATTAATTGGTTTTATTGAATTTTGTAACTGTTGGTTAACAATTTCAAAATTTGAATTTGTAAAAATTAGTTCACGAGAATGTGAAACTAGCTCCATCATTATCTGTAATGTTCGAATATTTAATTTTTTCAGGATTTGGGGAATTATTGAAATTTGAATACTCTACATTGGTTTTTGATAATTCCGGATCCGTTGAGGAGTACCTAACTCTGCGGATACTTGCAAGTTTCCCGAATTTGTTATAGACGATGTATTTACATTTTGTTCATTTAACCGTTTTTTTTTCGTTATATTCCCTTTTCATGCAATTTTGAATCACATGACCTTTATGACGAAAATATTCACTTACAAAATTATTGAATTTCTGATTATTTGGAATTGCAAAATTTGTAGAATTTGTAGAATTAACGAAAGGTTTGTTCGATTGAGAATTGTTGTAAGAATTTAGTTTGAGACAATTTGGTGTCCCAGTTTGTTACAAAGTTGACATTTTAAAATAAAATTAGATGAACCAGATTTTAAATTATGTTGGAATGATTTTGGATGATTTGATACATAAAATTGCTTCTTCTTCCAACGCTTTCGTTATAGCTTCTTTCAGCGTTGTGAATCTGCAAGCTTTCACAAGAAGTTTTATTGGATCCATCAATCCTTCCTGGAATGATTTAAGCGCCATTCTTCCGTTCAATTTTTTAATGTCTTTAACAGATTCAAAACTTGTCTCTTCTAAGCAAGCTTCATTTAGCTGATATAATTTTATTTCAATTCTGTTTGAAAATGTCTTAATATCTTCTGATGGTAATTGTTTTATTGAATTTATTTCAACTTGTATTGATTCAAGGGAACGCTTTGAAGTAAATTGAGTTTTCAATGCTGACTTAAGACTTTTCCAATCTTGATATTCTTCAAATTTAACAATTTCGTCGGCTTGTCCTACAAGTTTGACTTTAAGAATTTTTAGGAATGAGTTTACTTCTGATTTTTTCAATGCTTCATGAACGAAGTCGCCACACGACAAAAATTTATGTAAATTTTCGGATGATCCGTTGAATTCAGGGATTATTTTAAGCGTTAAACTTAAGTCTAAGTCTGCCATATTAATTTTTTTTAGAAGTGTCAGAAATTTAGATTATTGGAATTAATATGAATAATTTGAATGTTTGAATCACTTTTTTCCCACTATATCACTTTTTGAATTAATCTGAAATCGCTCTTCAGAATTACTATAAATTATTGTTTTTCGAAATTAGTTGAATTGTTTCTCGACCGCACAATTGTGAAAAAAAAAATAACCCAAATCGTTGGATATATGTATAAATGCAAAAAAATTCCTAAAATTTTTTTTATTGTATAAATGGGATGTTTTATTTATTTATTTATTTATTAACTATTAATGTTTACCTTTGTCACGTTCAACGCCTCAACCAAAAAAAAGGAAAAAAAACAGATTCTTTCTGTTAACCTGTATCCAGCGTTCTGTACCAACAAACAATATACACATCCTGTATTCAGCGTTCTGTACCAACAAACTATACACAGAGTGGTGCATTGGCATCACTACAGGAGGTCCTTCTTTTTTCGTGATTAATTGGTAAAGTACCGGAGGCAGGTCAAATTAACCGAATTAATTCCACGTCACGAAATTTTAAAACTTTAAAGGGTTCCTCGATATCGAACTTTGTTCCATGTGAATGGTTCACCTTCTGTGTCACATTCCGCCAATTGAATATAGTTTTAGAAAATTCATTAAAATGGTAAAATGAATCTTGTTTAATTTTAATAACATGATGAGTGTTTTTGGTACCAACACCGCGCACAAAGTTATACCAATCTCTTGGGTGGTGTTTTTCTTCCGCTTTCATTCTATGATTGAATGGTCCACGTCACATTCATTCCATGTATGTTTGTCCGATCGTTAAAAATTTGTGATCTATTGTTTCTAGACTACCGGTTTGCATGAATAACGTAAACATGAATGCCGTAAAACTATTTTTATTCTGGCGATAAAATAAGATGTGTGATATTTGTTGGGGGGTAGAGTTCAAAAATGAAAACAAACATGATGCTATATCATTACCACCTCGTGGTTGATTTGAAATACACTCGTGTACCGTAAGGTTATACGTCCAAAATTGTCTCTTGTAGAACGATAGCGATGTTTTTAAGTAGGGCGTTGGAAGACATTGTTCTAGGTCGAATGTGCAAACCAATGATTTATCTAGATCCTTCATTTTGAAAGACATATCAGCGTCATCGTGATGTTGTTTCTGCTCGTTTATAAATTGCTATATTTCGTTATTCCCAGCTATCTCTATTTTACATTTTAATGTTTCGCATGTATTGTAAGCGTCCGTTTTAGATGCTTTGAATTTTAAATTTATTCCTTTGAATACAGAAGCATATTTCGAAAGTGAAACTGGTTTGCTATGGCTCTCTGTATATAGTGAATACATAAGCAATAAATTTAAGTCACTATTAAGATATTTTTTAGCAGAATCTCGCCGAGTGTAGTGACTCTCGTATGCCGGAAATTGAGATATTTAATTTTTAACCTCATTTACAATTTCAACAGCACACTTACGATTATTATCATGCTTCCCACGCTTATCAGTTTGTATTTTTGCCCCATCCATAAAAATCTTATTTGTGATAGTCCTTATAAATTTCGGTTTTCCTCCTAATGTATCATCTCAATGCTAACATCAAATCCATCAATCTTTACTGCATATTTGCATGTAAACCGGCGTTGTCTTACTCAAGTTTTTTGCAATTTTGATGTTTTTTCCCCGATAATTTCAATAAACCGAGCAACGAATGCAACTCTTTTGTTATAGTCGGCCTTTGTTGTTGCTGGTTAATTCTGGATTGATATTTATTGCGGCAAGGAACTAATTATTTAAAGTGACGAGCTGGGATTTCTTTTCCACTTTCTTTAATACACGCTTTGCCTAGATTCCTGTTGAATTTTTTGACTTTTGTTTGTTTGTGGTGTTTTCGATTGGAACTTCTTCGACAGAAGTCAAATTGCATTCTAGTTGAATCGACATGGCTTCTAATTCTGGGTCTGTACCCAGTAACTTACGTTTAACGTAACGTTTTGTTTTTCTAAAAATTAAACGAAATATTTAATATTTATTGAAGCGGTTCATTTATTTTTAACTTATTCAAAATCTTACTGCTATTATCAAGTTTAGAATTATTTGGTTCGATTTATCCGATGGGTTCTAACTGTTTACATTGGTCCACTTTAGATATTCCTGCAATATAAACATACAATTTTTATTATAATTTTATATCAATTGTTTAAAACTAGGGTTTGGAAAAACCCGGAAATTTTAAAACCCGGGTTTTCGGGTTTAGAAAATCATTAAAGCCAGAAAACCGGATTAAACCCGGTTTTTTTTAACTTCATTAAAATAACAAAAACATTTAAAATAGGAAGTCAGAAATTCAATTATATCATTTTCCAATACTATTCTACTGATTGTGCTATTTAAAATATTTTACCCAAGTGTTAAGTACTCCTTCCTACATTACATTACTCCATCACAATCATTGTAAACTAAACTCAATAAGTAATTATTTTAATTAATTTTTTAATGAAATATTAAAATATTTATGTAATATTTAATATATAACATTCATTTTAAAATTTAAATTTTATTCTTCAAATATTCTAGACTTAGATGTTTAGTTCGAAATTTGGTCTGAAATAAAAAATAATAAGTTAGAAAGCCGTTCTAAAAATACACACCCCTTTTACAATAATTACCTACTTACCGAGCTTGCACAGGCTACATACTGTTCAAGTTGTGGTATTGTTTTTTGATCCCGCTAAACGAAATATGAATCGAGATGTTTACTTTGGGGCAGGTTAAACTTCTATAGTGTCATAGCATTTTGACCCCACTTATAGGTAGCTATGTAAAACAACAAATATGAATAAAAATGCCACCGTGCTTAAGAGAGATTCAAAATTTCAATGTGGTCAGATATTTAGTCTCACAAAAATAAAATCATCCAAAATTAACACTTACAACTGATTAAAATCGAAACGTGAGTGTCGGTTAAAGTTATTTGAAAACAAATAAAATAAAATTGAAAATTATCTTGAGATATTTCGATTTAACATTAACTACTATGCACCCATAAAACACAAGCATATAGGATATAAAACTTTGTAATTTTATTTGCTTAAAAATATAATATTTCACTCACTTACATCAAGTTTAAATTAGAACCACTCTGACTTACCCATTTTTCTTTATATGTAGATAACACTTTAAAAACACTTTAAACCAAAACTATTAAACTAATTAAATAAATACACATAGTTTCACGACGATATTGCTTTACGCGCATTTTCTAAATGATTCAAAGTTAACAATAACAAAGCATATAATAAATTAAGAACGGGAATTCGTCATGGAATATGGTAAGTATTCCTATATAGGTCCAATATGATATAAGAAATAATCCGACATTTTATAATAATATGAATAAATTATAATAAGTTGATTTTTCGGCATTTTTTCGGCAATCCCAATATTTTTGATTTGGCAAATCAGAAAAATATAGAGGCCAATCGCTCATAATATATCTACTGAAAAAAAGTAGAAATATCTTCCGCCCTCCCCGTAATTTTGACTGAAGGCCCAAAGAGTTATACCAATGTACCACTCTTCAAAAATGAAAACCCTCCATGAGTTCTTTATGTTGGTAGTTTGGTTTCGTACTGAAAAGTTGGTCTACTCATCAGGCAGCTACGACTAAACTACAAAAAATTCCACTTTAGCCACATACATTGAGTATCTGGCCAGAACGTACTGACATAGCGAATTATTATTCACTACATCAAATATTAAAAACCCATGGAGAAAAATCATTTGTGTGTGTATTATGCCCACACGAATATTTATTAAGAATTTAATTTATCTGTCGGTAATTAGTTAATTTTTCGGCACTTTTTATAGACAAATAATGGTATAGAAATATAGTGGAGGGAGGGGGGGGGTAGGGAAGATATTTCTACTTTTTTCAGTAGATATATTATGAGCGATTGGTCTCTATATTTTTCTGATTTGCCAAATCGAAAATATTGGGATTGCCATGAACAATTAATATATTTGTTTATAAAAAATGCCGAAAAATCAGCTAATTTCAGACAGACAAATTAAATTCTTAATGAATAAATTATAGTAGCAATTCCTATATTGCACTTACTGCAATGCAAATTAGACAGTAAGCCAAACATATAGTACATTTTATGAACATACCATGGAATACAACAATCTGACTGCCATAACCATTTAGGAAAGAAATTAGTAATTTTTTTTTCTCCGTGCACCCAAGCGTGTTCTAGTTTTAGTACAAATTTTACCTGTAATTGGGAATGCTCTTTCTGCGTCAGCTGAAGTTGGCGATATTGATAGTAAAGATGTATATATGTTTTCTAAGTGATTGGTCCTTTCACCTCAAAACTCGAATATTGCGCACTCTTTTTGAAATAAATTAGCACTTTGGAATATTTATTTTGATTGCTGCAAAGAGGCAGTTTCAATGACCAAATTTAATTCTTCGGCCATTGATAGTTTGACAGAAACATCGCAACATTCTGTTTAAAAAGCATTGGCGATTGCTGATATAACATTAAATAACCGTTTAAACAATTTTACTCCGTATTCCAATATTTGTGATTTTGTACTTTACGAAAGGGCGTATCTGCGTGTTTGTTCCAACTATGCGGGTCTCTTAGATAATGCATCAATGACGTTAAACTGACATTTCTACGATCTATAATTCTTAGTTTGAGCGCATCTAGCAGTTTTAGTCCAATATTTGAACTCAAATTTTCAATTTTCTTGAACATAAAAATAATTACTGTTTCTGCTGTAATCAGAGTGGTATCGTCCCGTCCTAATGCTTCATCTGCTAATTTAATTGGTGAAGTGCATTTCGAAAATCATTCAATAGATCTAAGTCAATTTGTGAGAGCTTCTTAAGATAAGATTAAGAATCGTTCTACCATATTAAAAATGGAATTCCAAAGAGTCTTGCGATCTAGAACTAATGTCAGCTTCTCATGGAATTTTTCCTTTACATAATTTTGTAAACATGTGTTACGCCACGGGTGATTTTTAAAAAATTTAACTATACTTCGCATTGCTTCAATACAATTGTTAAGTTTGTCATCGTTATAATCTATTTCTATGTTTTCGTCGTCGTTACTTTCCTCAAAAGAATCAATGTTGAATTCATTGTCGGTATCACCCCCGAATACTGTGGTTTATGCAAATGATGATTTCCGATTTAGATCCTCTGCCAAATTTAAGATTCACACTTGCACCGTTGCATTTTGCGCTGTAATATCAGACCAAAGTATATGTCAAAGTCTTCAAGATTTGTGGTTAATAACTTCTTGGTTCTCTCCGAATCGCTACTCCCGTAAATTTGCACAAGACCTAAATTAAAACTTTATTGATTTGAATTGTGTAAATTTACATTTAAGTATCGCCGAATTCTGGTGCTCGTCCATTCATCAAAGGTTAGTGAATATTTTGCGTTCTCCATTTTAATTCCTATTTCATTACCAATTCTTTAGTCTTTGCAAAATTAATAATTATACTCATTGTTGTATTCTCTGATTTAGGTGACTCAAACCCTCGAGAACTCAAACTTTCTTAGACTTAGTAATTTGCCAAATAGTAAGTCCATCCTCAGCCGCCAATCGCGAAATAATTTCGTCCATCGTTTTACGCTTGGTAAATGATAGTATTGATTGATTAGTAATTGGTTTTTTCCACGATGGTCCTGGCTTTTCTGGTTGTTTAAACGATGGTCGGCAATTTCAATTTCTTTCTCACTTACTAATTGTTTACAAAACGGTTTTTAGACATCCCCTAATCACTAGCTTAGATTTTCTTTGAAACTTTCTAAATGCCAAGAACTTTGCACATAGTTATTTTGGCAAGCGTTTATTAAAAGTTTATATTTGAGTATTAGTTTATGATTACAACTGTCCACTTGGCAAATGTATAACACTAAGTTCAATACCAGTTGCATACACATTTACAAATTATTTACTAAACAGTCTTTAGGTAATTACTAATGGTATTCACTGGTACAAGTTTATAGACTTTTAAGACGTTAGGAACTTACACATAACGTAGACTTATTGGACGTCCCTGTATACTAATAACAGTGCAATTAGCAACTCCATACAAAAGTAGCCAATTTAACTTGCCAAATTTATTTATGGTAAGAACCATAACTCTTAGTGACTGTATAAAAACATATCCAATTCCATGTGTATAAGCAACACAATCACAAATTATTCACAAAACAGTTTTTAGGTAAACACTAATTGAGTGGAACAATACAGGCTTTTAGACTATTTTGATGCTAAGAACTTCGACAGCTATGTTAGTTGACAATTTTTATTTAGACCGTCCTTTATACTAACAACTGTACACAAAGCAATTTAGTATTGACATTTTTAGAGTATAAATTATGATGTTGTCAGCGCAACGATTTGATTTCGAATGAAACAAAAAGAAGTTGACAGCAGTTACAGCATAATAAACTTCTGTGATATAGAAAAATAATCACCGCTAAAATATCACAGAAAGCTAAATAATACTCGTTAGTTTATTTCGTACGCTCTGTTTTACGACTCAAATGCCATCTCTTGCTGAGTTTCAAACTACTGTGATTAGCTCTAACTAAAGGAATTTTACCTTCTATAACAGTTATACATTTTGAGTGTAAATCACTTTATTTTACACTGTAAAGCACGTTATTTTACACAATTATTGCCGAATGGTTTCAATAAAATATTTTATTTTATTTTCAATGAGTTGATTCACTGCGGCAAAAACGAACCGATAAATTATTTTTAGTTATCAAATGTACCGATCTCTTTGAAACCAGCTCATTTACTCGTAGAAAAAAAAATTAAATCTCAACAATGAAAGTTTGAGTGTTATGTCAATCTGACCTCGGATCTGTCATTCTTGTTCAAGTACGCCGGTGACATGTCATGAAAAATTATACGGCGCGGACAAATAATCTGAAATTTTTACCGGACACATTTTTGGAGAAATTTTAAACATTCATTATTGTTATTTTTATCATAAAACAGTTCCAAGTCAACCGAAGTGTCTGCAGATCCATTAGAATTTTATTTACGCACATTGTCCACATTAAATTTGACATTTTAGTTTGATTAGGTGTTGAAACAACAGATCTATGGAATGAATTGTTTATTAGAACCGTAACACTACCCGAATTTGCTGTTAACCGTGCCGTACACTCTATTATTGCTTCATATATTTATATATGATCAAACTCATATTCTTTCGATGTGCTAGGATCAAATCATTATTTCTGGAAATTCCTAAAACTATAGTATATAAATATGACTAAATACCGCTTTCTGCACCAACCAATTTTACCTAACCCTTTTAATAACCGTAATAAAGACAATATACTGAAAATATATCTCATGATTGATAAGTTATCAACAAAAAAAGTCCACCGTACATCTTGTGTTTATCTAACAATAAACCCAAATTCCTCGAAAGAAACGAACATTCGACAAAAATATTAAGAAATAAGGACCACATAAAAATTGTTAAAACGGTTGGAGAATTTGTCAACCAATATTTGGATTTAATCAAGCCATTATACCTATCTCAACATAATGGTTGCTATACAATTTAGCTTGAAAACAACCGGGCGAAATCAATCATTTCTTATAGGATAAAGATGAAATAATCATTTAGGTCATAACATTAAATTTTTTACTGAGAAACCGAGACTTACATTTTAACGCTGTATTATATGCAAATATTCGAGCCTTTCTTTGTACAGCTTTTCCCTAAGCTTGTGAATATAGATTTTTAAGACAGTTGTTATTTAAATATTTCTCCTCGTTATTGGATAAGATTAGTAATGGGGTTAGCGTGAACGATTTGCCAATAGCTGTGCTAAAAAATTTTCCTGCAGTTTTGTTTCGAGTAAATTCTCAAATTTTCTACAGACCTAATAATATTTTCAATATTTAAGTAATTGGTCCATTCTCCACCAGCTTTAGTATTTTTACTCTCTTCGCCATTGGTCAACAATATCTAAATTCAAGAATTTGGGGGCCAGTAGTAACTTATTACGAGTTAGTAACCCAACTTAACGCTGGATGTTTGATAACTTCTTGAGTGTTTTGCTTGATTTGATATTTTTTGCAATAATTGTAGATTAAATAATTATATTTGTGTGGAAGATATTCGTGGCTTTGTGTAAGTTTTCAATGGTTCGAATTTTTTTTTTGGAAGTAATGAAGATTAAATGAGATTAGTTTATTCGCTAGTTTATCAATTATTCGTCAATACAAATAAAACGTTCAAGATTTTTCGAGAGTGTATGTAATGTGATTTAATTTTAATCAAAATTATTCATGAAACGTTTTACAGAAAATATCACGATGCAAAAATAATGTGCGGGAATGATTAGATTTGAATGTTTAAGTTTAGAAAAATACAATAACTCTTTATTTCCAAATATTCCAGCAGGATCGTTAAATTTAAGAAAGCTTAGTCTTTATTGTCTTTATTGTGTACGCCTATTTTGAGATTGTCTACCCGCAAATGTCGACAAAGGCGTAGATAATATAGACAAAACGTATAGACAATATTTTTGGTTTGGTTTTTATCTTCATATACAGTTCCTATTTTATGGAAAAAATATTTCGCTCATATTTGAATTTGATCTAAATCTTGTGCGGGGTAAATGTGGTAACAAATATTATTTTTGCAGAGTCTTCAAGTAGTTGTGGCTGTTCAAATCACTAAATTTTTTTTTGGTATTTTCGGATATGCTTTCGCAGATTTACCTCATTCAACGTTAGCACTATATTTCATTATATAAATTGTTTTTATACCTTTAAATGTATTCTCCATTTTCCAAGCCCGTTATGCAAGTTTTTCCTATATTTTCCAGAATCAATTAAATAAAAAATTCTTTTTTGAAAGTGTAGCATAGGCCTACGAAAGGTGTTCCCGAATTTTGTTATCGTTACTCCGTTAGAGCTTTGCTCGTGTCCAGCATTGGCTCTCAGAAGGCACAAACACTTAGGTAAGTTCAGGATGGACTGCCTCTCGGATCTCGAAAACAGTAAAGTGCGGGACGTCTTACGCTACATAAGTAGCTCGAAATGGTTCCAATAGGGGTAAAAGGGGATACATCCTGTAGTATCACAATGGACCGTCACCGGTCTAAGTGTGCGTAAGCAGCCACTCCAACCTAACCTAACCTACTCCGTTAGAACACTCTAAAAGTTTCAATTCATGATTTTACCAGCATCTTTTCATTTTGAAGTGCAAAGTTTTCTTCTAAAAATCATAACTCTCTTATTTTTAACAGTAGAACAATAAAAAAAGGGATCAACATTTTTGTAATTTCCTTAGCTATTTAATGGCGGCCATCTCCTTCAGATCTTTAAGTAATATATTTTTACAACTTTCAGCACTCTCTCTGAAGGGCCAGGATCCAGATTTGGTACTAAACATTTTATTGATATCAATTGGGAGTTAAAATTGATGCGTAATTTCAAAACTGTATTTTTGCTTGGTTTGAAACTAAAATATTTTATACTTCAAAAATTTGGAAAATTCTTGTACATTTATAAATTTGTGTTTGAAATAAATATTTTCTAAAATTAAACGCTAATCAAGATTTTCTTTCTTGTCTAAAACTGTAACATCCCCTAAAGATCAATGATTTTTAACGGCATTTTGCGAATTTTTAAAGTCAAAAATGGAATCGTAAATGTGTTGGTATCCTCTCCGACCAAAACATTTGAACCTGTAAACCAAATTTTACTGCACCTATAAAGAAATTTGAACTTTCAGTTTTGCAAACAAAATGTTCCATACACTTTTTAATAGTTCACCATTCCCTATATGAAATGGAACTGAAAATCTGTTGAAAGTTTTCAATATTTGAATTTTGGATATCGGAGGTAGTTTCTAAATGACTGATGGACTTATCGATAGCTTTTTTATCAGTATGGCCTTTCAAATAACAACTCCGTTAACCAGCGAAACGTTTTTCACATGCAATGGAAGAAATCTCAATGAAAACGCTGTGTTATGTTTGGTGCTTTTTGTACAACAGGGTCTGGATCAAAGCGTAGAAATTAGCGGTACTGTTAAAACATTAATGTAAATATTTTGTACCGTTTAGCACAGTTTTAAATTGCGTCAAAATGTTATATTAGGCAGATGTAACAAATTGAGGGGTGCCCAGGTTTTTAGAGTCTACTTTAGTTTTTCTCACATAATCATGAACCATCCTATAACTATTACTGACATTATTGAAATTTCGAGTTTTAAATAATTTATTAGCAAGTTCCTTATTACGCTTTTGATACAAACATTTTGTGATGCAAATCACATGAAATGATGAAAATTTTAATCCAAAAATAAAATGTCTTAAATTTTTGCTGTTGCTTTCAACGTAATTTTTTCATCTGATCCGGATCACTATAAAAATAAAATTAATCAAATAGAATAAAACAATTTTACAGATTATTTTACACAGCAAAATACTGTTTCTATTCACTGAGAAAATTGAATAAATTTTGAGAAAAACAATAAAGAAAATAAAGAAAATCTCAAGAATGGGGTTTATAAAAATTTAGCTATTTTTCCGGGAAATTTGTCCTAGGAATTCCCGGGAACAACCTTCATAAGCAACTATCATAGGTAATGCTATGCTCGCATGCTTGCTCTATATCTTTCTCTCCAAGCAACCACTTAAAAATTTCCCAGTAGCTACACTGAAAAAAATCCTGCATCAATGTAGACAAAAACTGCATTAATAGTGTAATTTATATTGTAATTATTATTAAAAATATCTTTCACCGTTATTATGTAAATACTTTATTCAGAACTTTCATTAAATTACATGTTTATTGTCCGCTATCTAGATTTCGACTTCTCTCGATTATATTCACCTCAAAAACAAAACTGAATTTTTCCATATGCTATTTTTAAATCAATTTTTATTTAGTAAGCATATTTTATATCGTCAGCACAAATTAAAATAATTTATATATAATTTGTGGACTGAATTCCATTGCGAATTTTGACTTTAAAATATGCTTACTTTACAATTAACAATTTAATAACCTAAAGTAATAATGTAATAACAACCACCAATTTAATGACCTCAAGCAATATATTTTATAATACGATGATGGATGGCATTACAATAGTAAGAAAAATTTGTTAAAACTGAGCCGATACGACCCTTCGTTAATAGAACGAATAGCATACGTTAATATAGTGAAACAGATAAAAAAATTTATTTTAATCTTGACTACTTACGTTGTAGTATTTATGATTCGATTCATATAAGATACGAAAAACGTTATAATTTTAATGCAGCTATTAGCATTTGTGGATGAACAGGTTCTTATTATTAACGTAAGAAATTGAAGATAAGATGAATTTTTTCATAATTCTAATGAAATGGTAAATCACATTAACGAATAAATTCATACGTTTAAGTTAGAAATTCATAATTTATATGTAGGAAGAGTGGTAATGAATAATTCACAAATATGATGATTATTTTCATAAATATATTGAAAATAATTCATAAAATTACATAATATTTATATAGCACAGTTGTAAAGAAATAAAAAACTTAAAATTTCGTTTTGTAATTCCTTTATTTTTTTGGTTTCTTCTATTTGTTCTTAAAATGCAGTTAATTTAATTTCATAAAAATAAAATTAATTTTAAAATAAATATGGTATAATTAATAATTGAAATATAATAAACGCCATGTTTACAGGTTACATTCGAAATTGTTGATTTCACCCATTTTCCTTTTGAAATTCGATAGTAATTTGCTATTCTGTAAAATCAATAAATTAGATTACAATCAAATGTAGGTACTTTTATTTGCTTATGTGTGTTACCTGATCTGATCCAAATAGGTACTCAAACAGCGAGTTTAATTCATGATTTTCTCCAAATGTTGCTGAAATATCTTGATTTGCAGGATCGGCAAAATTTGGAATAATAAACATTTTCTTACAGGCGCACTATGATAAAGCAGAGGTATTATTAACACAATAATAAATCACATAAATTATGAATTTACACGTTATTTATACAATGAATTTTAGGGTTTTCCACACAAAAGTGTTTTTTTTGCGTGATTTTTCAAACTATGTAAATGGTCCTTTCAAGCTGGACGATAATAGTTAATAATAAAGCGTATGCAATTTATTTACTTTCGTTGTCCCTTTCTCGATTCAACTTTACGTAATTTTCGTAGATGCTAGAAGAGATTCCTCCAATCATTAAGAATACGAACAAATTCGTATACATTATGGATTTATGAAATTTGATATATTCGGACAAACAAAAATGTAATGGAATCGTTACGCATATGAATTTATTCGTAATATTCAAGTACTATAGAGCCACATTCGTTAATATGATGAACAATAAGTATTTAAAATAATCATGGTTTTATTCATAAATATTATGGAACTGTTCATAAATATGTTTTTTTAATAAAATCATGCAAGTTTGAATGTGTTATACTTATAGTACAATAAACTAAACCATTTTTGAGTTTATGAACTTTGATTCGTACTATTAACGCACAAATTTTCATGAATTTTTCTAAATTTTGTTTTTTTTTGCGTAAATATAGTAATTTTTACTTTAATAGTACGAATTATGGTTAATGAACGCCATTCGTAAATAAAATGCACGATATTTTTTTCAGTGTACCTAATTATAAAGCTTTGAATAAAAAAATGTAAGTTCTTTACTTCTTCTGTACTTACTTAATGATTTACAAGATTGAGTAGAATGAGACTTGAATTTAATTTGGAAATATATCGTGATGAGAGTGGCCCGATTTAGTAATATTCGAAAAATAAATAATTACCGTGAACATTGGAGGTTGTGAGGATCCAAGCTTTTCCTTCAAAGGAAATAAATCCACAGGAAGAGTAAAAAAGAGTACTTAAACCATGTATGTGAGGCTAGCCCGAAAAACGCGATGGCAACACTAAACTATCTCTATCGCGACAGCGTTTACTCTCAGCCCAAAAAATGTCACGATAGCGACAGAATTTACTATCACGATCAAATATCGTGATATTTTTAACTGTCAGCCCGAAATAATGCTGACAATTTTTTTAATAACATTAATTTGTTGAACAAAAAATTACATATGTATATCTAGAAATTTTAGATAAAGTCCTATAAATATTCCAACTCAAAAATTGCACGACTACTTCTCGACATATACGACCAGATTCATTGAGATTTCAGCTATATTCTGTGCAACTTACAAGTAAATTGTGTCTGGAATTTTTGAGATATAGTCATCTGAATATTTTAACACAAGCGATTCACGAGCACTTCTCGTATACAGCCTGAATCATTGAAGTTTCAGCTATATTCTGTACAACTCACAAGAAAATGGTATCTGAATAAATAGAATTAAATTATCAGAAGCCCTACCTTAAGACTAAGTAAAGACTTAAAGGTATTACTTAAATTTTTTCCGGTTAATACTTGTAAGCACAAGGCAGTTATAATTCACTTCAAAATATGAGAAACCATTTATTTAGTTACCACACAGAGAGAAAAGATTGCTTTTATGAAACGAAACTTGCTTCATTTAATCATTTTGGTACAATGATTTTCAACCTATCAAGCCCATTTATTTAATTGAGAATCGGCTTGAATAGGACAATAAAATTTCGGTTTTCTTTGCCTAAGAAATAATTGTTAGGTCGAAGAAAGGCTGGGTAGTATTAAATCTAGCAATTATTTTATTAAATTTAGGTTTAAAACATTATAGCAAAATGATTAAAACCAAGAAAAAGGCTTGCTTGAGTTAATTAAATAAGTTTATTAATTTAATACGTCTCAACGTAAAATCAAGCTTACGTGTTTCTTAAACTAAGGAATGGTTTTGCTTTTATAAAGAATTCGTTTTTCAATTTAAAAGAGTACTCGCTGTTTATGAAAACACAAAACAACAATTTAATATTTTTGCTCGATTAAAGAAAAATATGTAGTTCTTAATCTAATAAAATGGTTTATTGAATATGACAGAAATTCATCTCTTCCTTTAAACGATTTTTGCTTTGTTTAAGAATTTTTTTTTTTAATTTTAAACAAAAATTTGCTGGATGAAAACACGAAAGATCAATTTAGTTATATTTTCGCTAGATTAAAGACAAATAGTTCTGAATTTAATAAAATGATTTATTAACTTTAGCAACTACTTTCTGTATTGAATACGAGTGCAACTTTTTTTTTAGTAAGGGATTAAGAATTTTCATTGGGTAAAAGCATGCTCGCTGGATAAATAATTAAAAATACCTTTTGTTATTTTATATTCTTAAATAATAATTTATTTGGCTTTAATTAAAATTATTAACTTAGATTAACAAATACATATATTCATGTATGATTATGGTAGATTAGCAAATAATATAATTTTTAGTAAAATAATTGTAATGAAAAAAAATGTAAGCTAAGAATCCAACAAATTATTTTAATAAATAAATTTATTAATATTAATTTAATTTATATAGTAAAAAAATTGATTACTTAAAATAAAATATGGTAAATAACAAATTGGTTTTACATTTGCTATAATTCAAGTAAATCCCGGTTTCACGCATTTGGCGCCATTCGATAGTTTATGTAATAAAATTGGCTTTATAATATATGAATCCAAAACAATAAAATTATATGAATTAAAAACAATTGAACCATCTGTAATATACTATATGCTTCATAATGGTCATCGTATATACCGAATTATTTTTACTTTTTCAGTAACCAATATAACGTTGATATCTGAGTAAGCAATATCAGATATTTTTAGCAAAAGGGTCTTAAGTTTATTAAAAATATAAAACCCTTTTTTGTAACATGTTCTTTTATATTCGAGGGATAACGCCGAAGCATATGTCATATGTTCTACTTGCAGGAAATGTTTTAGTTCTATGTAAAAAGGTTTTGTGTTTATTTCAACTGGGTCATGTTATATTACACAAATATCTGAACCTAAACCAACATTTTTAAGCATGCGGTTAGCAAATTTTATAAACATTTGTTTGCTAGAGAAAGCGACAGATTTTTCCGTGAAAAAGTAGTGTTAGTATAGTTTTTAATTTCACGATGTTTCGACTCTTATTTCATACACCAATATTGAATTAAAGGCCCCAATTGCTTGATAATTGTAGGATAATGTGTCAAAATGTGATGTTTGGTTTGATCTTATCTTCAAATAAATTTTCGTATAAAATGTTGTGTAATGAAATATTTGTATGTAGCCATTCAATTTCTTTACCGGGAAAAAATTCAGCAAGAAGGTTTTGAGTTATATCTTGTAACATTATAATGTACTTCCACACTCTGTCATTTTTTGGAACCAGATCTCCCAAAAATAACGTTACATATTTTAATAGGCATACACTTTCCCTAGCTGAAAGGTGTAAATTTTCTGTTTAATATGATCTGATTTCAATGGCACTCCGCGCGAGTTAATCTCCATTTCTCCTTAGTCAAAATATTGGTATCTATAATTTAAAGTTTCCAAAGTAAAGAATTTTTTTTTTAATTATAAAATAGTAGAGACAATTAGCTAACCCATATTTAATGATTCCTTCGAAGACATCGTGCATGATGTCCACACAAGAATTGATAGCAACATGAAAACTTTTAATTTCATTAAAAATGGAATCTTCACGAATTCCTGTATCTACGTAATCATTTTTCTGCAAATCTGCTTTATAGTTTTCCTCATTTCTCTTAAGGATAGATACTTCGCAATTATGCTTCGATAAATCCTTTTTTAAAATTTTGCAGAAGCGACAACTTTGATTATGATTAAAATATTTAGAAAATCCTAGAATTGAATTTAAGCCCAGATTATCCCTAATTACAAGCCCTAACACAAAATATACAGTTATCTTTTCGTTTGCTATTGTCATTGAAATATCCTCAGTTTCAAGTTTCCGAATTGTATCAAATAATCTAGCTAAACATTTGTGGTTTCCAAATCGTTTAAGGTCTCTTGATTTCAGAAACGTAGCAACAAAAATATTTTCACAAAATTTTGTTATTTGAAATTTGATAGGCATTAAAATGCCTTTAATATTATTATTTACCAAAACAGATACTCCTTTTCGCATTACTTCCGATGTTTGAGAATTAATAAGAAACTTTTCAGGTGGTTTATAAAGATTACGTTCTGTTAAAGTTTTTATTAATAAATATTCTGAGTTTATTTCATGAAACGGGTCAGAACAAAATTTGAACATTTCTTCGACTGTGTTTTGAATATTTGCATCAATCAAAGGGATTATTTTTATTAATTCGGAAAACATTACTTCAAGCAGTTGAGATGTTAAATTTTTCTGAATATTTTCAAGTAACGTGTTTGCAACATTACTATTGCTTGAAATTTTTGTAACAAATGCAAGTACTGCTTTTTTTACTTTCTCTTTAAACTGTACTGTGGTAAGAGGTTCCTTGTTGAGGAGGTTTTAAATTGTATTTAAAATCATTCTGTAAATAAATTGGCTCATAATTAAAAACAGTATATTCGTTAATTTTTGATTCAGAGGTCAATTTTGGTATACAAATATTTATTGGAAGAGTATTCGTCTTATGTTCGTGCTTTTTTAATCAAATGTCTCATAAATGAGACATCTCATATAAAGCAATTGTTGAGTCTGGGTGAATTATTTCAAAATCAATGTCAATCTGAAATTAAATAAAATTTTTACAGCAGTAAGTGCCTAAATTGATGATTTTTTTTTATGTTGAAAAGTATTGGTTGATATATAATACGGTTATAAGTCAGGACAATTGTACTATCATAATCTTCCGAATTTCAAATTTCAATGCTTATTTTCAAAGTTGTTATTGAAATAAGGTTATTAAAATATCCAAGTATAGGTAGATATCCACGAGTTTAGGTTCAATTCAGATTCCAAAACAGCAAAATGTAATACTAAATAGACTTGCTGAATATTGACAAGCAATTTTTTAATTCAATATAGTATTGTGTTTCGTTTTCAGCGACAGTTTCGCTTCATTCAATTACCAAAATTTTCTTGAATGATGAGTGTGGATTTAAAAAATAAAATTCATTATTTAAGCCAAAGCTTTCTTTATATGAGTTATTATCCACATTATTTCTAAAGTTTTCGAAATTTTTTAAAAAGTGAGTTATTTGTAAAATGTTTTTCTTGAATTTATTCATTTTTTGATTTTGTATTAATAAATCATTGAATTGCTTGATTTAAATATCGTATTCTTAATTTAACAAATGCTACCAAATCAGATTTTAAGAAAAATACATTTAATTCAATAGTTTTCACGATTGATTTAAGCAAAAACTGAATTATATTTAAATTTTGGATAATATTTGTATTAAGAAATACATTTTTTACTATAAGCAAGTTTATTTCTTTTTGTGCGGTATTTTCTTTTTTTATTCAATCCACCCGTTACCTCAACCAGCCTTTAATATGTGCACATTGAGATTGTCACATAAAAACCTGCATCGTCTCGTTTAATTTAGAAATGACATTCTCTAAATCAGCTACAGTTCTAGAATACGAAATAAAATCTTTCTTCATTTCTTCACATTCGCTTTTCATAGCTCTGGAAAATGTTGTTTCTTCTGCAGCGGTGTTATATTGCATTAGCGAAGAAATCTTTGGACTGAGCAATTTTGAAAATTTCTCATTTTTGATTTGTTTCGCTGCTTAAAACATGTTAGAATTTTGAATTAAAAATTTTTAAAAAATTTTCATAGATTTTGGCCATTGTTAACCATTTTTAATTTTGCTATTTCCTTATTTGAGCCAAGCAGAATTTTTAAAATTGCCTGTAATTTCTTGATCGATGGTCGAAAAGATTAATTAAAAATAAATAATTAATAAAAGCTCTACTTTCCAAAGTTTCTTATTAGTTGTTGGAAAGAATACTTTTTTAAGTTGTAACTCTATGCTGCAGGCCACTCTAAAAATAAATTTTTGTGAGAGCTCTCCGCGCTGGATTCGCCCAATATGAAAATTTCTTCGTTATAATTATTTTAACGGAAATAATTTTAAAACAAAATTGAACAAGCAACAAATTGTAGTTATCGAAATTAATTTTAAGATTTTTAGAGTCAAACTTCTTATGAGTTGCAATAAGGAAGATTGTTCGCATTTTTCAATAAACATTTGTTGATTTATATCAATTTTTGAGGGTAAATAATTAGTTTCAATTGTTCCAAATTTTCTTCTAAATCGAAATCAAATAGGTATCCGCCAATAATCCGCCAAATCTTCTTTTAGTAGTGAAAAACTAATATATGAATTAATTGGTAGCTGGTGATTTTGCCTACAACTTCCTTCAACATAATATTACGTTACTATGTATGTATACAATGTAACTGTTGTACTCCTTCATTCTAAGAACATTATGTAGCAATTGAGATTTTGACTGGAACTGACAAATGGGCGTAAGCAGCCCTTGCCGGAATTTTGAACTCAGGTTCCGATAGTGCACATAGCGGCTGACTTATTTTTCCGTCTATCGAGCTCAAAAATTATCCCTTAATTATTAAAAAAATTCCCAGAATAAATTACTCTGGGAACTATACCAATTTAGATTTTGACTGAAAGTGATAAATGGGCCTGAGGACTCCTTGCAAGAAATTAGAGAGGCAGACTCCGGTTCCGATGGTATACGAGGTACACAACTAAATTTGGAAGTTTGATTTCATATCGTTTACTTTTTTTATTATATTGTCAGGGTGTGAATCTAATATTATTATTATTATTATTAGGGGGGCCATGCGGGCGATCAGCCACTTCGCACTGCGACCTAAAAGATCTATTGTGCTGGCCCCAGCTTAATTATCCGTCCAGTCAATATTCAGGTTCTTAATGAACCTGAAAATACTGCCTCCCGGTACGTGATACATACTATCCGGGCCCATTGCTCTCCCTCCTAGATGTTTACTACAGCATGTAGTTCCGCAGACAGTGGCATTGGAGCTCAAGGACCTCGAGAGGGTTGTCCCACTCCCGTATATTCCTACTCCTGCCCCGTATTCCGTTTGATTTTACTCTTACGAGTTGCTGGGAATTGCAAATCACCTGTGGGTCACCAAGCTTTACTAGAGGAAGGCTTAATAAAACTGGAGGGTGCCTGGTATCCAGAGTCCGCATATTTTGGGCTGATTAACCTATCAGCCATTCATCTTTCGGCATATGCTGTTCCACCTTAGATTAGGGTTTTTTGTCAAGGTTTTCTCCTTTAGCGCCGTACTTTAGCCTGTGCCAAATGGCCAAAAATGTGCCAAGTGGCCTTAGTTACCAGTGGTTGCCACGAGCAGGCAGCACGTACACTTGCGAATTGTGAACAGGTTACCCCTTACACAATTGTACCCATCACGCAGCTGCCTAATGACAAGACCAGAACAGCTCACGTGATGCGCACCCTACTGGAAGGTTACGGAGCTGGTAGATTAATCTACTCAACTTTGATCCCCCCCTCCAATAGACGCCAAACCACCGAATCTAATATTAAGAAATTAGGATTTATTTGTTTGAAAAATGTTTGGAAAATTTAATTTTCGCTCACTTTTTCGAGTAACTCGATTAGTGACTAAAAAGAACACTAAATTTAAATGAAATTACTAAAATTCATCAACGATGTTTACTCAAATTAACAAAATAAGAACTTTTCTGCTTTTAATTTAACCTTTGTGTGCGTGGCAAATTTTTCTTCATTTCCGAGGTGGCTAAGGTACATTTGTACCTCCATACGTTTTGTATGGAAAATGCACTAATAAGTAGATTTTTTCCGCACGAATATTGTTTATCATCTAAATAAAATGAAATAGCAATATCCAATCCAAGTATGGTAGAAAAGAAAATCATTGAAAACAAAAACAAAACACAAATAATTAAAAGTAGCGGCAAAATTACCGTAATTTGCTTTTGTTTTTTTATTTTGTTTCTGTTTGATTTATATTATAACACAATCATTCACTCAGTCTTTTATTTAACTTGCTGTGCAATACATTCCAGTGGTTTGCAGTGAAAAATAAATAATTGTGAAGTGAATAAGTATACTTATACATAAACAACATATACTTTACACCTATTTAGAGAAACTAAACGCAAATTAGTATGAACGAAATATCACAAGCAGAATACAGTCGGTAAGTCTGATAATTTGTATCTATGCAACGTAACACTATTATTCCTCTCCGTTTTAGGCTTACTTATGATCAACAGCAAGCCTACTTAATCGCGCTTTTTAATGAGGAAAACAGCGACAGCGACAATGATTTTGAAAATGATGGCACCGAGGACGAATGGGTTCCATCACCTCGATCAAATGATCTCGATATGGACGATATATCCGATGCCGAAAATGCGTATATAGCTCAGGACAATCAAATCGAGTTTAATGAAAACGTACCAGACGAATATGAACCAGCTGACGATTCTGATGATGACGCTGCAAATTCTAGTGTGAGTGCCTCATCAGGTTCCGATTTTGTGGCTAAAGATGGTACAATTTGGAGAAAAGTACCACCGACAACTACTCGAACTCAGAAGCATAATATTTTGCGCCAAAAGTCTGGACCAGTTTTATCCACAAAACAATTATCCATCGCTGACACATTCAAATGCATTTTTTCTGAAATGATGGTGGACATAATAGTACGTGCAACGAATCGAAAAGCTGACCGAACGTTTGCAAAATGGAATGAAGAGAATCCGGACAAAAATACCAGAAGTTGGAAACACTTGACTTCAAAAGAGTTCTACAGTTATATCGGAGTGCTTATAACAATGGGTATGCATCACTCAAATTCCGAACATCACAGCGTTCTATGGCGTTCAGATTCATATCCTTTATACCGAGCGACCATGTCAAATGACCGTTTTAGGAGCTTATGTCGGTTCATTCGATTTGATAATGAAGCCACCCGAGCTGAACGGTTACTTACAGATAAAGCAGCTGCCATCACGGATATCTGGTTGATGCTTAATGACAATTTGGCATCAAAATATGTGGCATCCGACTGTGTAACCGTCGACGAGCAACTGTTTCCTTATAGAGGTAGAACAAGATTTACACAGTACATTCCATCTAAGCCGGCCAAATATGGTTTGAAGATATTTTGGGTTTGTGACGCAAAAACATCTTATCCCATAACCGGCCAGCTGTATACTGGAAAAGGGCCCGGTGGACCGGAAAGGGATCAAGGGCAACGGGTTGTTCGGGATTTATGCTATCAATTTAAGGGTTCAGGCCGCAATATAACAATGGATAATTTTTTCTCTGCTTTGCCCTTGGCGCGTTTGTTGTTGTCGTGGCAGTTGACGATGGTGGGAACACTGAAACAAAATAAAACGTACATCCCAACCGAAATGAAAAAATCAAGTACTAAGACCGAATTTTCGTCCTCATTTGGGTTCAGCGATGATGGAAAAGTTAGCCTTTGCTCATATGTCCCAAAAAAAAACCGTATTGTTACTTTGCTTTCAACAATGCATACCACTATCAACACGGATGGTCCCAAATGCAAACCCGAAGCGATAATATACTACAATTCGACCAAGGGAGGTGTCGATAGCATGGATAAAATGCTAACGCACTACACTACAAAACGTAGGACGCTTCGGTGGCCACAAGCAATGTTTTACAATATAATAGATGTAGCTGCCCTTGCAACGTATATAATTTATTCGAAAAATAATCCGTTTACTTCCAAGTCTTCGCACAGTCGACGCACCTTTCTTCAAGACCTAGGCAAACAGTTGGCGATGCCGACTATTGAAGAACGAGCTACAAATCAAAAAGTTATGGCTCAATTTTCACCCCGCTCTGGAATACAATGCATGATGGGGCGCCCGGTAATCGTTGTTCATCAATCGAGCTCGTCTGTTCCTAGAACTGGAAGCCCACATGTTGGAAGCTGTTATGTTTGTCGAACGGTTTCATCATTTCAACGCAAAACACGAAAAAATTGTTCGGTCTGCAAACGGCCGATTTGCAACGAGCACTCAGAAGCAATAACAAAATGTAATGAATGTATATTATAATAATAATTTTTTAACCTATGTTCACTTTTTTCAAATAAAATGGATTCATTGAAGAAGCTTTCATACTTATTTTTTATAGGTGCAAATGTACCTTAGCCACCCGTTAAAGTGGTACTGTTCCATTTCCGCTAAAAACACTTTTTTTTTACTCTACAAGATTGTTGGAAATAGCTTAATCTTACGTAAGAATACTTAGTTGAGGCTAAATAAAATTGATAGGTGTGTAGCTGAATGTGAAACTTACAAATTATTGAATTATAAACGCAAAAGGTACAATTGTACCTTGCCACGCACATAAGGGTTAATCATTACTCTTAGAATTTTAAGGCCCGTTAGATTTACTAAGGCTTACAATAAAGTATTGATAGCCTAAGCATTCCAGAAACTTCTTTTATATTTTTACCAACTCTGACTAATATAAGATGGTTAAATATGAGAAATTATTAAATTTACGCCTAAATTACCGAATTTATTAATTTGAAATAGTTCTACAACAAGACAGCTATTCATTTGGGGATTTGTAACAAGAAAGGGGATAAATCTACGTAAGCGACTTTCTTTTGTCTCTAAACAAATGCCTTTTAAACTGGAATGGTGAGCTCTTAAGTCACTCGGCTATTTGTACCGTAATTTTCAAGTATTCATAGTTTGGCTTCACTACCATAATCCGTCTGCAAAAAAATTGGCAAGAAATTACATGGAGATCGGTATCATATTTCGCTCAATTATTAATTAAATAATTTGTATACTAAAGTTTTGTTGTCTTACTTTTAAAAGCTCATGAAAATGAGCGCCAATGTTTTTATTTGAGAAGAAGCCTCTCAGTGAACAGTCTGACAGACATTTAAGGTATGGGCTCATTTCCCTGAAAAAAGATCATATGCGATTTTGAGTGTAAACTTAATATTCATCCCCAATGATTTGTCTTTGGTACGGCCAACGTTTTTAATTAAAATGGAGTCCTCTTAGATCATTGTATCATTACCGTTTGGAAGATCAGGGGAGAATCGCTCCATTTCACAGTTAAGCTACATGTCTACATTATAATTTTGAAAGATATTACATTCATCACTTTGTAAAATTTGGTTAACCAATTTATAATTGGTCTGTTTTCAGGAAAGTGGATCCACTATTGCTGATTCTTCAAATGAAAGTGAGACAGCTTACTGAGAGGGACTCTTCTTAATTAAAAACGTTCCGCACAGTTTTACAAAGCACTCAAAATCATAGTAAAACCATATAACTTTACAGTGAAATAGAGAAATGGAAATCAAATTTTCACTCAAAATCGCATTTGATCATCTATTTTCAGGTAAATAAAACCCTTATTCCTGATTCACCAAATGACAGTCATACAGTAAACTGAGAAGACTCTTTCTAAATTAAAAACATTGACCCGAGCAATAAATAATCATTTGACTCAATTTTTCAAAGTGATGAAAATAATGTCACTCAAAATCATAATTTGGTCATATAAAAATTTTCAGTTGAATGGAGCCTTTATACCATGATTCTGCAAACGGTAATTATACAAGGACCATAACGACAAATCATTTATGCCAATTTTAAGCTAACTCTCAAAATCACGACAATTATCATTGACGATCGATTTTCAATTATATAGGGCAATTATCCTCGAATCCCATTTGGAGTATCAAATGGCAGTCCTACAGTGAACTGAGAGAGCCCCAACTGAACTAACGGCAGAGAAGCAACCAATAAATTAGAATCTGATATTAACTGAGTCTCGTCTGGCAATGCATGTTTATATTCACTTTGACCATATGATCCGTCACAGCCTCATTTAACGTATAATTTCAGATTTCTATGTCCTGATTTATGTACCAAATTTATTTGAAGAATCCGAGCTACAATATGATCTAATTGATCTTTCAGTTTAATAGAAGCTCCAATATCATTAATTTCGATACTAGATCTTGGGGGATAGCACATATTTTTCGTATCCAATCTCATATTATATATGACGGAAAGACAAAAATATTTTTTTTTAAATGTTAATAATCCGTTTTGAGATTTTGTTAAGTCCAAATCAATATATATACACAGAGCTTCGCCTATTGAATAAGTAGTAACTGTTTCCGTATCATAAGTCATCTTCTTAAGGACTTCTTTTGTGTCTTTCTTAGGCAAAGTTCGTGCAATACTCACAATTGAAGCTTCATCTAATTCACCAATAGACCGTAAACGTTGGACATACGCGTTATCTATAAATTCAAACCCATATTCTTGTACTAGTTCCATGTTTTTTCGTTTTTTTTTTGATTTCTCAGATGATTCACCATATGGCTTAGAATCTGAAAATATTACCCTGAATTCACCATCCAACCAAGCACTGTTTCGCCTAATGGGAAAAACTTATCCCTCATGGATAATATCTCGTTTTGCTCACTAGTACCATAAATAACTATAACCCACAATTAGGTACTACAATTTCCTACCACAACTTGATTGTATTTGTATCATAATTACTTACACCATAAAAATAAATCATCCGATATTGGGTGGTTAGGGGCAAAAATGTTATTATAATTTTAGTTGTAAATGAGTAAGCAATTTCATAAACAAATATAATTTTAATTGTGGTCATGTTGGGCATAAAACTGAAAAAATAAAATAGCGCCAAAAATCAATAACATTACTTCATCACAATTATTGCGTATGAAAAAAAATGGCAAAAATTGGCAAAAAAATTTCACTTTCCTGGAATTAGCGATAATCAAACGTTTTTATAAGATAAGTAACAACGGTGCCGCACGCTGCTCGAATTGATTTTTAACTATTAGGACAAACTTCACAGTCTGTAAAGTTTTTTCTTCTTCGAAAAACTGGGTTATGTTACAAGAACAATTTAACTCTGACCTACTATGAATTTGCATTTATATTCCAAGTAAAAACGAAGCCAAAGTGGTAACATTTTTGATACAACCTTCGATTCTAGGAATACCATAAATTTAGTATTTTGGGGTAAACAATAATGTTTGATTAAGTGCGTTAAATCGAAAAATAACGAACCATAAATCGATCTTAACGATTTACACGTAATTTAATATTTTCGAGATTTACTCGTCGTTTATGTCTTCCTTTAAACTATTTATTGTATATATTGAAAATTTATGGACGGTTCCTGATTCACATTTGGATACGGCAGACACATAATATTAAGTGTTGCTTCAAAAATGTTCTTTATTTTTGTGAAATTTTTAAAGACATTTTCCCAGAAAACATTTTATTTACGGCTTCCAAAAAAAAATTGTTCTGGAAATTAGGTGTTTATCGTTATACAAACTTAATTAAATTTGTTTTCAGAATATCATATCAAATTTCCCTGAATTAATTTTCCAAATTTTAGTAGCCTTTTACCAAACCACTTGTTTTCAACAAGTACATCTCTCATGGTGAAAAATATGTATCCTTGATTTATCCAGGGATTGTTGCTTCATTGTTATGTTTTTAAAAAAAAGTCTGCTTAATGGTCGGCATCTCAAAAACTCGTGTCTTTCCTAGAAAATTTATATGAATATTTGTTTTGTTATAACGTTAGTCAATTACCGATTTAATTACCTGGTAAATTGGTCCAAAAAGTAAAAAATATATCAACTGGGCTTTTACTTTGTATTTGAAGCGCGCGCGTGTTGTGTTTTTGTTGCTGAATTCGTTTTTCGAGGTATATACTTTAACATGTATACATAAAGCTTAATTTATATTAAATATCGTAGAATAAAGAATTTATAATAAAGTTGCCATAATATTTAATGAATAAAGAACATATCCATCATTTAATCTATTTTCGTATCAGCCGCCAACGGAATTGAAATATTGTATTCTATATGTGAAATATTATTTTTTTTAATATACATAAGCAGTAGCAGCAGAATGTCAATATTGTCTAAATTTTGGCATTACTCGGAAAGTTTGATTTAATAAAAAAATGGAAATAATTAATTTTGAAATTCAGGGAATTATTTTGTAGCCCGTATAATTATATTATTGCGATACGAAGAATTTTTTCGAAATCTAATTAAATGTTCGTATGTTGAAATCTCAATCGTTTGATCTAAATTATACAAATTACGACACACACACATCAATCTCACCCAATATTTTTGTACAAATTTATGTTTATAGGTTTTGATGTAATAAATCATAGGTATTTCTACATAATATACCGGGAAATTAAAAAATCAATGATTTATTGGATTCAAGTTATTATTTATACTAAAACAAATATTTCTAGAAAATTGAGCTTTACAAACAATCATATTAGTTTAGTGTTCGATTTGACCCGTTTATAAAATGACAAACCTGATCAATATTAAGTTAATAAATCGAATTTTATTTCATAAAATTAAAAAGGTTGTAGTTACATAGTTCGATAAAGGTGGCACCAATAAAACATGGCTGGAAAATACCAAAATTTTTCATCTAGTATTATCTATGTAGATTGGTTAGAATAAGAACCGCCCTGATAGATCATTGAATGATGGATGGTGTTTGGCATATAAGGAAACTAATCAATTTATTAGGATAAGTGGGATAAAATTTTGACATGAGATAACTAATAGCCGACAGAGAATGTGTAGCGAGTAATACGGATCTATTTTAAATGTTAAAAGTTATATTAGTAAAATTGAAAAAGGGATTAAAATGATGCAAATAGAAAGTTATTAATTTGTACAATGGAGCCATATTGCCAAAAATTCCAAATTAATTACTTTCAATTTGCATCATTTTAATTCATTATTCAATTTTACTAATAAAAAAAAGATGTTAGGGTTTTCAATTTGTTTTACTTAAAACCACGATTAATATATTAATAATATCCCCATTACACATGGGTTATTTCTCATGGGTAGTAATCGTCGGTTTCCGGTCAAGGAGTTTATTTGCGTAGTAACCAATCAACACTTGTAAATTCTAGTTGATCTATACAAACATTTATTTGAAGCATTTATTTTTTAAACATTTTTTATAGCCTTTAACATAATTTTGGTTTCAAAATGCTTTTTACTCGTAATAACAATAAATATTGCAGATAATGAACGCTGAACGACGAAAATCACAAGTATTCCAAATTTTAAAAGATTTAACAACAATAACGTTAAATACTATGGATTAATAAAGAATTTAATGTAAAATGGCTGTTTAAGAGAAATACTGAAATCTGAAACCAAATTACTTATTGTGATACTTACGGCCATGTAAACGTTGTTTATTTTAAGCTTTCTTTTCTCTATATTTAGAAGTACATAAAGCTTAAGTAAATTTCTTAAAACTATAAATTAGTTTTATTTACTTCTTATAACATTAAACATTGTAAAAAATGGAAGCTGAACGACGAGAGTCACAAGCATTGGAAATATAAATAGATTTGAAAACAACAAAATTTAACACCTTAATCAAGAATTTAATGTAAAATGGCGGTTTAAGAGAAATACTGGAATCTGAAACCGATTTACTCAATGTGTTACTTGCGGCCATGTAAACGTTGTTTATTTTAAGCTTTTATCTATATTTAAAAGCACATAGAGCTCAAGTAAATTTCTTAAAACTATAAATAGTTTATTTACTTCTAATGACATGCAGAAAATTGAAGCTGAACGACGAAATTCACAAGGATGTGAAATTTTAATAGATTTCACAACAACAACTTTAAACACCATGGATCAATCAAGAATTTAATGTAAAATGACTGTTTAAGAGAAATACTGGAATCTGAAACCAAATTACTTAATGTGTTACTTGCGGCCATGTAAACGTTGTTTATTTTAAGCTTTTTTTTAATATTAAGAAGCACATAAAGCTCAAGTAAATTTCTTAAAACTATAAATAGGTTATTTACTTATAAACATTTATTTTTGTTAAATTTTGGAAGCGGATACTCCCGGACAGATTTTTAATTAGTATGTATAAATTGTTATTGGGGTGAATGTGAGACATGAGTGAAAGAATTATTGTTGGCCACATAAACATGCAAAGTTCTTACGCTAAGAAAAGTATGTTGAAAAATTATATGGCCAAGAATAAAGTGAATATGATGCTTATAAGCGAAACGTGGGAAAGAATGAACAAGACGTTAAATGTGAGAGGGTACAAATTTCTTTCCAAACCAAGAAATGATGGTTATGGTGGAGTAGCGATAATGTACGCCAAAAATATAACGCTTCAAGAGGTTTAGTTATCCGCTTTTAAGGTGATTGAAGCAATAGCCGCCTCAGCAACGAATTTGGAAAGAAATCTGTTACTAGTGAGCGTGTATGTAACCCAGGTTCGTGATGAAGATGACAGGAAAAAAGCCTTGAGTGATTAAAATTGTTTGAGTGGGTGAAAGATAAAAGTGACCTGATTGTATGTGGAGATATGAATGCGCATGCGAGAATGTGGGGTTGTTTAGAAAATTGCGCAAGAGGAAAACAGTTGGCCGACCTGATTCATGACTTTGATATGGTGCTCTTGAATGATGGAAAGCCAACTAGAATGGCGAATTTGGGATGCACGGCCAGCGCAATAGATTTGTCTGTGACAACTATTTAATTGGCCTGCCGGGTCACTTGGAATGTTGAAGAAGAGAATTTTTGTGGTGATCATTTCATGATCAAAATGATCATGAATGATAATCGAGTGTTTAGGAAAAAACGTGAATTAATGAATAATAGGAAATGGGTGAATCAAATGAATGAGATTCTCGGAGAAAATAAAATAAATCAAAGCCAGTTAGAGAGTGAAAATGAACGGGTAAATAAATTGTGTACAAAAGTTGTGGATATGAAAGAGATTAATGTGAATGGTTGGTGGAGCAATGAAGTTCAATACTGGTATCAAAGGAAGCGAATAGCCTTGCGTGAATTTAATAGAAATAAGAGTAGTGAGAATAAGATTATGTATGGTAAAATGAATGGAAAATTGAAAAAGGCTATTCGCAGAGCAAAAAGGAAAAGTTGGCGGGAATATGTGTCCCAAATGACACATAGAACCACAACTAAGGATGTATGGAGTTTGTTTGATAGGGTGAATGGTAAATATTTTAATGTGAGGAATGTGGTATGTGAGAACAGAGAAAAAGGTGAAGAATTTATGAGAATGATATTGAATGTAAGCAATGATTTGAATGTAATAAATGAAGTTGACAGAATGAGTAGAAATGAAAGAATGGATTGTAAGTATGAATGGGGAGAGTTCCTGACGGTGTTAGATAGATCAAAATCTACCACTCCAGGGACGAACCGAGTAAGGTATAAGATGATTCGGTTGTTGAGTGACTCAGCAAAATATAATTTGCTTGAGATACTCAACAAAGTGTGGATGGGTTCAAAAATACCGGACAAATGGAAAGAGAGCAGAGTGGTTCCCATCCCTAAACGGGATAGAGATCCAGATGTGGCAACAAATTATCAAGGCATATGTATGTTAAATGTTTTTATAAAAATCTTAAATGGAATGATGAAAGAGCGCATGGAAGATTTTGTGAATGAAAATAATTTGTTGCCATCGACAACATTTGGATTTCGAAAGAACCACTCTGCAATTGAGTGTGTGGAAAAGTTTGTTTGGGAAGTAAGAAAGGATAATTTGAAAGCTGTTGCGGTATTTTTGGACATCGAAAGAGTTTATGATTATGTGGTTCCGTGGAAATTACACCAAATTCTTTCGAATTTTGGATTTTCACGGAAAGTATGTATGTGGATAAGAGATTTTATGACTGAGAGAAAAATGGTTCTGAATGGAAGTGGTTTTAGGTTGGAGGGAGTTGCAAATGTTGGACTTTCGCAAGGAAGTAAAATATCTCCAGCTCTGTTCAACCTATATACCAGCGAGATACACCACATCAATACAGACAATCAAATCGTTCTGCAATTTGCAGACGATTTTGTAGTAATTGGAAAAAGGAGAAGTATTGATGTGGCGGCTCAAAGAGCGCAAAAGGGGGTAGATGATTTAATTCAAAAACTTAAAATGTTGAATCTGAGAGTGAATCCTAATAAGTGTGCTTATATGAGTTTCAGAACAAACGTTGCAAATGTTAATATAAGTGTTGATAGTCAAAATATTGAACAAGTAAATGCGTACAGGTATTTGGGTATTTGGAGTGATAGACTTATGAATTTTGGGAAGCACATGAAGATTTTGGCAGATAACTGCAAGGAACGTTTAAATGTGGTTAAACGGGTGAGCAAACCTAAATGGGGCGCTCATCCGAGTGTGACTGACATGTTAAGGAAGGGGCTTATATCCTCCAAAATTGGATAGGTATTAGTGTGTTTGGGAATGGTTCGAAAGGGGCTTTTAGCCAATTAATGAAAGTAGAAAATGCATGTGCAAGAGTGGTATTGGGGGCGATTAACTCAACCCCAATACACACTCTGTGGTCTGAAATGGGTGATTCACCTCTTGATTATAAGAGAGAGTGGATCACAGTGAGAGAGACAGTGCGAATGATAACTAAGAAAAATGAGTTTTGGAACGAGATGATAGTAAGATTACAAAATAGGGTGGTGTACAAACCGACATATAGAACTAGTATTGCACTTGAAAACTTGAACATGTTTCTGAGTATAGGCAATGCTGGTCCGCAACCCGTTCCTAATAATCTTACTGTATGTTTGACTATGGAGGAATATAATAAGGGAATGAATGAAGTTATCGCCAAAATTATGTTTGGGAAAATCAGTCAGCGGTATATGCGATAGGATATTGTTTATACAGATGCTAGTGTGAATGAGAATGGAGTGGGTGTTGGTGTCTTTATGCCTGGTAAGAATGTGGAAAAGTATTTTAAAGTGGACAAAAGCATCTGTATAATGAACGCTGAACTGATTGGAGTATTTGAAGGAATTAAACTGGCTGTGAATGAAGGGGAAAGGAAAATAGTAATATTTTCCGATTCCCAGAGTGGTTTATATTTGCTAAAATGTGGAGGTGGAAGGGAAGGCAATGTGTATGTTGATTTAATTTTTGAATGTGTTCGAGACTGTCAACGTGATGTGACTATACAATGGATCCCATCACATAGACAGATCGAAGGGAATGAAAGAGCCGATATGTTAGCTAAAAAGGGTACATTGAATGACATGGTTCAGGAGTACGGAAGTAAGGATGCAAGAGATGTACTTTGAATGTTTTAGATGAATCTGTGGAGAAAATGGGAGAGTGAATTTAACGAGAAAAATCTAACGAAAGGAATGAAGTACAGAGTGCTCCGTGGTACTTCTTTGAGAATTCCGTTCTTTAAGGAGCTCAAAGGAGATACGCGATTGTTGCGAACGGTTGAGAGAATCAGGCTGAACCATGGAAACTGGAAGGAATGCTTGTGGAAACGTCATTTGAGTGAGGACAAAGATTGTGAGTTGTGTGGAAGTGTGGAGGATGTTGAACATCTCATATTGGCTTGGTTAAGGAAATTTTGAATTCTTAGTTGATTGAGTGATACAAACTCATTGACCAAATGTTCATCGTACGTTAACTGCTTTAGAAATTTTGTGAAACTATTATTTTCGTACTACAAAGTATAAAGAATCTAAGGGAAACCTGAAAATGTTACAATTCGAGAACCTGAACCTCCTAAGTAAGGAGGAAAATATATAGACCGTTTGTGGAAACTGTGGAACAATGCTGTATAAACTTACACTTAACTCACTTATCATCGAGATTTTTGGAAGTGCTTATATTTTTTGATTAGAGAGGATCCCCAACCATTTTGAGTTTTTTAAACTTAAATTTCGTATCATTTTACATAGAGGGAGAGAACATGCCTACCCTAACTAACTTTTCATCTAGATTTCTGGAAGTACTTATATTTTTTGATTATATAGTATCCCCACCTACTCATAAAAATATGTGGCCACTGGTATAGGACTGTTGGGCCATATTGCCAAATTATTAAAAACAAATTTTTTTGTAACATATATATGGGAATGGAACATGCCTGCCATATGCCAATTATCGTCTAATTTTTTGTAAATTGTTATATATTTTGGTGATACGGGGTCCCTGACCACTTATAAAAATACTTGGAAGCGATATTTGGGCCTGATTGACAATTTTGAGATATATATTATTTTTTATTGATATATCGATATTTATTTGTGATTCGAACAAGCTTTACACGTTTGTAAACTTTTGAAATTTTAGGACATATTTAAGACAAACGTTAAGATTGTAAATCTTTTGGTCGTTTGTAATTCTAAATTTCTTTAAACCATAAAATACTCGAAAGGTGTTAATCTCAAAATGTATTAAAAACATTAAAATTTAAATTCGTGAGCACCTACTTAAAATGTATTCACTTCGTGATTGCTTTGAGAGGGATTGTCTTCTCCGTTGCGTAATTGTCAGTTGGTAGTGTAGATTTTCTGGCGCTGGTTGGTTGTTCCAATGCCGATGATCTTTTTTAATGCTCCTCTGAGGGGTGTAATACCGTAGATGAATTCATAAGGGACGGCTGTAAATACATGTACTATTCTCACTTTGGCTTCCTACGTGATAATATAACGATTGCAACTGATAGGCTTCTTAACTGTAGCTGACTGCCAAAATGGTTTTTTAAGCTTTTCCCTAACAGGGTTTTTAGATTCGAATATTTTTGAGGGAAACGTAATATTGGTTGAACCGGATATGATCTGTGAATCTCCATAATTCGAACGCAATTCACTTAATAACGTCCTAGGTGAATACATAAATACAAATTCCGCCGGACTTTTTGAAGTACTCGGTGTAAGTGTGGTGCATTATGTAAACAAGAAACTCTGAACATGTTTCTTCAAATCGGCTATAGTTGATTTTAAACCTACCCATGACTTCTTGGAGTTTGGCTTTATGGTCTGAACCGCTCGTTCTACTATTCCGTTAGCTGGTGGTAAATCTCTTCATTGGCTTGATTCCATTACACATTAAAAACTTTAAAAATCGTTCGGACGAAAACGGCGTCTCTTTTTCCGTTACTAACTGATGCGGTATACCAAAATAGCTAGGGGATTGTTGCAATTTATCAATAACATCCACTGCTACTGTTGCTTCCATTAGGTACAAATCAATCCACTTTGATGTTGAGTCGATCAGTAAAAGAAACGTACTATCATTGAAGTAGAAGGAATCTGCGTGCAAGAAGACGTTGTAATTTTGGCCAGCCTAAGTAGGTTTCGTCCATTTTGTTGTTTGTGTGGAAGCGTTAGCACGGCTCACATTCACGGACCAATTGCTCTATTTCTTGATCTAGACCTGGCCACCTTAGCGTTGACCTAGCCAATAGTTTCATCTTGACCATGCCAGGCTGGTTTTCGTGTAGAAGTTTCAATACATGATTGCCTAGAGCAGTCGGTATAACACCTCGGTTAACCCAAACAATTGTCGAACAAAGTATGGTTTCCAATGAGGGTCTCCGCAAGGATTAGACCAACCATTAGTTATTGTTGTTACTAGTCTCGACATTAATGGGTCAGAATTGGTATTTCTGGACACACCTTCCGCTGATAATATCAATTCATCACAGTCCTTAAACAGAATTATAGGACTAGCTGTAATGTCGATGCTATGCGTAGATGGCATGACTAAACGCGACAACGCGGATGCAACTGTTATTGAAATGCCTTTCCGTGGGTTGGAAGTACTAATCAAAGGTTGATGATCTGTATAAATTAAAAAAAACCTGCCAAGTAGAAATTTGTTGGGAATTTGTTTGTTTCACAAAATAGATGAGTGCCCTGTATTGTTGCAATTTCACATTAAGATGGATTTCAGCCGTATGACAGTACAAGCTGCCAACAGTTTCCTCAAGATATCTAGAGGAGTAAAAAATAGCAGAGTAGTCTCTAGTGGCTGAGTGGATGTGCTCCTCTAACAGGTTTTAGTTAACAGTTTTGCCCAGAGCAGGCCACCAGACTATTATCCCATACAAGAGTATAGGTCTGACAACTGCGGTATAAAGGCAATGTACGATGCTAGGCTCCAGCCCCTATCCTTTCCCAAATGGCATTTTTGCAAGAGTATAGCGCTACCGTAGCTTTCTTTACCCTTTCCAGAATATCAGGTTTCCAATTTAATTTGCTATCCAAAACAAGACCCAGAAACATGGCTTCAACTGTAAAAGTCAAGCTAAACCTATTTAAAGTGGGATGTTCGATATGGGGAAGTTTATGTTTCCTAGAGAAAAGAACCAATTCGGTTTTTTGTGGGTTCACATTCAATCTACAGCCATTTGCCCATAATAAAAGAGTGCCCAGGGCATTTTTCATAAGCTCACTTAGGGTGCCGGTATATTTACCACGGACACCAATATCAACATCATCCGCATAGGCAACCACCTTGAAGCCACCGTCCTCCAGTGTCAGCAACAGGTCATTTATGACCATGTTCCAAAGTAGAGGGGACAGTACGCCACACTGTGGTGTACCTCTGCTTGCATATCTGCTTAAAGAGGATTCCCCAAAACTAGCATTTAGGATCCTGCCTTTTAGCATTTGATCTATCTAGTCCTTCAGTGATTCATCCACTCCCAGATCTAAAATTGCCCGAGTTATAGCCCCTGAAAACACATTGTTAACGGCCTCCTCAATATCCAAGAAGGTTATCATTACGTAGTCTCTATGTTCAAAAGATTTTTCAATGAAAAATACAAGAGAAGGAAGAGCAGTCTCTACAGATCTCCCCTTGCAATAGGCATGTTGAGATTTGAACAGCTTTTCCGACACAATCGTGCCTCTAATATGAGCTTCTATTTGTCTTATATCCGCAGTTTATCGCCCACAGGATTTTTTTCTGCTAATAAATTGGCCTATCAGGCTACTTGCGCCTTACCAACTCATGTGCTAGATACACATTCGGAACAACCAGGAAAATGAGTCTCCATCAGAAGTTCCAGCGACTTCGCACTATTAGTAGTCCATATGCCCTCCGGCCGTTGAAGATAACTTGGGATGGAAGGACCAGTTGCTAGTACTTTTCGTAGCCTAGATATCTCTGAAGACTCCTGAATTTTGCCACAGTATAGTCTCCTAGAGCAGTTCTTGGCACTTCTCAATTTGGTAATTAGTATTGGGGATCTGGGGAAATTACCCATCCTACACCCTTTCCCTCCACCCCTATACTGAGGTCTACATAATTGCAACTAAACACGAAACATTTAATAGACCCGTTTTTCTAAGTCGCAGGAAATTTCAGAATTCCTTTCCTTGTTAAAAAAAGGAGCGGTTTAACAATTCTCGCGCAGGTCGCTCAGATATTTAAAACTGGCTCTGTGTATGAAATAATAAAATTTTCTACATTCGGATTAAGGAGATAATCGAAAATAAGAGACAGCTCAATCCCCAATAAGTTTAAAAAAGATCGAGATTTTAGTGTATAAAATTAGTATATCATGTCTACTTGCATTTAAGCTACAATACTCATCCGTATAAAAAGTTCTTCCAAAAAACCCCATCAATACAATTTAATTAATTAATATCATTGATGTTTTAATTAGTTTTTTTTATTTTTTGCCAAATTTTATATTCTTCCGCCAAGAGCATTTGCAACCAAATAATAAATTGCATTTATAAACCACAACAAATATAAAAACCAATATACGAGCGCATAAAAATCAATTTTTCACCAAAAATAACAAAAATAAAAAACAAAACAAAGAAAAATAAGAAAAATGAGGAAAAGCTTAATTAATTATAAAAAAGTGTATATAAATTATAAAACAACTGCAGTATAAAATATTTTGTACATAGCTTTTCTGGGTATTATGTTAGTTACTTTTTATAAAATGCTTCTTCGCTACTTTTTTCCTCGTTGCCCCTTTTTGTGTTTTAATTAAAAAATCTAAAAACAAATTTTTTTTTCTTTGCAAGAAAATACTAGAAAAATAATTAATTATTTATTAAAAATTTAATTTATCATTTCATTTATATGTATAAAATATTAAGAATACTCGCATTGTTTTGGTTAAAACCAAATTTTAAAATTCTGAACAACACCCAATTAAATTTTTATATAATACACAGAAAAAAAAAAAACCGTTTACCATTTTTCTCTAATTTTTCCTTTTTTTTTTTCTTTTGTTTCTCTTCTCTAGGTTCTTCTATGTAATGTATACGTAGTACAAAGTTGATGTGGAAATTATATGGTTGGTTAAATTGAAATAAAAATTTAAAAATTGTGATTAAAAAATATTTAATACACAAAAAAAGAACTTGGAAAAGGTTTTTGAAAGTGTTTTTTTTTTGTGCTTTTTCATTTTTGTGTTCAGTTTGTTTTTCATGTTGTGTTTTGGAAATAGAAAAAAAAAAAAGTGAAATTAAAATTGGAATATAAAAACGTAATTACAGAAAACTTTTTTCTAAATTCATTTGTTGGAGTTTATAATTAAGGTAAGAATAAAATAAAAACGTAATTTTCAATATATTTAGGTACTTTGCGTGCTGTTTGCATAATGATATATGAAATACACAGTTAAATTTTTGTTTTGATTTCATATTTTAGGTTAGAACATTGAAAATATGGTCGAGAGAAATTTATCGTTTCATGGCCAAAAATTTGTTACTGCATTGTTTATAATATTTGTAATAACGAAAAAAAATTTGCGTATACTGTCAATTTACAAATTTAATTTTCATTTGTTTTAAGTTTTTATTTTCATTTTTTTCTTGGAATGTGCTCAAAATATTTTTTAGAGTTCTATTTTTGGCACAATATACAATAACTCTTTCACGTATAGCGATTGATATATATACATCCGCAACCGGACAATATTTTTTCTCTTGACCTATTGAACAGTAAACGCCAATTTCTATAAAACAGGCAGGTTTATAGAGTCCCTTTTTGTCCCTTTTGTATTATCATAAAATAATAGTTTGAATTAGAGTATCCATAATACCTTTGAGTATATATAAATGGAAGCGTTTTAAAACTCGTTCTGTAAAATTTGTTGTTTCCTTTTTTACAGATCGAATAATAGTTTTTGCAACTGATCGATTTGAATAGTGAGTAGAAAACAATACATATTCTGATGATTATTCATTTTGCGTCGAACAAAGAAGAAAATAAAAATTTTCTCTTCTCAGTCAACTCAATACTATGAAATATTCTATTCATTATTGAAACAAAGGGGAGAGTAAAACTAAAGAATGGAAGATTAATTTTGTTTAAGTTGCGCGCATAGAGAAAATAAAATTTGTCGTTTTACGCCAAATTATAGCACCAAAGAATAAATCAAAACAATTTTGCACCTTTAATAAAACTTGTACATTTTAATACTATTCAAAAATTATTCACTAACTATTCATTCAGCAGTGAACAAAACAGAAAAAAGATATATTTCTATTCTACGAGTATTCTCATTTTTTTACTTTTCTTCGCTCATTATTCATTTGCTACTGAATAGTATTCGTTTTTTGGTTTACTATTTTGTTCGAAGACAATGTTACCTTAATTGATAGCGTTACTTGCATGATTTTCAATTTTTTTGTAATTTTTGTGCATAATATTTTTAGGTTGAAATGTATTGAAGAGTGAGATATAGTAAGATTACAGTAATACAGTAAGATTTGTCCCTGAAAATATTTGAATACTTTTGAACTTTTCCTCTTTCTACATGTGTCGTGAACGTACATTGGTTTAACAAAAACAACAACAAATGTAGAAGATTTTTTATTATAATAAATATTATATATTAGTGTATGAATATTATAAATTAGTGTCATCCGACAATTTAGTTGCAAGGAAAATAAATGAACTGTTTAGTAATAAAGGTGATCCTGTACGAACATTTATTTTGTCTCAATTGCATCATAAAACTAATTCTCAGTGGCAAAAAGACGAAAGAGATTTGTACTTGAAATTTTTTTTCAAATCTCCTACACTTCAAAAATATCTACTAGAATTAGAATTTTCATTGTCTGCCGTGTCAACGATTCGAAGGTGGTACTCAAGCATTGCATTCTCTCCCGGACTAATGAAGAGTGTTACAGATTTGCTTCAAAGAAAGAGTAATCAACTTTCAAAATGGACAAAAAATGTGTTTTGTTCTTCGATGAAATGGCAATTAATCCTGTTGGATTACGGATCAACTATCTGCGTGAATTATATGGTCGCACCAAAATAACTGCACTGTATGTTTATATTTTTTAATTTGTTTAATTTTATTTATACGTCTATACGGTTTGACGATTTTATTTTAAGAGAAAAAACATATGCACACCGTCTATGCAGTTTACAAAGAATTTTTCTATGGCAATAAAAAACCAAAACAAAAAAATACCCAACTACAGGGTGTACATAAAATTAATTATTTATTTTAATTGAATTGGGAATCAACATCCTGCCCGCGTTGGACAAACTCCATCCAAAACTATTAATTTAGCTCGATGTCCTCCATGGGTAGAATAGAACTCCACAAATGGATCGATCATATTCGCCGCGATGCGTGAGAACTCTTACAATCCTAACGGTTCCTTCATAGTCTTGACAATGCGTCCAACAGACCAGCACAATGGTGGAAGCAAGTCATCGCGAAGTAGCACCTTCATACCTACACGTATATTTTCCTGGTGTGTGTTTCAACGGGATCGAGTTTGTAGAGTGGTTAAATATTTCTGTTGAAAACGACGCCAAAATTGTTGTACGGTTCACTTGACATGCTAGTGAAGTTTGATACGGTTGATGGGCACATCGAGTGGTTCCGGAAGCGCCGCTGGTGGTCCTCCGTAAATAAAATGGCCAAATATGCCCCAGGTGCAGTCCCATACGTTACGGTGCACAAGCGAAGAATTTTAACAGGATCATTTCGGTTGAATCGCCATAGGATTAGTTGAAAATTACGATCGGATTCAGCAACTTTGATTTGGCGAACCATCTTTTGGATATCGCCAGTCAAAACGTATCGGAACATTCTGAATCGCAATGGTATTATGAAGATATCCTCTTGAATTTTTGGTCCAGAATGCAGTATATCGTTCAAAGACATGGATGACGATGTCTTGCAGGACCCATCAAATACTACCCTCAGTTTAGTGCTTGAACTCGCCACTTTAAACACACAATGAGGCGGTAAGAAATAATGAGGTGATGTGGCATCAAAATCGTTGACGACCTCCAAATGTTTAAGCGTCTGATACTCCTGAATGAACCCCGAATAGTCTAATTTCGGGCCAACGATTAAGCCTTTTCTCCAAATTCAGAAAGCGACGCATTGCAATACGATATGATTCGCCTAAATACGATGGATCTTTCGATAATGGTAATCGAACAATATAAGATCCAACACTAGCTCGGCGGGTATGAAGAGCGTAATAGTCTTCGCATTCTTGATCCTTAAGACTCATTTCCAGATCGGCAATAGGGTATAATTCATATTCCCAAAACGAGCTCACGAGTTTGTCCAATTTTTTCAGTGAAAGAGCAACTCAATCCTCATTAGCTCCAATCACGAGAGCAGTTTTTGTTGATTTAAGCGATGGACGGAGTGGGCCGCTGACTGTCCAACCAAATTTTGTTTCCTGCAGTATTGGAAAGTTGTCATCCAGAATCTTTTTTCCAGGAAGCAACAAATTTCAAAATAGTCCGGCTCCAATCAGCAGATCGATGGTCTGGGGCTGGAAATATAACGGATCAGCAAGTTGGACGTCAGCTGGAATCGAAACCCCCTTCAATGATATTGGATGAGGCGGTTGAGCATCAGTGATCTTTGACAGAATAACTGTAGTAATGGGTAAATTTTCTGCTGTGCCAAATCGGGGCACAATGGTAATCCGGCAGAACCCCTTCGAGGAAGTGCTCGATGATCCGATTCCTCCTATTGAAGTTATCAATTTATGTCGCTCAACATTCAATGTTTGTGAAAATCTTTCCGAAATCAAATTCGCGGATACGCCACTATCTAGCAATGCGTGACACGGGATCGATGAACCTTTGTTGTCGAGCACATATACGATGGCCAGTGGCCAAAATAGCCAACTCGTCTTGATACTCACCCGAAGTTACAAAAGAAGTTGAATCTTTTGATAATTCTCCAGTAGATGATACAACTGCATTCGCTGATAATCTTGAAATAATTGACGGGTTTTCTTTCTCGAAATGGAGCATAGTGTGGTGACGTTTGCGGCACCGTTGACATGTAAAAACTTGACAATTTCTCGTAGGGCGCTTACCATCGAGGCACAATACACAAATTCTATTACTGTTTCCATATTGGTAGCGCTCAACGGGAGAGAGCGCCGTAAAGCTTGAGCAGACTCTTTAGTGATAGTAGACATCAAAATTATATCGTTGATGTGAGTCTGGAACATGAAAGCCTTGTTCTCGTAGCGCTCTACTAACGCTGACCAAGCACTTTTGAAGTTCTCACTCGAAACCTACATTTGAGAAATGGTACGCCTGACACAATTCGCAAGGCATGATTTCAGAAATCGAAATCGATCCACATCTGTTATTCGTTTTTAAAATCCTACCGTTCACCGCAATTTCCCGAAAATTTTGGAAGGTGTAATTTCGGGAGCTGTACCGATTTCGTTGCCATAACAATCGACTGATTTAGGTCGGTACCAGCAGCTGGCTTGGGCGCAGGCACCTTCAATTTGATTAGTACTAGTATCCGTGATTTTACTGTAACAAACACCTGCCCGTAATCTTTGGATTCCGGTACGTCTTCTTCCCCATTATCTAGATCCGTAAGCTCGGTGATTATCGTATTCAAAGCATCGCTTGTAATGGGCATCGGACAAATCTAGCTGAACTGGCAGAGTTTCCAAGTTTGCGGATTTTCCGTGCGAGTCGATCCAAACCTGCAAATTCACTAATTGACCGCGTGACTTGCCCAGCAGTTTATTTAAACGTTTTCGATCCTCCTTGCCTTTTGATTTATCCAGTTTGGGAGCCATGATTGTCTATGTCATTTGACAAATTTTAACGCGCAAAAATCTGGCCGCGATTAATCGAATTCTCCAAACAAAATATGCTTATGTGGTATTATGATGTTATCCCGTAGCACTAAGCAGTACGTGGCAATGATATCGGGATGATGGTAACGGGATCATTGAAATAAGCACCATGCGGAAAGAACGAGAAAAAATTCAACCGTAAGTACTTCTTCGACGCACAAAACTGTGTGGTAATGGTATTTTACAATAATTTACAAACTATTTTAATCACTAATCACTTTATAAAGTTATTCACCGTATTGATATTTAAGTTCGATGTGAATTTGCGTGTATAATATAAATAAAATATAATAATAAAAACATGAAATTTTCGTTTCGCAAAAATGGCGAAACGCACAGAATTTTTTATTTGTGTATTTATAACAATAATAATTCGCGTTATTTTATAAATAAAACTACGCTCTGCTACCAATGTTGGAATACGGATCAACTATCCTCGCGCGAATTATATGGTCGCACAAAACTAATTTCACTGTATGTTTATATTTTTTAATTTATTTAATTTTATTTATACGTATATACGGTTTGAAGATTTTATTTTAAGAAAAAAAAAGATATGAACAAAGCCTGGATTATACAACGCTTCTTGAAGATTTAATTTATGAATTTCTAGATCACGGTCATTTAGGTAGCAGTAGTATAGTTGCACCACATGCTCTTATTGGTTTAAATAGCAACTGGCAACAAACTTCGGGAATCTACATTGGAAATGTCTAACATACAATTATTACAAACTGTATTTCTGAAATACCGCGACTGGGCTTCGAGGTATGTGCTGTAAATTGTCACCAAGGCAGTCACAACAGAAGTGCCTGATTGAAACTATTCGATTTTAACGAAGACACAATTACATTTTTTTATAAATTGACGAGAGAACATATACGCCCAAATGCATTTGAAAAGTTATCTGTGATATTAGCAACTCAAGTGTTCAGCAAGGGGGTCTCTATGGATATTTTTGCTGTAATCGCTAATGACTTTTACAGTGACGCCGAAAAAAGTACTGCCATTTCAACAGCCAGATTTATTACGCGTCACAGCCAATAGCAATTTGGAAATCTTATGGGAAAATGGCAGTACCTTTTTATGTCATAGGCTTTCAACAAAGCATTAATGCTATATTATATCTGTGGAATCATATTTCTAAGGATCCCGAACAAAAATTTTTAATGACATCCCATCTTAATCAAGATCCTTTAGAAAACAATATTTATATGATTCGCACAAACCGAGGTACATACGACAGAAATCCTTCTGCCTTTCGTGTGTGTAAAAATCTAAAACTTATTTGTTTTCAAAATTTAAAATCATCTAGCCTCAGCGGTTATGAATGTTCTAACGCTGTTAATTTATTGGAACAAACACCGTCTACACCACTTACAGAAGCCAACGCTAGTGAAATAACTGACAATGAGCTTGATTTAAGCACAATAGAAGCTGCGATGCTTGATGACAAAACATTTCGTAGTAGAGAAAATAAAAAATATTTAAAAATAAATACGTTTGTGGTCTTCTTTTAAGATTATTTCTTCGTTTCATTATATTATTCATTCTAATATGTATAAACATGCCGATTGTCGCGCTCTACTCTTCAAGACCCAACGACAATACCGACGATTATTGAGGTTCCAGGTATTCGGATATTTTGGTCATTCTTCGATTACTCGATTAATCGAGTAAATTTATCGATTAGCCGGATATTATGATTTAGTAGGTCAATTCCCGTTTAGTGAAATGAAATGGAATGTAATGAAATTTTCTGTTTTCCTATATTTCGTTTTCCCGCCGAATAATTGAATTCTACAAACCTGAATTCTCTTTGTTGGTCCTTAATATTTAATTCTGCTCATTTAATGCACTTATTGGTATTATTACAATATAAACTCGTTGCTTTTATCTTTTTCCGTACAATATTTCAAACTGTGCAACAAAATATAAATAATTAATCAAAAATAATTAAGAATTAGATAATTTCACGGTCCTATTAACGACGAGAAATCTTGACGTTTAATTTTATAAAGCGATATTTATTTTTTCAATTCCATCGAAGAATTTTGTATGATGAAATTAATTAAATTTTCTTTATGAATTAAATCAGCAACATGAAATTTTTCAGAAATGAAATAATTTTGAAAGGATTGAGTTCAGTAGGTCAGTTTCAAAAAATTAATTCGTTTTCCAAATGAATTTAACTTTGCCGATGAATATGAATTTATTCTGCCACAAAAATTAGAAGATTATGGACTATAAATATTGTCATCGAAAGTGAAATGAGCGTAACATCTTGAAATTAACTTGAATTGGAATATCGTACCTTCTCTAGAATGTACTAGAAACATGTTGGAATACAAAAGTATAAAATGAAATTAACGTTACAACAATAAAAAGGTTTTTCTAAAATTTGTATACCAATAGGAAAAACAGTGCTGTGCCACGTAATCTACACCGTGTAGATTACTTCAATATCTATCCGTAGACATACTGTTAAAATTAACGATAAATGGCAGCCGAAAGTGAAAAGTCAATAATGCAGATTGTGTTAGTCCAGTCGAAAGTAAAGAAATGGTGATGCAGATTGGGTAATCCCAGCAGAAAGTAAAAAGTCGATAATGCAGATTAAGATATTAACATTTCAGCCGAAAATAAAAAATTGAGTAATTTTCAGCCGAAAGTAAATAGGACACATTGATTTCAATAAAAAAATTTTGTAAATAGTCTTACGTGGAAAACTTTGTTTAACCTAGTCGCGGAAAATATCGGAAAATCAGAAGAATCCACGAAATTGGAATAAATTCAGAGTGTATATCTGAAGTTGAATCGTTTTTATGTGATTTGTCAATAGCTCGCAGAAAAAAATTCTGTTCAAGTTTTCCGTGGGAAATCTCCAAAAATTATTTGAAAATTTGTATAAAATCAGCCTCTAGAGTGTTATATCTGGATATGGATTGCATTGATGTGATGTGACTTGCCAATAGCTATCGCAGGAAAAAAATGCAGTTTAAGTTTCTCGTGGCAAATTTTGGAAAATTCGATTTGTCAAAAATCATTAGAAAATTTGTATTAAATCAGCCTCTGAAATTTTTTTCCTGCGATAGCTATTGACAAATCACTTCAATGCAATCCATCTCCAGATATAATACTCTAGGGGCTGATTTTATACAAATTTTCTAATTGAATTTACTGAGAATTTACCCGGAAAACTTAACTGAATTTTTTTCTGCGATAGCTATTGACAAATCACATAAAAACGATTCAACTTCAGATACACACTCTAGAGGCTGATTTTATTCCAATTTTGTGGATTCTTCTGATTTTCCGATATTTTCCCTCTATGTTAAAGTTTTCCATATAAGACTATTTACGAAAGTTTTTATTGCAATCCATGTATCCTATTTACTTTTGGTTGGCAACCACCAAATTGTTTATTTTCGGCTGGAATGTTAATAACGTAATCTGCATTATCGACTTTTTACTTTCGTCTGGAAGCTTTCGGCCAATTTTAACAGGGCCCCGTAGACAATCGCAGTCGACTATATTATATTGTGTACTCATATTGTCTACGCCATTCTAGTTTATGAAATTATGCCATAACATAAATTTTGAGTTTTTTTTTTCAAATTTGGTTTTGATACGATAAAATGGAAATTGTAATTTGAGTTTTAACACTGGAGTTAAATATTGAGTACTAGCTACTTATGATCAATTTTAAAATTATAACTCTACTAAAAATGTGACATTGTAGCTTGCACATAAAATAGGACACTAAATGTTGCAATCAAATGGTTTTGTTTTATATGGAAATGTTGTACCAGCTAACATCCTAATTTTTGATATTATTTGTTCATTTATTTATTTAATATTTAATATATTACCTACAGTGGCACACAATCGGCAACAATAATTTAAATCAAAAAATGAAATGTATGTACATAACAAAATAAAAACAATAAAATGTCTATAAGGTCTTAAAAAGCTCACGTCTAAACGAATCTTTAGTCAAATTAAAATCAAAAACATCATATGAATAATTGAAAAGTCGAGACGTGGTCAAGGCTGGCTCCGAAAGTTGATAGTTTGTTGAGCCAGAATCGATTAGTAAAAAACCATCACGATGACGCAGACAACGTTCAGGAGCATAAATATTGAGTCGAGCGAGTAATTCAGCACAATCAATAAATAAAACGCAAGCCGCCACCCGACGCTGTTCTAAACGCTGTAATCCCAAAAGGATGCAGCGCTCATGATAATGTGGAATAGCATAATTATTCATTGATGGTGTACTGCGCAGTGCGTATACAACAAACTGCTTCTGAACGCTTTCAATTCTATCAGAATAGCACTTATAAAAAGGAGACCAAACCTGCGAGGCGTACTCTAGCGGAGAACGGACAAAGGCAACATACAACGACTTTAATGTAAGCAGGTCACAAAAGTCCCTGCAATTACGCTTTATGAAACCCAACATCATTTAGGCATTTGCTGTAACAGAATCAATGTGCCTCACAAACGTTAGATCGGAAGAAAATACTACCCCAAGATCGGACATATACTCTGCCCTTTCCACGACTCCATTAAACAGCCAATACCCATGAAATACCGGAGAGCGAATGCGATAGAAAGAAATAGTTTTACATTTAGCTATATTCAGGGACCATTTGTTGTTAGCCGACCAGACACAAAATGTGTCTAAATCACTTTGCAACCTAAGACAGTCAGATACACTACAAATTGGTGCAAATATTTTCAAATCGTCTGCATACAGCAGGCAATGCGCGAACTCAAAGCACTGAACAACATCATTAATAAATAGTGAACAAAGAAGAGGTCCAATATGACTTCCCTGTGGGACACCAGAGGTAACTCGAAATAAAACTGAGAACGAGTCATAGATCTTAACATACTGCCATCGATCCGAAAGATAAGATTGAAGCCACTTAGTTGAAGGAAGTTATTTCTATTATTTTATTATTCACTATAAAGTAGTAATCGATACTTCTCTTGTGTCTAGTACTAGTATTAAAGCATTAAATTTAATTTTAATTTATCAACTCTATGCTTTTAATTAACTCAAATTTAAATCTTGGAAGTTCACTTATCTGATAAACGTGGATGCACTTTGATTTTTCACGTAATGACGTAGATGCACTTTGATTTTCACGTAAAAAATAATAGCACTGATAGCAAGGGATTCGCTAAGCGCGATCAACTTAAATACCACTGACAGACTAGGGATATGCTAAGCACTATTAGCTAAACTCAATTAGCTAATCTATCATAAAACTAATTGCATTGACAGACTAAGGTTTAGTAAGTGGCGCCACAACTTTTTGGTATCGGTATTAATACAAATATGAATCAGCTGATTTTTTTTTGATTTTGTTTAATAAATTCACCAAAATAAGAATAGCATACATACCCATAAAAATTGATTATAATTTAAATATTATAATTATTAATTAAAATTTTCAATCTTTTTTATTTATATCTACCACAAAATTTTTGTACTTTTAAGAATGTTGACAATAGTTCCATCTATATTAAAATAGTGCAAGTTTTATTTATAATTTTATTATAACAGTTAGAAAAAATTTCGCGACTTACACTTCCACTAAACCCATTAAAAAGAGATAAACTTCAAAATATTGAGAGATTAGTTCATTAACTTGGTCACTAATCTCGAACTAAAACGCGATTAGCTATAGTCTGTCAGTGGTGTAAGTAGCCTTTGTGGTACTACAATCGTATTGGAGGTTTGGTGATTTGTGTCGAATATTATACCAGAGAGATCGAGAAAGACACACAAGCTAATTATTTACAAATAGCTATGAAGTTGAATTATGAGCAGAATAATGTGGTTGTTGTATTCCGATGTAAAATGTGCTCTGATTTTTTTCGGCACTTGATTTGTTTTTCCCGGATATAGACATTTTGTTTCATGACAAAAAGTTAAAAAACTACTTGACACCCTGAAGAAACTCGTTCTAATTTTGCCAACAATACATTTATGTACACAATTTTGTGGAAGAATGTCGTTCATATATACTCATTTGACATCAACAGAATCGTAAATATTTGTTTATTTATTTCTATCAAAACAGGAAAAAAAATCCTTTTTTGACAACAACATGGACATCAAATAACTACAATTTACATTTAATTAGCTTTTTAAATATACATTTGGATAAGTTAAAACCGAACTCAATAAAATTAACATTAAATGACCGACACATAGACAGAATAGGGGCATTATGCGCATAATTGGACTTTAAAGATGGTAAATAGATAGAATGATTGACCGGAACTGGTTTACGGGGTATATGAAATGGTGGTAAACTTCTTTTTTTCTGCCAAATTGGAAGTTTAGTAATCCTACACATCGGATCCCAAATAATCGATGCATACTCCAAGTTAGACTCTACAAGAGAACAATACAAACTCTTAACGGAAAGTGGATTACGAAAATCCTTAGTGGCCCGACGAACGAACCCCCGTAAACTATTAGATTTAGCTACAATTAAGTTAATGTGACCCCGGAAATTAAACTGATGGTCCCAAATCCTTCAATGTCATCACTTTTTTGAGCTTTTATAATTCATCATAGATTGTTTATGATTATTGAATTTACAAAATAACTCCAAACAGTCAAAATCAATTTCAAATCCATAAAGGTGTAATCTCTCAGGAACAAATGGCGCCATTGACTTTGTAATCGAACACTAAATCAAAAAACCGGCCATTTAAATTAGTGACTTTATAAATTTGATGCAAATCAAGCGATGATATAGAGTCAATAAAAATATGTTCATCACAATTAGAAATATTGATCGGGAAGACGTGGGACGGATTATCATTATCGGTGCGCCATATTATGCCAGGAGTATTGAAATCTCCTAAAGCACAAACTATGTCATTCGTATTAAAATCGGCATCAAAATGGTGAATGTTATCACAGTGTAAATTATAAATCTCGGTATCACTATGAGGTGGAATATACGCCACATATAAATATAATGATTTAACATTCCATGATAACTTCAAAGCAACAAATTCAATGTTATAATTAGGACATATTACTTCAAAGTTCAAAATTGACCACCACAACCACCACCACCACATTTAGCACTAGTTAGATTTGATCGGTCACATCTGAGTATTACATAATTATCCGTGAAAAAGTCGGAACTTGAAACTCATGAATGAAACCAAGTCTCACATAATACGTGTATTGGACAATAAGAGGACGATAAAAATTTTATAAATACCGATGATTTAGAACACATACCACCAACATTTTAATAATAAATATTGCTAAAGTCTTTAACTTCCAAATCCAAACTGTCTATTTTTTATTGTCGCGCAAATAAAAACATAAATTCTGAACCTAGATTACTAAAGGATTGTAACATAGGAAATGTTTTGTTTGTCAACAAAGGCATTACATCGGGCGTAGCATATACTACGCGAAGAGGAACAACGCTGAGTAATACCCATACTCCAAAATACGCTCTTCGCCTGCATCCATCATTTGAATAGAATAATTTTTTTTTAAAAGAAATGATAATATTTAGTGACAATTATAATTATTAATAAAAACGGTTAATGTATCATTATCTACTATTAAATGAACTTGAGCGAGCTATTCTGTCATTAAAAAATAAAAAGGCCCTGACCCAGATGGAATGCCAAATGATGTATTAAAAATGGTCTATCAACAAAACGCAGAATTGCTGCTGAGAATGTATAATGCAACCTCTTTCGGAGGGTTTGTTTAGCGCTCGCTAGAAGGTCGCAAGACTGGTACTGGCTGGCAAGTCTAAAGGTGCACTCAGAGCTCCCTTCATCCTATCGACCACTGTGGACGTTTGACACAGCGGGCAAGGTTATGGAGAAGTTAATTAGAGCGATAATATCATCTGCGATTAAAGCGGCAGGTAATCTATCACCTAGGACCTAAACAATACGGCTTCAGTGTACGACTATCAACGATGCAGTTAGAAGACGCAACGTGTTGTACTGCTAGTGACGCTCGATGTCAAAAACGTGATTAATACAATGAACTGGAGTAATATGATAGACGCATTTAAGCACTAATTCCATATACCGACATATTTATTGCGAATTCAAGATGACTACTTGAATGATCGTAGTCTGATCTATGAAATGAAGGAAAGAAAATGGAGGATGGCGATCACGAGATCAGTTTGGTTGGTTATGCGGACGATGCTGCCGAGGTACAAAGCAGGCCCAACTAAAACTCAACCAGGTAATTCCGACGGCAAACAGCCGGATGACCGCTGGTGCGCAGGAAATTGAGACAAATCCGGCAGTGAAACACTTAGGCATTGTAGTGGACCCAAAGATAAGCTTCTTTGAGCAGATTCCATAGACAGCGGGTGAAGCTGCAAAAGAGCGCGCAGCCCTAAGCACGCTTATGGTGGCAAACGTATGTGGCCCAAGATCCAGGAAAGACAAGACGCCTTTTAATGTCCGCGGTACAATCCGTAGTTCTGTACGGAGCAGAGGTATGGGCAGATTGTGTGGACAAGCAGATTTACCGAAAGCGACTAACCCAAGTGCAGCGAAGAGGGGCTTTACGAGTTGCGGCGTCGTATCACACAATCTCCGAAGCAACCACATTATTATTATTGGGCTGCAATCCCATCTACCTCTTTGCTAAAGAGGTCGACAAAAAAATAGCGAGACTAAAAGAAAACTCGCACTTTAGACAGCAACACTCATCGAACAGCTGATACCCAGGATTGAGCGGACGCACGGTGAAGAGGGATATAACCTGACGCAATTCCTTACTGGTCACGGATATTTCCGCCAGTACCTACATAGAATGGGGAAAGTGTCGAGTGTGATAAGTGGGTTGCCCGAAATCGAGCATTAAACGAAGAGGTGGGAGCATGGTCCCCAGAGAATGCCATGCAAATTATGCTTCGTGGAAAGAATGGTTGGAGGTTCGTGGAAGTTCTCCTAAAAATTAAAAAGGTTGATTTAGACAGGAATGTTTAGGAAAAGAAGTATAGGGTGTTCGGTTTAGAGCAAAATTGTTAATGTGGGTGAACTGAAGTAATATGTTAAACTGTTCTAGGTCATCCGAGTAGAAGGAAGAGACGTTTTTAGTTCGGAAACGGGAGCCCGACGCAATGTGGGTAAATGCATTGGTACTTCCATGTTTTTTATTAAACATTTCCAATAGTATGATATTTCGAAAAATCAAAGTTTGTTTTCATTCCATTAAGTTGTAATATTTAAAATAATTTATTTAACTGTCTTAGCACAGAATATGTCTAAATAATATTTAATGGAAAGGTCGGGTTTTGTTCATTATGTATTATCTCGAGTTGTCATAATATGACCGGAAGTAATACATTTGTGTCATAGTCTATAACGATAGTAATACTTTTGATTATTTTACTTTGATTTATAATAAACTCATAAAGTACTTTTACTATTATAGACAGAAAATTAAAACCAATTTCTTTGGAAAAATGATGAATTGTTAGTCTAAAATAACATTTTGTTAAACTATGATAATTAACATAATTTTTAAAATATTTAAACAATTAGCAGTTTTATTAAACGATGAGAACAATATAAACATATTGAACATCGAATATTTTAACACAATGAAAAATACGTATTTGAATAATTCATTATTAACATTGCTAAAGTAATAGCATGTGTTTTGAAATTTAATTAACATATAGCTGAATATAGAATTTCACGCGTTTTCAGAATCCAGAATCCAAAATAGGTATTTTCATTTAAAAAGCGAATTGACCTTGAAATGACCTTGAACTTTTACCTCTAGGTCATATTGAAGGTCAAAATGTTATTTCTCCTAAAAATTGTGCAACTTTTGTACCATCACTTTTTTTAATGTAGACCTTTCCTTAGGAGTTCTTTAAGTGGTTCATTTAAAATGTGTCACCCCGTACAACGGTGACAAATTTGGACTTTCACCAGTATAATGCTGCAAGAATGACATCTTACAATAAGAGCGTTTGCGTCATTTGTGGGAAATACGTTGGAAGTTAGGCGTCCGTCGAATTTGTGACCTTTTTATCTTTCTCGAAGGCCGACAGAATAATGAAAATAATATTAATTCTGACAAAAATGAAAGTCCATTGGAAATGTCGACTGATGAAGTTCTAGCTCAAAGTGACGCTGAGGATATAGAGGTGAAAGAAAGAGCGCCAGAAGAATCAGAAGATGAGACTGATGAAAATCCTAATGGTTTTACTCAAGAAAGACTAAATGACTTGGTCCGAGAAGTAGGACTTTCAAAAGAAATTTCTAAACGGTTAGCGTCAATGTTGAAAGAAAAAAATTGCCTAGAGCGGACAATATTTTAAGTCAATTATGAGGTCAAGTGGTTATTGCAAAACGCTTTATATGTTAATGGGACAGTCGAATCCATATAATAAGCATTATGTGAGAAAGAAGTGGCCACAAAATTTAACTCCAGGACTTGTAAATATCTTAAAAGAGAGTATAAAACGAGCAGGGAAAGTAATCCTTCCACTACTAAATATAAAGCTGAGTCTAGTAAAATAATTCAACAAAGCGATAAAAACTATGTAGAGCAAAGCTTTCAAGTATGGTTGAAAGCTTCCCAAAATGTCTGATGAGAAAACAAGACAAGGTATTTTTATTGGCCACACATAAGAAAACATATTTTGAAAGATAATGACTTTGAAAAATGTATGACTAAGATGGAGAAATCTGCTGTCCTCAAAGGAAGTCCTCAAAATTTACAAATACCAATTGAGAAGTGCCAAGAACAGCTCTTGGAGACTATACTATTGCAAAATTCAAGAGTCTTCGGAGATGTCTAGGCTATGCAAAGTACTAGAACCTGGTCCTTCCATCCTAAGTTCCCTTCAACGGCTGGATAGGATTTGGACCACTTATAGTGCAGAATCGCTGGAACTTCTAATAAAGACTTATTTTCCTGGTTGTTCCGAATCTGTACCTAGCACATTAGTAGGTAAAAGGCCAAGTAGCCTCATAGGCCAAATTATTAGCAGAAAAAAGAATCTGTTAGCGATAAACAGTTTTAAATCTAAATCATATAAGTCGCCTGGACTCGACAGTATTATCCCTACGGATATTCAAAAACTACGGATCTAACAATTTCCTAGTTAGAGATAATTTTCAAAGGCAGCCTAGAACTACGTCACATTCCTAGTAAATGGACAGAAGTGAAGGTTGTTTTCATACCTAAGGGGGGAAGACGCTCACACTGCACTCCCAAAGACCTTAGACCGATTAGCTTGTCTTCCTTCCTTTTTAAAATACTGGAAAGACAAATAGAAGCTCATATTAGAGGCACGATTGTGTCGGAAAAGCTGTCTAAATCTCAACATGCCTATTGCAAGGGGAGATCTGTAGAGACTGCTCTTCATTCTCTTGTATTTTTCATTGAAAAATATTTCGAATATAGAGACTACGCAGTGGTAACCTTCTTGGATATAGAGAGGACCTCTAACATTGTGCTCCACTGTGGGTTGAATGTGAACCCACACAAAACCGAATTGGTTCTCTTCTCTAGGAAATATAAATTTATAAACTTCCTCACATCGATCCTCCCACGCGAAGTTTCTGGGTCTCGTTTTGGATAGCAAATTATATTGAACAACTAATATTCTGGTAAGGGTAAAGAAAGCTACGGTAGCGCTATACTCTTGCAAAAAGGCATTGGGAAAGGATGGGGGCTAGAGCCCCGCATCGTACGTTGGCTTTATACCGAAGTAGTCAGACCCATACTCTTGTATGGGGTAATAGTCTGGTGGCCTGTTCTGGACAAAACTGTCAACCAAAATCTGTTGACAAAAGTTCAGAGAACAATCTCTCTGTGGATGAGTGGTGCACTGAGGAGCACATCCACTCGGGCACTAGAGACTCTGCTATTTTTGATTCCTCTAACTGTCTCGGTAAACAGTTGGCAGCTTGTACTGCCATACGGCTGAAATCCATCTTAATGTTGACCTGCAACAATATAGCGCACTCATCTATTTTTTGCAACAAACAAATTCCAAAGACCACAGATTATACTGTCCCGTCAGTATCTTTTGACACAAAGTTCCGGACTAGGATCCCATCCAGGGAGGACTGGATCATGGGTGCAGTTTTGGAACCAGGAGTTATAAACTTCTTCGCGGATGGTTTAAAACGGGATTGGAAAGTTGGGGCTGGAGTATTCTGCGAGGAACTTCTGTTAAATATCTCTTTCCGTCTCCCCGACTACTTTTGCATTTTTCAAGCTGAAGTGACTGCTATAAAGAAAATCGTAGACTGGTTGAGGTATAATGTATTATCGGTTTGTTATATTCGCATATATACGGACATTCGGGCTGCAATTAAAGCACTTCAATCACACCTCCTCACGTCGAAAATAGTCCAGAACGGTCTCTCATCTCTTAACGAGATGGCAGATCAGTTCAACATCCACATTTTATGGGTGCCAGGACATTTCATAAGTACAGGGAATATAAACACCGATGAACTGGCTAGACGTGGTACAACGGATTACTTTTCAGAAAGCAGAAAGGATATTGAAATGCCTCTTGCGATATACAAACTGCTGCTTCAGGAAGAAGCTTGCAAGCTGACGAATGACAGATGGTCAAGTATCACTTCTTGCGTAATAACTCGGCAGGTCTGGCTAAAGTTGGACTTGGCGAGATCCAAACAGCTGATCTCACTTCAGCGAAGTTAGATTAGTGTGGTTGTTGCAGTGATTACGGGGCACTGTCTTATAGGCAGGCATGCTAGTAGACTTGGTGTCTTCTCACATGACTACTGTCGTAGTTGCGAGGACGAAAAAGGACGAAGAGACAGTACTTCATACTCTTTGCACCTGCCCTCGTCTGGCACGAAACAGACTAAGGTTTCTAGAAGCACCCCCCTTAAAAGACCTGACGGACCTCTGTAGGATGGACGTCAGGAGTATCCTGCGCTTTGCTAACAGCTCAAAATGTTTCCAATGAGTTGAAGGAAACAACTATTTGTTGTATGGCTATGGACTATTTTTGGGTCTATGCCTGGTCCTAGTGGACCGCCACCCATTCCTAACCTAACTTATCCTAAGATGGAGAAAAAATCCTCCAAACTTTTAGAGAAATAAAAAAAAATCTTGGAAAAACAAAAAGATTCTTATTACAAAAACCTTTTCAAAAAATGGTATTCACATATTGAATACTTCCCAAAAAATTTAGGTGATTTTAATGTTGATCCAGGTGAAAGATTTCGCCAGGATTTGAAAGATGTTAATTGGAGATATCGGGATAATGCACAACTGCTGTGGTCTTTGAAGAGAGACACTTTCAATCAACGCGATTTTGCGGTCCTGCATGTGCAATATGCTAAAACAGCCTACTCTGCATCTGTATTCTGATCTAATGATTTTACCGGATACAGCCATATATATTCGATTAAGAATTTTTAGATGGAGAAAGATTTGCCGAGAAGATTCTTTTTCGCCCATATTAGTTGTGATGGTTGTTAAGGAAGAATATAATTTGGCTCGTTGACTTAAAACTGCAGTAGTTGGCGCATCTCGATACTACATGATAATATTCTAATCAGAAAAATTAATTATATGCGTTATACTATGGTGGTTAATGGTCTAATAAAATATTTATTTATGAAATTAGCCTTCCAGAGAACTTAGGCAAAATTGTAAATAATTTTCAATTATGCATCCGAAAAAACTTAATTAATTTTACGATTACCGGTAAATCTGAAGTCGTAATATTGCCATGACGAAAATATTTGGAACCCACATCTATTGGAATCTGATCCTGATTACCATTAAATCCAAACTCAGATTAATTTTGGAAGATTCCTGCAAAACTGTATGGTCAAGATTTAGATTATAATGGACAATAGTTCTACTTTCGTGTCTTAATGGACAATAGTTCTACTTTCGTGTTCTTCTGTTGTTCCAATTAGATGAATTGAAGAAGAAAATGAGGCGTGATTTGTTGTAACAGATGACTATTATATTTCACCCCGCTCACTTAACTTTTGTGGATTATGGAGAGAACAAGTATATAACGGTCGACTTAAATGTATCTACATATAGGCAAACCCAATAGCATTCAAAATTAAGCTCTTCAGCTTTATAAAACGTTATCAATAAATGTATTTACTGAATATAGGGCAATTTGATCAAAACTGTCTATAACAAAACCTTATCAGCTGGCATTTATTCCCAATCCCAAATCAACTGTCATTACATACAGACATAGCACACATATAGTTGATCTAATTAGTTTTACCTTTTCCCAAAAGCAAAAACTGAAACCAAAATAGAAAAAAGAAACCACCAACATGTTCCAAATTTTCTAAAAATATCTCCAAAAAACAAAAACAAAAAAATTCATCTCACAAAACACAATTGAATTGCGGTTTAGACTCTTTTTGTTGTTGTTGTTGTATATTTCCGATAAACCTCTTCATTTTATTGGTTTTAAGTTTAAAGTGGAAAATTTCATTATCTGTAACATTTTTATGTGATTCAATTTTAACAATTTATTTTTTTTATTTTTTGGTATACACAACAACAGCCAGAACAAGAATTGATCACTTATTTTTATTTCCATCCTTTTTTTCCTGTCCTTCACCGACTATATACATATAAAAGCTACACAATATACATTTTTATATACCAAAGATATCAAGTCCATCATTTCCAGTATAGAAAATATTTAAAACTGGTAAAAAGTAGCAGGCACCACAGAAAGGATGTAGAAAAAGGATATTTTGTTGCCTAAACCAAACCAATAAAAAAATGTAGAACCTTATTATTAGCACGTGTTTAAAAAATGAGACGAACAAATGTTTTTCTCACTCTATATGTATATAGTTTTGAAAAACTGTAGCATAAATAACCCACCTGTAGTTCTTTTCATATATATGCTTACAAACAAAACTCGTCCTTATTTCAAATAAAGTACCTTGCTGATGAAAAATTGAAAAAAAAAAACTTTCGAATTTTTCTAAGAGGATTAAATTAACTTCCACACCCGGCTTTTGGGTTATATTGTTGCTTTTCCTCTTTTTAAAAAATTTAATTTAATTTTCTTTGTATACACCAAAACGAAAAATTGGGAAATTAAATTTTCTCATTGATACTTTAGGTTTATGTGTGTGTGTGTGAATCTGTCTATGAATACTATATAATACAAATGGTTCATAATAAATGATTTTTTTTTCTACTTGGGCTTTGTAGCTGATAGTTTTGGGTTGAAAATTGATTTTCCAATCATCATGGTAGAAAACTGTACTAGTAAAACAAATTAAAATTTTCACACAACAACAATAACAACAACTGGAAATATATAAGGTGAAAATGACACAATAACTGTCAATGTATATTGATTTGGGTAAAGGAGAAAAAAGTTTGTTATATATAGAATCGCCTTTAGAAATCTATATAGTGAGAGAGTACAAAAAGCTCAAGAATTTATGGATTAAAATAAAAATTATAAATGAGGTAATGGTGACAAAAAGTTTTTTTTAAACAATTTACCATTTTTTTGATATATGTGTAGGTACCTACTATATGCGTTAATGTATATACATATCTCTGTTTGGACGATAATAAATTTGTAGAAGATATATTTTGTATTGTCCAAGCCGGGAATATGAATGCTTTTAATACAATAATTTAAAGTTCGGCTCACAAATAGTGACAGTGAAATGAGAAATGAATAGTGAAATGAGTTTTATAGTGACAACAACCTCCAAATTTAGCGGAAAAACTTTCTAATGCCAAGACAGATATTTCTAGTGATAATCAGCTTTTGTACCATCCAGTTCTGTTCATTTCATATTTTGACAACAACAACTTATCATATCGGGTTTAAATAATAATTTGATAAAAAAGGAAAAGCTATAGAAACTGAAACAGAACTCTTTAAAGTTTGTTTCCAGAAAAACTTAGTGAGTTTTTGTTTTAGATTGTTCCAAACTCAAAAGCTCTAAATTTGACAACAACAACGTCACAAAATACTTAAACTGCTATTCAAGCAAATTAAGGAGTTGTTTATTTAAAGCGTGTTCTAAAGTTAAAAAATGGTATTAGCGTTAAAAAACTTACACTTTATGCAACAATTGGAAAATCAAGAAATGGTTGTGGAGAAATAGAAAATTTATCACCGAAAGGCTGCATGTACTCGAACGAGTAATATATGCTATATAGAAAAAGAAAAATATTTGGTCAGAGGGTCCAACTAATTTGCTGAACTATACGACCTTTGTAGCATTCAGCCTTAATAATAAAAAGTAAAATGATTTTCGCTGATTGTCTGTATAAAGAAAAATTCACCATAGCACTCCTGACTCAGTTATTAGATGTTTATTTGGTCGTGGGATGAAGAAAAATATCACAGCTATGCTTTTTTAAAGAAATACGTTACTGAAACATAACACTCCCACTCAACCCACTCCATGGTCATTTACTGGTTTAAATTCTAATTTGAACGAAGACCAAACATAATAACTTGAATCATACATTCATTGATCACAAATTTGATGAAATTTAAAATAGAGTCGCATCGTCCCAATCAGTAACATTAATGCGAAGGGACTGAAGTAAATGTTACAATAGAATCGTTCTAAGGTACCCATCGTGGATTATCCCACTGAGTATTTTATCATTCGGGCATAGAGTTAGGGTACTAAACTGTCCTTTAATGTTTCACATTGTCTTAGTAACGGATAATATTTTGCATGATATACGCCTATCGATTTTTTTTTCCAGTATTGGACAATTCATAGGCCACGTCACGTACATTCCGAACTATGATTGCTTTCAAAAATTTTAGAGCTAATATAGCCGAAAAGTGTTTTATTGCATCGCTTAAAGCAAATTTTTTACACCTAAAAGCCTTGATTGTGATTCCGCAAATTCTAGAAAAGCAGATCCACCTTAATGTATGAACATATTGCCGCAAAAAGAGAGCGGTTAACTCTCTCCGCGGCATTACATTGGGTACGGGCCCAAGAAATCAATATAAATGCGCTCCATTGGTCTTACTTATATAGATTTGATTTCCTATTGGAGAGCGAGTTGAGTAGTTAGGTGCCTTGCTCTGCTTATAAATTCCACAATTTGAACATAATTTGTTACGTCTTTGGATATAGTAGGCCAAAAATAACACCGTTAAATTCGCTGAAGTGTCTTGGCCATGCCAAGATGGGTTGACGAAAGTGAGTTACGACTCATTTAAATTAGATTTTGCGTCAATTGTTTTGGAACATAAGTAGTTCGACGTTCGAGTCTGATGGTCTGGACGTAATCCTGACTTTGAAAGGCGGGTGAATCTAAATATAATTTATAAATATCCCATTCATCTTTAAGCATGAATTCCTCCATATATGCTCGGAAAAATGCATCGGCTACTACATTTTGAGTACCTTTCGATGCTTTTTCTCAAATTTGAAACCTTGAAGCTTTAACAATAATATGGCTAACCTGCCAGATAACTCCGTTTTACTCATAAGCCTCTTGAGACTGGCATGATCGATGATGATGGTGAACGAGTACCGGCGTTAAGTGATACATATAGCAAATAGAGTGCTAGCCACCATCCGCACCTATCTGAAATAGCACGCTGCCGACGCCGGAACTAATTGCATTGCACTAAATAAAAAATGGCTGCAAGAAATCTGGATTAGTCATAACCGGCGCAGTGTGGAGAGTACTCTTTTCAGCTTCTCAAAAACTCCTGACATTGATCGTCCCGCCTAAATTTTCGTCTTTTCTTAAGCTGATTGGATATTGGAGCCACTAGGGTGGCATATGCTGAAATAAATCGACGATACCACCCTGTACAGCAAGGAAATGTATTGATCAAAATTCTCAGATGCGATTTGGAGATCATCTAAATACACAAAGACTTGTTCGTACAGCTGATGCGGCATCAGCGGAGAGTTACAAAGTCCGAATGTTGGCACCGTAATCTTATATGCTTAATCTAATCGCCTCAATAATCCGATAATTATCCGCAATGGTTGTGTATCCCTAATCGTCACTTCATTCAGCCTACGGTCATCTTGATATACATTAGAACTTTCCCAATAGATCTTGAGACCAATATCATCGGGAAACTCCAGGAGCTATTGGATTCCTCTACGAGACCAAGAGCTAGCATACGATCGATTTCAGCATATAAAGAATTTTGAACAGCAGGAGATACGGCATAGTGGCTTTCCTGTCCGTTAAATTTTAAGTTGGTATAAGTATAACCAAACATTTTTTCAGAATGTGCTAAAACCTAGTAGGCAAATGGAAAACATAACAGTCGAAACTTTCCTTCTTTTTATATAATAGGATCGGTCCGCGTAGGATCGGTTATCCGTAATTTTATCGAAAACTGTTTCTGATACCAGTTTGCGCAGTGTACGTTTATCGTATCGAAATTTGCGAGCTCTGTAATGGGGTTCCTAGGATGTTTGTGAACCTTGGTATACATAGGCTAGTGAAAACAAAATCGGGCAACCCACATATTGCGGGAGCTAAGTCGGGGAATATAGTTAATAAATTTTTGATTTTCCTAGGGGAACCTCTAGGCGGAGGCCGCTGGATTATTACCTCAGTTTCTCCATTTAGTGTCGCACTCATTTGTGGAGGTCCTGGAAGGAAGAGAGATTGAGATGTCGAATTTCCAAGAGTTCGAAACCTCATTTTACCGTTTCGCAAACACCTAAAACACCTTGGTTCTAAAATGCCAGCAAATCCACATCCAAAGCAGAATATTTTGGGTGGTTTGGAACATCTTAAAAATGAATGCCCAATATCCTGGCAATTCCATCATATTGTCGTATTATTACTATTATATGCAATATTAATACGAGATAATACTGCTTGTGGTCGGTGTCCGACGTTTATTTCGAGCATTTATTAATATTCGTTTCATCAATCATAAATTCATTTATAGTCCTTCGCGTGCATAATGTCTCGGGATTATAGCCATTCAGGTGTCCTTTATAGCTAGGCACCGTCGCACAATGACCGACAATAATATCGTTGTAAAAAGCTCTAAAGCACTAATTAAGCTTTTTTTTATGCAATTCATGTGCCTCCGATTGTTATGTTCCGTTTGCAAGGTTGAAAGTGTCTGTGTGATGATGCTCTACTCGAAAATAAACATTTCGATTGCTACATCGGAATTTTCATCGAAACTCAATTTCCACTTGGAGATATAGTTAGTAGTCTTGGCTAAAACAGTTCCTTTTGCGGAAGGACGGTCTTTGTTGGTTGAGGACAACATTTTTGAAATAACTATTGCTCCGTCCTCCGGTTGATTGGTCTATTTTAGAAAATATAACTTCAGGAGTTTAGTTTTTTCGGGTTTCTCATCTTCGGAGGTTGCTAGATATTTTTGATTTGGCTAGTGTCCCGTCAAAATCTTCTTCACCTTGAATTAGTGTTTGAACTACAGTCAACAATAGATTAGTCGTGTTAATTTGAACTCGAAATTGCGGCTTATATATTTTAGTGGCATGTAGCAGCCTTTCTAATCGGATATTAATGTGCATAAATCTATATTCCACTTTACGCATCTCACTTTGTTCAGTCTTTGTGCCCGGTTGCACCTCTGTAATCCAATCGCGATATGCTTTAACTTTCAGAGTACATTTTTTTAAATTATCTTTGCGGTCGGCGTCGTTTGCGGAGTGTGCTTTCTAGGGACGGAGAACGAAGTTTTTTTTTTCGTTAGTTGGGCGCCATATGTAGCATTTAGCCTGAATAATAAAAAGTAAAATGAATATGGTTGCGGTGGTACGTTAACAAAAACTAACTATAGCACTCCTAACTCACTCGTTAGAGGTATATTTTGTCGGTCGTGGCATGAAGAAAAATATCACAGGTGTACTATGGCAAAGAAATATTTGACTGGAATATTTTACTCCCACTCAACTCATCTTCTATTGTAATTTTTTTTTTTTTTAGGCTTGACTCCTACATGAAATAGAGCCATATTGCCAAAAAATCCAAATTATTTATAAATTTCTTTTTACATATTTTTACTTCATAACATAATTATGGTCATTTAGTGGTTTATATGAGTAAATTTAAAACACAATCACTTCCTCCCAATCAGTAATATTAATGCGAAGGGACCAAAGTAAATGCTGCACGTTTTAAAACCACCGATAATTCAGTACAATTGTTTCCTATTTCTCAAATAATGGGAGATTTCTCTTGCGACGCTGTAGCCGTTTGACTGACATCTCTATAAAAATATTTCAAGAATAGTTTCATAGAGTTGATAAGTGGCAATTATTGCCAAGGTATGTAAAGAATTATTGGCAACTTTACATATATGATTTGAAAGGCCCAATTAAGTTATATCTGCTAAATATAAAGCAAACAAAGGATACCATGTACGTAAGGAGCACAACCATTAACCAAGTAGACAACGTTGTATATTAATTTATGAGCGTTCATAAATAAATTGCGGGATGAGTTGTAACAATCTATTAATGAGCTAACCGTTTTAAATTGACAAAACGGAGCAATCGAGCAAAATTAGTAGTTTCTTAGATCTATGGCACCATCTTCAGTGTACCTAATAGCATAATGAACAACAATGAGCTTTTCCATATTGCAAAAATTGTATAGTATAATACAGGCTGTTACAAGATGTATAGTGGACATGAGTCGTGGTATACATCAGTTGCGGTACAAATATTTTGATTGTGCATAGATCAATCACTAAAATTCCAAAGGTGATGTAACCATGGCTTCGAAATCGGAAAACTTTAAAACAGGAGTAAAATTAGCCCATATTCGCTCATTTCAAGGAATCAGACCCAGGTGCAGGAGATTCTTAAAATTCAAAGTAAACAGTTTTTATGAACAGTTATTATAACTGATTTTAGCGACAATGCGTTTTACCAATGTTTAAGGAATCATTCAAACTTCTAAATGGGTACATAAAGCCATACATTGACGTAAATATTCTGGGAATCATAAATTTGTTAGAATTAACTGCTTAATATGCAATATTGGATAGAAAAAACGTGGGCTTAACGCTATGGAAACAAATTCAAATTCCATCTTATTCCTATGACATACCGCTGATTTTAGTTTTTGTTTTAACGATCACGTTGATTCTGATCTAGTTTCTGAAATTTGCTTCTTAGGAAAGGTTTCTTGAAAAAATTGAGTCGAAAATGCAATATTGGTTTTTAATTAAAGAGTGAAAAGTTAGCCATGAAGTATGTTGTATGTAAACGAAATCTCACACAAAGATTGCTTTCATAATTCCAGGGCGGGGCTTTACCGATATAGGCTCCCCTCAGACCCTCAGCTGGCTGATGAACAAAATAACGGTTAAAATCTAAAACCCAAAGTGTTTGAGTATTTGGATGGCATAAGAATAATTATTTTCCGAAATTTTGAAGAACACCAAGATGCACTAGGTGGAATGCCTCGACGGCTATGCACATCCAATATAAAGGCTATTCTTAAAAAGCCTCATTTTTGCATAAAAGAAATAAAATACTTCGGATAAACCTATTTTACTTGAAAATGGATGCGGATAAAATCAGTGGCAGTGCCTAAAACACCATCTACGATTAAAGACATTCAATGATTGATCGGGTTTCGAACCACAGTGACGACGACTTCGGCTTCAGTTCCAATATTCGCAAACCAAAATGTAAGGCAAACATTCACCATTCACACAGATAATTATTTTGTCAGAGACCCTGCTCACGTAGGTATTCTGCTATAGAAAGATTATCACCTTGTTGTATCATCCTTATATTTTAGAAAGTTGAAATATTCGGTTTCCCGATTTGCTAGGTGAGAAGTAACACTCCAGCAGCAGTATAGGATTAGAAAGGGGCTGACGAAAACGGTATTTAAATATTGTACCCGATGCAGACTTTCGGAATAAGGAAATGAAATTGTACAAATATGTGCAAGTCAAAAGCAGATTTGGCAGTTAATTATATTAGCAGCTTTTCGTAATTTAACAGCAAATTCGTAATTTTTCAGTTGGTAAACACAGTTTTTGCCCTCCCTGAGTACCACTGAGATCAGTGGTGTAATTATAAATTTCCGAAAATTTTTAGTAAAACTATTATTCGTTCCTATTATTTAGCCTCCAGCCTATAGCCTATTAATAGCATTTAATAAAATTATCTGACTTTGAGAGTAGTATTTAAGAAATGGCCCAAATTTTAGTCTTTACGAGTTTATATTTCTTGTGAATTTTGAAGGTGCTAAAAACATTAATGTTTTAAAAATGGAATTTTTAAATGCCTAAAGACACTGCAGGCAGTTAGTATCCGAAAAAAATGTCAACTGATGAAGTCGAATATAATTTCTTTACCGGTAAAAACCGTTATCATTTTTCCGTGAACTTGGCGATATTTCATTTGCCGCCAGTTTTACCAATAATAAAAATTAATCAAAACGTTGCTTAAATTCGTTATTAAATTTACGCCGCAAAACCAATTAGTTTTTAATACAAAAGATATGCGATACTTAAGCCTGACACGAAAAAAACAATATTAACAATTTCAAAATAATCTCAAAAATCTCGGCCGTACCTACCCTCCAAAGAATCATGAATATTCTAGAAATTTCTCAAATATGAAATTATCACCGCCATGTAAAATATAAATAACCTTTTGGCATAACATTTTGAAAAATTCCAAAAATTCGTGAAATTATCGAATTATTTGTCATGTAACTTAACTTTACTAATACAACAAGCAAAATGCTACTAAGCAAGTTAAGGCTAAGCTCAACAAAACGATATGGAAAATTTGACTAATATTGTAAATTGAAACCTTTAAATAATATTGGATAATTTCGTAAATATCCAAAAACCATATTGTTCGAACAGACTCTAAGATTTTCGGTATTTCGAAACACCCAATCACCAATTAAGTCTCGAACATCACGAATTTCATCTGCATGCTAAACTCGAATGATCTCAATAAATTTTAAAACGTGATAAAAAGATGAAATATGAGACAATGGGATATGAAAATAGGAAGCGACGAGAATTCTTAAAATCAGAAGAATCAGGAGAAACTATAAATCGAACGAACGTTAGACTGGTTTGGCTCAAATATCGCGGTTAAATATGTTTCTAGGAAAAAAGTTTTAACCATTTCTTCTTTATTTTTAGGAACATCACAATGATTCTTCACTAACTGCTTCTTTACAAATCAAATTCAACCATTTCTTAGTAAAAGTTAATTTACAAAAGTTTGCATTTGTAATTGAAAGGTTTAATTTGATTTGTAAAAGGTTGAACTTGTATTGCAAAAGTGGTAATCCAGCAAACACTAAAATCGTTATTTAGCTAGTTTAGCGAATTTCCTTCTAATTCTAAATATCTGTCAGAACCTTAAGGTATTTTTATTTCTAAGAAGTCGCGTTACTTATAATTGCTTAGACATTCACCTTCAGTAACGGAGACGAATTATTGGGCCTGTTTTTAGAAAATACCTAACCGCGACAGGAAGAAGTTCTTCTTCGTAAAAAGTCGATAATGCAGATTACGTTATTTATTAAAGGCGAAAAAAAAATGTTCTGGCCATAAGCCGGAAGTAAAGAGGATGCATGGAGTAAAATAAATACTTTAGTAAGGTAGTCTTACGTGGAAAACTTTGTTCCACCTGCTCGTGCAAAATATCGGAAAATCAGAAAAATCCAAAAAATTAGAATAAAATCAGCCTCTAGAGCGTATGCCTGAAGATGAATCGTTCCTATGTAAATTGGCAATAGCTACCGCCGGAAAAATAGCAATTCCAGCTTCCCGTGGGAAATCTAGGAAAATTTGATTTTCCAAAAATCAATAGAAAATTTGTATAAAACCGCCTTTAGGATTTTATGTCTAGAGATGTTTTGTCTAACGATGTTTCTAATGATTTTTAGAAAATCGAATTGTCACAGATTTCCCACGGGGAACTTGAACTGAATTTATTTTTGTTCGATAGCTATTGACAAGTCACACCAATGCAAAACTTCTCCAGATCCGACGCTCTAGAGGTTGATTTTAAACCAATTTTTAAAATTTTTTGGGTTTCGCGGATTTTTCACAATTTTCCGCATAGAACTCGAGGCAGGTTTTGCGACTTAGGAATCGACTGATTACCACTTAATTTTTTATTATTGGCTGGAATAACACAATCTGCATTACTGATTTTTTTTTGCTTTCGGGTGGAAACACTAGGCTGACATTAATAGTCAGCCGGACTCTGTTAAAATTAGCCGAAAGTAAAAAGTCGATAATGCAGATTATGTTAATAACATTCCAGCCGAAAATAAAAATTTGGTGGTTGACAGCCGAAAGTAAATAGGATACATGGATTGCAATAAAAACTTTTGTAAATAGTCTTACGTGGCAAACTTTGCTTAACCTAGTTGTGGAATATGTATATCGGAAAATCGGAAGGATACACAAAATTGGAATAAATTCGGCAATCAGTTCAAGTTTCCGGTAGGAAATCTCGGAAAATTCGATTTTCCAAAAATCATTAGAAAATTTGTATAAAATCAACCTCTAGAGTGTTATGTCTAGAGGTAGATTGCATTGATGTGATTTGTCAATAGCTATCGCAGAAAAAAAAAATGTAGTTCAAGTTTCCCGTGGGAAAACTCGAAAAATTTAAAATTTTGGAAAATCGAATTTTCCGAAATTTCCCACGAGAAACTTAAACTGAATTTTTTTCCTACGATAGCTATTGACAATTCACATCAATGCAATCCATCTCTAGACATAACACTCTAGAAGCTGATTTTATAAAAATTTTCTAATGATTTTTGGAAAATCGAATTTTCCGAGATTTCCCACGGGAAACTTGAACTGAATTTTTCCATTCGAAAGCTATTGACAAATCACATAAAAACGATTCAACTTCAGATATACACTCTAGCGGCTGATTTTATTCCAATTTTGTGGATTCTTCCGATTTTCCGATCTTTCCCGCGACTAGGTTAAACAAAGTTTTCCAGGTAAGACTATTTACAAAAAATATAATTTAAATCCATATATCCTATTTACTTTCGGCTGATTACTTCTAAATTTTTTATTTTCAGCTGGAATGTTAATAACATAATCTGCTTGATCGACTTTTTTATTCAGCTGGGGTTACACAATCTTCACAACCTTTTCTTTCCTTACGTTTGGACTAACACGATCTGCATTATCAACTTTTCACTTTCGGCTGACAATTTTCGGCTAACTTTAACAGTATGTCAGCCAGGTGCAATCGTGTAAATGTCACACATGTAATCTCTCTTCGTTTCTCCACTTTTCATTATTGTAAATCAACTTCGTCCGCTCTTGTTATACGTACCCATTATTTAGTAACTTTGTCTTTGCTGAAAATACATTGCAGGTTTAATTCATCCGATTAGTAAATACTTATCTTTCGCGGAACCCAATTTATAACATATTGTTAATAAATCAGTATTCAATTGCCACGTTGTGTAATATTTGCGGTTTCCGTATACTACAAACTTTTGATTTAGGTTAATAACCATTTGAAAAAGAGTCAACTCATTGCAGAAACGTACTCTAGTATGAATATATAAATTGTTAACCAAGAGTTCAAGATCAACATTACATATACAAAAAAAAAAAAATCTAAATTTCATTAACCATCATGAGTAGTAAATTTTCTTTTCCGTTAATGAAAAAAGCGAAAACAAAAAATTATAATTCATTAACCTAGCCCAAAATAACGGCGACGAAGAAGAAGTATGACGATTTTTTATGCCATGAATATAGATAACTTCTCGGTAATTATAATTATAATCATTATTTACACAACATTAATTCCTTTTGTGTGTGTGTGTGCGTCTATGTATTTGTACCAGCCTTTAAAAAGCGAACACACAGAAATAACAAATTACATTCCATCTTGCACCCCACTTTTAATTACAGAACCCCTGGTATTTGTTGTATATATATATACGCTACATATTTTATGTGGATATCTCCAAGATCTATTACAATTTTTTTAGCAATGTCATTTTCTTAACCTTAATCTATCTCGTTTACTGTTTGTTTTTTTTTTTTGTTGTATGTGTGCTTTCCCAGAAACTTAACACTGAATTATTCAAATTTTAATTTATATTTTCCATTTAATTTTGTTTCCTTAGCGTTCGGTTGCCACCAATCATGTTTTCTTCTTCGCGCCATGTACTGGGTATGTGTATGTATGCGCGCACCATAATGAAGAACATTAAAAAAAATTACAAACAATAATTACATGAACTTTCATTTTATATTTGTCTGCTGTATACTAACTGATTGTATATATAGCTCGTTTTGTTATTTTGTTAATTTATTTTGAAGACTTCTTAGCTGCGAGTTAATTACTTACAAAAAAATAAAAATAAAAAATATTGTATGGAACGTAGAAAACAGAAACGAATTACTGTATATAATATATAATGTTACCCGCGGATTATGCTGCGAATGAACAATAAAAAAATAAAAAAAATTGACCTAAACAGTTTTTTTTGTATGTGCGCTGCTGCTGCTCCTAAATCACCTTGATTTATTATTTAAATTTCTTTTTGAGTTTAGAAGAAAATGTATAACAAACAAGATGGATAAACATTTTTTTTTTTTGCTTTTTTGGTGGATTTGTGCGCTTTTCCTCCTTTAATTTTTCGACTTTGAGCAGAAAGTTAAAATTAAATTAAATGAAAATTGGTTTTCATGTCTTCTTCGTTGTCGTCGTCATCATCGTCGTCGTCGCCGCGTTTACATTTTCCGAGAAAATAATTAAAATGGCTACGTGAGATTGTTAAGGATATAAATGTATGTAGGTCATGTGTCTTCGTCCTTTGTACGATTATAATAAATAGAATGTGCGGTGTATTTTTTTTTTGGTATATCCGCACAAATTAAATTAAATTTTATAGCAGATGAAATTGTGAGGTTTTCACACGACAAAATTGTTATGCGACATTATTTCATGGAGAGGTTAAATTGCGTGATAAAGGAAATTAACTTTTATAAAGTTATCAGTTTATTTGCAAAACAACGGCGGTACAGCGAAAAATGTATTCAATATATTCATTGAAACTGCTGTGCGTTGTGTCAAAATAAAAGTTAATCTTTATTTAGAAAAATATGTATAGGTGGTAAATTGCGTGGCCATTATATGAATTGAAATCATATTTCTCATTATAATACTTTTATTCATTGAATATTTAATCTTTATCAAATTCAATCATTTACAATTTAAATTCAAATTAAATTTCTAATTAATCCATTTAATCCAAGAATTTGAATTTTTCGAAATATTACAATAATCATTGAAATTTTCGTTGGGAGCAATTACGCAAAATTTATTAATTTGGCTCAGTTTGGAAAAATTAAAACTTCTCTATTCTCTTCTTCTCTGGGAATAGGATTTTCAAATGATTTTTAATGTTCGGTAATATGGTGAAACAGAATGGAACTTGGACGTGGGATCGAAAGTTATATTATATAGATGAAATTCTGGAATATGGCTAGTCAGAATTGAACTTGGCTGTTTATTAACCAATTATGATCCCAAGTAACATTGTGTGAGCTATTAGTTCTGACGTTACTCTAGAAAAGTTCTAAAACAGCAATTACCACAGTACAATTGCAGTACTGTTAGCTTTAAGCTTTTGTGAGCTAATATCTGTAATTAACTTTAAATATAATGATTTTATAAGAGTAATACAGTAGCATAGCAGCTATAATACTATAAACTTTTATAAACTTTCGCTTATTGAGAGCATTTACAGCTTTTGGATCCATATTGTTTCGATTTAAATTCATATCATAGTTTTGTAAACAGTAAATAACTCGCGGCTCTAAAATAATACAAGTTTACTAGTGTATATTATTTACGACAAGTAAAAGTTGGCCTAAAAACGCATTCCTCCAAAAAATGGAAAAAATATATGCTGAGCAGCACATACAGATGTCAAATTAAAAGAAATGGAATAAAATTAAAAAAAATTGTTAATAAAAACTCTACTTCGGAACTTGCAAAAACTTTAAATTTTTGGAAGTGAAAATCGGAATCTAATAGAACCACACACATTAACCTCTATAACCTCCATCTCAATCGCAAAATAAATCTAAATGCAATCACCAAATTAACCGCCAACCAAATGGTCAAATCAATCACCAAATCAACCTCAAATCAACAATCAAATCAACCCTTAACCTAACTCCAGATCAACTCTTAAATAATTCCCCAACCGAACAACTCACTTAACCCCAATACAGGCTAACTAAATCCTAGCTCGCTCAAATAATACCATCATACCAACATACCATTATACCATCACCAGCATACCATCATACCATCATACAACCATAACATCATACCATCATACCATTACCATCATCACACCACCATCACAATTACCTTCCCCATTAGACAATTCTTATATAAAAACCACCACCGTCAAATTTCATCATAATCGATTAAGCAGTACAGACCAGTTCCATCCAACTTTCCCATATTCTATAACTTTATCTAAAAATCATTTTAGAATCCCATTTCCATCGAACATGACAAATTTTATCATAATCGGTTGAGAAATATAGAAGTTCCCACATATTGCCCATATTCCAGAACTTTAAACAAAAGTCGTTTTAGAATCGCATTCCCAATGATCATGCCGAATTTCATCATAATTGTTTGAGAAATAGGCAAGTACCATCATACTAGGCCATATTCCAGAATTTCATCCAAAACTCATTTTAGAATCCCATTTCCTTCGCGGAAGTCAAATTTCACTAAAATCAGTTAAGAAATAGATAAGTTCCATCCAATTTGTTTAATTTGAAATGTAAAAGGTTCAACAGTAGCCTTTCTTAGGCCTAAACTAAAATTTGTGTAAGGTTTATTTCAAATCGGTCAAGTCGTGTGGATTTGTTTAAATATCAAACACTTATGCTGTACATACATACAAACACTTAATTTATTTTATAGATTGCCCAACTGCTCACTAAACACTGGTCCAACACCATCTCAACCCCAATTCAATCCGAAAACGGTCCCCAACTCAACGCTCAATCCAATCGTAAACGTTCCTTCAAATCAATCCAGAAATCAGCATATGTAAGTTAACGAGTTATGTGCGAGTTTTCTTAAAAAAATAACTTTATTTCTCAAGATCAAACTAAAAACTAAACTACTACAAAAATATTCTATTATTTTATACAATAAAAATAGTTGAAGTTGCATAAAATGTATGGGAAATTACTCAGAAAGAATTTCATAACAAATATTATCTTTCAATCGGACACAACACACGTTGTGTTGATTCGACAAGTTTGCGCTTGTCTCATAAATCACGTTGTGTTGACTCGACATTAATGGTGGTGCTAACTTCTCCCTCCTTTAAGATCCGCGTCTCGTGGGTCAGAAACTCAATTTCCTGGGGTGAATTCCTGGTTGATCGCTGGAAATTTTGTCTTGATAGATCGGCTTGTTGATAAACAGCATTCTTCTTTGACGTCTCACTTTAGCTTTGTTGGTGAGAAAAATTACGACTAAGCAGATGACAATGGTTTTGATGCTGAAGTCAATGAATACAGCTCCTTTACGCTCGTTGAAAAGTTCTTGAAGTTGTTCAACGGTATTTAGATACAAGTTATGTAAGTATCCTGGGTCAATTTTGACGCTTTTTTCCGTTATGCTTGCTTTTAGTACCGGTGGCTGTACTTGAAATGTCCTTGCTTCCCTCTTCGTTAAAGCTAATTCGCCGATTTTTATTGTTTCATTATGATATTGAATTAGAAAATTTCCTTCTAAATGTTTACTTCTATTACTATAAACGATGTCTCCTTCAAAATTAGTTGCTTACGAATATTGTATAGTCGTTTAATGGTTTCATGATTTGATTCTTATTGAACTGGTAATCACATTTAGCATTTAATCTCTTTATAATTCGGCTGATACAATGGTCCTTACTTAGTTCCTTCAGCTTACTCATTTCGCATATGGTGTTATCTCGAAAGAGGTTGCATCTCTGGGTTATTCCAAATAATTCGTTTTTATTTAGCAAAAGTTCATTGAACTCCAGATGTATTTGTTTGTTTTGATTAACCGTTGATTTTATGATGACATGGTTGTAGTTCTGCTTACTCGTCTTAGGTATAGATATGACGTAAAAGATTGTAGAATCTTTAACTATCATCATTGGTTCCCAATATTCTATAGCCTCTATTTCATTGGAATACGGCTAGGTTTCTATTTCTGTTATTAAGCGGCTAATTTCCCCTTTATCCAGTAAATTAGTGTTAACTATTTTTCCTTTTGCTAATTGTACGGCACAAATGATTTCTTTTATTTCCTCTTTGATGAGTGTAAGTTGGTTGTACAGTGTTTGTTGCATCTTATCGTCTTCGTCTTCATTTAGGTGTTCTACAATTTTGTTGAATTCGTTGAGCATTTGTTGAGCTTTGTCCATTAATACTCTATTGATTTTGTATTGTTGATTATTATTGTTAATTACTTGGTTCTGACTTTTTACTATCTGATCCCAATCTGTGGCGTCAGGTGAGTCTGAGATCCATTTCCGTGCGCTTCCGATCCAACTGCTCTTCTGTTTCTTGACTTTTGACCTTTAAGTTCGGAAATCCATTGCGAGATTTGCTTTGTTTGCGGTGAACCAATTGAGCTCGAATTTTGCTTCCTTGATGAATATTATTGATCGTTGGTGTTAATCGTTCAATCAGTTCTTCGTAGTTGTCCAAATTGATGATGTGGATTAGACCTTATTAAAGTTAGCCGAAAGTTTCCAGCCGAAAGTGAAAAGTCGATAATGCAGATTATGTTATCGACATTCCAGCCGAAAATAAATCAGCCTCTAGAGTGTTATGTCTGGAGATAGATTGGACTGATGTGACTTGTCAATAGCTATCGCAGAAAAAAAATTCGGTTCAAGTTTCCCGTGGGAAATCTCGGAAAATTCGATTTTCCAAAAATTATTAGAAAAATTTGTATAAAATCAGCCTTTAGAGTGTTATGTCTGGAGATGCATTGCATTGATGTAATTTATCAAAAGCTATCGCAGGAAAAAAAATCAGTACAAGTAACCGGTGGGAAATCTTGGAAAATTCGATTTTCCAAAAATTATTTGAAAATTTTCCGAAATGGGAAAAACGAATTTTTCAAGATTTCCTATGGGAAATTGAACTGAATTTTTTTCCTGCGATAGCTATTGACAAGTCTCATTAATCCAATCTATCTCTAGACATAACACTCTAGAAGCTTCTTTTATTCATCCATTTCTAACTTTTTGCTTGAAAGTTTTTTGAATTTTCCAAGATTTCCCACGGGAAACTTAAACTGAATTTTTTTCCTGCGATAGCTATTAGGTAATCACATCAATTGAATCCATCTCCAGACATAACATTCTAGAAAGGCTGATTTTTTACAAATTTTCCAATAATTTTTGGAAAATCGAATTTTCCGAGATTTCCCACGGGAAACTTGAACTGAAGTTTTTTTCTGCGATAGCTATTGACAAGTCACATCAATCCAATCCATCTCCAGACTTAACACTCTAAAGACTGATTTTATTCATACATTTCTTACTTTCGACTGGAAACTTTTTTGAATTCTCCGAGATTTCCCACGGGAAAATTATACTGATTTTTTTTCCTGCGATAGCGATAAATAACATCAATGCAATTCATCTTCAGGCATAACACTTTATAGGCTGATTTTATACAAATTTTCTAATAATTTTTGGAAAATCGAATTTTCCGAGATTTCCCACGGGAAACTTGAACTGGATTTTTTTTTCTGAGATAGCTATTGAGTAATCACATCAATTGAATTCATCTCCAGACATAACACTCTAGAGGCTGATTTTATACAAATTTTCTAATAATTTTTGGAAAACCGAATTTTCCGAGATTTCCCACGGGAAACTTGAACTGATTTTTTTTTGCTGCAATAGCTCAACAAACGGACATTGTGTTCTACTCTTATAATGGCAAATTGGTTTTCCTCGTTGCGTATGTTTGTCACCACTCTTTGTGTTAATCGTATCTTGTAACCCGAGAAAATTTCTTTAACGGCCTCCTGGAGGATTTGAATATATTCTTCAGGTATTTTTACTCCATTGATTGTGTTCGGATTTAGTTTCTCTCGTAGAAATATTTTTAGGGTTTCTTTACTTAGTTCAGGCAGGCTAATGCGATGCCTGAGGTAAGATGGGTGTGGTTCTTCCTGAGCGAAAATTTCTTTCCTTTTTTGAAGATAAGTTGATTCCTTAATGATTTGATTGGTGCTTCGCAGTAGCATATAAGATCCTTGGAATCTTCCTCAGCACTGTGAATCGTTTCGTTTGTGGATAGGGTGTTTGCTTCCATTTCTAGTCTTGATAGTGCATCTGCTACTTTGTTGATGCAACCCGGTTTGTAAATAATTTTGTAGTTAAATTCCTCTAAGCGTGCTTTCCACGTTTTTAATTTGGCATTGTTGTATTTATTGCTTATTGCAAACGTTAGTGGTTGATGATCCGTCATAATCTTAATTTTTTTTTTGCTCCGTACAGGTAGTTCCTGAGATTATCTAGGGCCCAAACAATAGCCAGCATCTCCTTTTCGGTTGCAGCATAATTCTCTTCTGTTTTATTTAGTGATCTAGAGATATAGGTGATGGGCCTGTCCCTGCCGATATCGCCCTGGGATAATACTGCGCCAATTGCGAATGATGAAGCATCTGTTGTCAGAAGGAACGGTTTGTTGAAATCCGGGAAGATTATTATATCCGTGGAGGATAGTAGCTCTTTGATGTGTAAAAATGCTTGGATTTCTTCCTCGTTCATGCTGATTTGTACCTTTTTGGAATGTATTGCTTTTGTTTGTGCATTTTCTCCTCTTGTAAGAATGGTCAGAGGCTTGGCTATCTTTACGAAGTCTTGCATAAAACGCCTGTAATGGGACGCTAATCCAAGAAATGATTTTAGATCTTTTAGATTTTGGGGCTTTTTGATGTTTTTAATGGCTGCAACTTTTTTAGGATTAGGTTTGATATACCGTTATTAGTGACGAGGTAACCCAAGAATTCTGTTTCTTGTTTCAGGAACTCTGTCTTGTCTAGGTTGACCCTTAGGTTGGCTTTCTCCAATTTTGAGAAGATTTTCTCGATGTTCAATAAGTGCTCCTCTCCTGTTTCTCCTCCAAAGATTATGATGTCATCTATGTATACGTAACATGTCTCGCCGATGAATTATTTTAACACGTCGTCAATCATCCTTTGAAAAATGGGTGGGGCGTTCTTTAAGCCAAAAGGAAGTCGAAGAAACTCGTACTTCCCGTTCATTGCAGAAAACGAGGTTTTTGTTTATCCGCTTATTTCATTTTTATCTGGTGGAACCCCGATGTTAAGATCATTTGATTTTTAGGTCTATGGTTGTAAAAAATTTAGAGTTTCCGAGATTTGCTAATGTACTGGATATATCCGGAATCAGATATGAGTCTGATATTGTGTCAGCATTCAGCCTTTTCAAATCTATGACCAACCTGTATTTCTTGGTTTGTGAGGCGTCCAACTTCTTGTCGACAACCCAAATAGGAGAGTTATATGGGCTCTTAGCGGATCTAATGATCCCGTCTTTTAAGAGCTGGCTTATTTGTTTCTCCAACTCCTGTCTCATACTGTATGGATAGGGATATGATTTGGTATATATATGTAGGTTCATCCGTCGTTGTTTTGATTTCGGCTCTTACCCCTATAACCAATATTTCTATGTTGTTTACGGGTCCGAATAAATTTTTAAATTTTAATACTATTGTTTGGAGTTGCTTCTTTGTTTCTGATGAAAGATGGCTATCTCGGATTTCCATATTGTTGACTTGAAGTGATGGTTTTTCTGTTAAATAAATTCTAATATCTGGTTTTATCATTAACAAGTTGTTTTTCCTGTCAATTATTGCTCCGAGTTCCTTCAATGTGTCGTCTCCTATTAAGCCATCAAATGATTTTAATCGCGGTAGAATGAAGAATTCGATTGTACTCGTATTGTTGGTGCTAATACTTTTAAAAAATTGTCCGCTAATTTCCTTACTTATTTCGATGTCACCTCCAGCTGATCTGATCTTAAATTGAGCCTTAGTTGGGATGGCGTTATTGGCTAATTGTTATTTTATAAAGTTTATATTTGCTCATGTGTCGATCAGGAATTTGAGGATATTGCCATTTTTTAACTTATACTCTAGGTATGGTACGCTAGAGAGGCTTCCGTCATAAAATTTACCTCAGAATCATCTTCGGTATACTGGTCGTCATTGGATATCTCTCCTTCCGTATTGTCGTTGACCAATTGGTTATAATAGTCTTCTTCTGGTTGTGTTTCCATGTAGTTGATCCTCTGTTGTCTGGCTGGTTCGAGACGTTTTGCCATTGGATTATCTTGATTGGTTGGACGGTTGATATAGTTCACCTGTCTCGTTTGCATTGATGGGTCGATATCCATTGGCGTTGGTGGCTGTGGATTGTTAGGTCTTGGTGGTGGTCAGTTGTTTTGATTTTGGTTCACATATGGTATTCGGTGATTTTGGTGTTATATATTGTAGGCCATGTTTCTCCGCAGTATAGGTATTGTACCATCGATTGTTCGCAAATTTAGTGAGTTGTTATATGAAATTTGATTTATTGGGACTGTTATCACATTGTTGACATTTCTTTTGTGTATATTGACAAGTTCCTTAAATTCAGGTTTTGAATTTCCAGACAGGATGCGTATGCCTCTGGTAGCGTGGTTGGTTTTTGAATTATAAGCATCTTAGATAAATCTCCATTCAGCTCCTGGACGAAAATGTCTAGAGCTCTATTCTTGTATGTTTCAACCAAAACGTTGATTGTTTCAGCTGAATAGTCCTCCGTTTTGACCTTGTTGACTATTAATGAAAATTGGTGATTAACAGTAGCATAGAATTCATCCACTGTCATATTTTTTTATGTGATGGTCCTGAGCTGGTATTCTAGCGTACGGAGATCCCTTTTGTCGGCATAGTGTAGGGACAGACATTTTTTTATTGACGCGCATTCCTCATCAAAAACATTATAAGATATTAAAGCGGAGTCGGCCTCGAATTGTTTGTCTTATTTGTTGAAGTATTGCCCTGTAGATCAGTTTATCTCGCATAATGTTGTAGTCGCGTAGTATAGTTTCTACGTTATGCACCCATGAGATGTACTGCGTAGGATTCCCATTGAATACCTGCAGTTCTCTTACACAATCAGGTAGCCTGCTAATATCTTTCAGGTCTTGTTCATTTCTTAGTGTTACCAATGTTGTTGTTGTTACGGGAATCACACGGTTTTCTAATTTTTCGAGTCGTCTTTCGATTTTTTTTGTTAGTTCGTTTTGGGCGTTCAGAGCCCCAGTTAATTGCTGTAAGGCGGTTTGAATTTTTTTTTTATTAAATTGATTTGTCAGATTTTAGTTATTATAATTGTATTATTAAATTTTTTTTTATTAAAAATTTTTTTATTAAAACTTACATAATGAGTTGGATTTTCATTTCCAACTATTTTGTGTGTACTCCGGGTGATTGTACACTTGAGACCAGTAGAGTGTGCTTTGGACGGTACGTAGTCTTCCTTTTTGGCTGTTAGTGTTAATGTTTACTATCGGCTTACTTACCTATTTTGCACTTTATTTGTTGCTATAGTTTAATATTTGCTATAGATTTTCACTTTTTTGTTAAGCAATGTAGTTTAATATTTGCTACACTCTTAAAATTGTTAAATATTATGGAAAGGCTATAGTATAATATTTGCTATAGGCTTTCACTTTTTATTTAGCACTGTAGTATTGTATATGCTACACTCTTAAAAAAATTGTCCACAATAATAACTTTACCGTCTGGTCCCTGTTTCGGCGCCAGTTAACGAGTTATGTGGGAATTTACTTAAAAAAATTAATTTATTTCTCAAGATCAAACTAAAAACTCAACTACTACAAAAATATTCTATCATTTTATACAATAAAAATAGTTGAAGTTGCATAAAATGTATGGGAAATTACACAAAAAGAATTTCATAAAAAGTATTATCTTTCAATCGGACACAACACACGTTGTGTTGATTCGACAAGTTTGCGCTTGTCTCATAAATCACGTTATGTTGACTCGACATTAATGGTGGTGTTAACTTGTATGTATATTGGTCAACTGCTGACTATATCTTAACCCAACCCCAACTCAACTCCAACTCAACTTGAACTCAACCCGCAAATTGACCACTAACTTAACTTTTAAGGAGGTACTTTTCCCAATTGGGATTCGCATTGGGATTCATGCGTGACAACTGTTATGTTCATATGACATTTGTGTTCAGTATTCATTGACATTTCTCCATGTATAGACTTACGCGAGAACAAAGTTTACAAATTGTGAAAATTTATTTCAAAAATCTGTGTTCAGTGAGAAATTGTTTTCGTGTTCTTGGACCATTTTATGGTGTTCATAATCGTCCAAACGAACGCACTATTCGCGACACAATCAATAAATTTCGCACCACTTTTTCATTATTGGATATTTAACACCCGACTAGAGTGCGTACAAGTCGCTTTAATGTGAATATTGCTGCTGTAGCTGAAAGTGTACGTGAAGACCGCAATCAATCAATTCTTCGCCGTTCTCAAGCTCTCGGCCTCTCATAAGGCACATTATGGGGTATTTTGAAGAGAGATCTTGTTTTGAATGCATACAAAATACAGCTTATTCAACAATTGAAGTCGGTTGACCTTCCTTTGCGTCATCGATTTTCGAATTGTGTTCTGCGATGAAGGTCATTTTTGGCTAAATAGATACGTTAACAAACAAAATTGTCGTATTTTGGCTGATGAATAACCAGAAGAGACTCAAGAGCTTCTAATGCATCCTGAAAAAGCTCTGTTTGGTGCGGTTTATTGGCAGATGGCATCATCGGACTACATTTCTTTAAAAATGCGGAAGGACAGCATGTAAACGTCAATGGCGCAAACTATAAAGCAATGATCAATGAATTTTTATTGCCAACAATTTAAGATATTAGTGTAGCCGACTTGCGGTTTCAACAGGATGGTGCAACGTGCCACACAACAGGCCAAACCATGGATTTATTGAAAGAAAATTTTATTGAGAACATCATATCAAGAAAGGGACCAGTGAATTGGCCTCCAAGATCTTGTGATCTGACGCCGTTACATTACTTTTTATGGGGGTATCTGAAACCACTTGTTTATATCGATAAACCACAATCGATTCCTGCATTAGATGCGAACATAGAACGGATCATCTAAGAGCCAGTCGCGGACAACATTTATAAAAGAAATTATTTTCGTTTTATTTCAAAATAAATTCCGGAAGCACTTATTGGATCACCCTTTATATGGTGGGGAATTGAGGATTTCACTAGGAAGGATCCACGTACTTTATCAGAAACTGTAAATTAGTACCATTTTACTCTCTGGATACGAGAAAATTCTGATATACCATGGGGTGGTGTCCCGCCTTGGGCAACACTAAAGTGATAATCTCGATAATCCTATAGGCATAACAGTAAACCTTAATATTGACAGTTTGGGCCAACTCTCTTCAACATTGTTAAAATAAAATGTTTTAAACCCATGATTATTGGTATTTATGAAATTTAACAGAATTTTATCGCCAATTTGTCCATAAGTGCAAACATCTACTAAATGATATTTTAGTGAACGGGCACAATTTGAATGTAAGAATGAAAGTGTTTTATTTGCGATTCTCCTGCCCGAGCTTATGTTAAAGGTAATTTCTATGTGCTGTAAGAAATATTTTGGTAATACGTGTTACCGATAATGAAAAACTCATTCGTCATTGAAGAGTACACGTTTATTGAACCGTTTTTTGCAAACATATAATATGATATAAGAACCAATGAATGTTTCCAACGAAGAATTTATGGATCCCACAAAAATGCGTACAATACCTAAGACTGCCAATAGATATGGTTTATGATTACCCAGTAGGAGATTCACTGCATCTAATTGACTTAGTTAGGTAGCATAAATTATACGTTCTAATTTAGTTTAGAAGAAAATCTCCATTTTTTAATGGCACTGCTAAAAATGTTTAACTGGCTGGACGAATGGAGATTTTAAAGTAAAGGTTTTCTGCAACAAATATTAAACATATTACCGAAAACTTAATACATTAAAGTTGCCTATTGAAATTCATCGAGCGGTTAGGCTCACAACCTGTCATTTTGGAAAGGCACAGAATACCGCACACTTCTATACTATATGTAGATGTAGTTGTTTTGAAGGATTAGTCACGCTATGGCGCTTATTAACATTTCCTGACTGATTCATTGAGATGAACGACCAGGTCTCAGCAAGATTCCCGGAATACGCCGAGTTTTTAGTAATTTTTTTTTTTTTTTTTTGTTTTATGACAAACTATTGCAAAAGACAACCACAATGTCCTAATAAAGCGCTCCCTTTAATATTTATACACATTTACCTTTAACATTTATAATTAATTAAATTTCAAGGAATTTAGTTAATTATTATTTACTCTATATTACACTCTTATCATCATGTTATAATGCGGTCACCCAAAATTTGTATGAACCATATAGTAAATAGTGCTTAAGATTTTGTTGTAGTTGTTGCGCCTCTCGTCTGCTCGCCCCTCCCACTATGATGTTATTAAACATTTCCCACGTTATTTTTTTTCTGCGATAACCATTTGTTCGAATGAAAGACATAACCAGTTTCTCCGATAAGCAAATATTTTACTATAATATTATTATTATTATTGGAGAGCCATGCGGGCGATCAGCCACCTCCCCGACCCTACTTAATTATCCGTCCAGTCAATATTCAGGTTCTTAATGAACCTGACCATACTGTCTCTCGGTTCGTGACTAGCTGGGCTTATTGATCTTCCTCCTAGATGTTTACTACACCATGTAATTTCACTACAAAGACGGTAGCATTGGAGCCCAAGAACTTCGAGAGGGCAGTCCCATTGCCGTATATTGCCACTCCTGCCCCGTATTCCGCTTGATTTTACTCTTACAAGTTGCTGGGAATTGCCAATCGCATGTAGGTCACCCAGCTTTACTACATAAAGACTAAATAAAACTGGAGGGTGCCTGGTATCCAGAGTCCGCATATTTTGGACTGATTAACCTATCAGCCAATTATCCTTCATCATATGCTGTTCCACCTTAGATTAGGGTTTTTTGTCACGGTTTTCTCCTTTAGCGCCGTACTTTAGCCTGTGCCAAATGTCCTAAAATGTGCCAAATGGCCTTAGTCACCAGTGGTTGCCACGAGGAGGCAGCACGTACACTTGCGAATTGTGAACAGGTTACACCTTACACAATTGTAACAATCACGAAGCTGCCTAATGACATGACCAGAACAGCTCATGTGATGTGCGCTGTACTGGAAGGTTACGGAGCTGGTAGACAAATCTATTTAACTTTGGTCCTCCCCTCCAATCCCCTCCAACTTACATAATTTATATCATCTCGTTGAAGAAGTTGAAGAAGACCGATTTGGAGTTCTCAATTCTTTTAACGCATATCCGTTTCAGCACCTTCTTTGTACATTGAAACGTATGTCGAGGACTTAATCAAACCCAATTAGCACAAGCAGCTAATAGATTTTAAATTATCTAATTATCCTAGCCAAGCCCTATCCTACTTGGCCATTTGCCAGGATTTCATGGGAAAATAATTTTAGCACCGACTATTTAAACTCCTAGTCACACGACAATGTCGTTAACCGAATCTCCGAACAGAGGCTTTGGAACGCAGTATATATGGCTAGCTAATACTCATTGCTGGGGTGGCGATGTATCCAAAGTTTGATCATAGCTTGAGTAATCGTGTCGAGGAAGGTAGAAAAGAGAAGAATAAATAGACAATTAATATGAGGGAAATTGAATGCATTGTATCCGATTTACACCAACACTAGATCAGAATTAACTACGAATCTTGCCCAGTCTCAGCATCACTCTAGATAACTCTCTAGCCCTCTATAATAAAAATTTTAAAAGTTTCAATAAAATAATAGAAGAAATTTTAAAGAAAATTTTATGGAAACTTATCTTCACTTTGACAAGAATATGGTGGAAGGAACGAACGAACGAAAAGAGAGCTGAAGAGTAGGAGAAATAGCTTGCAAAATGGAAACTAGACATGTAAGAAACTGAAGAATAAAAAAGTTTACAGACGAAAAAATATTTGTATAAAAACAATTAAATTTACCAAAAGAAGCAAAAAAATGTAGAATTCAAGAAATCAATAAAATTAATGGCAGTTATTAAAATTAGAATAAGTATACAAGTATATAAAGAAAAACGTTATCGCTAAATGCATCCGTCTGCCACAAATGATCCTCAAATGTATATCTCTGCACCAACAATATTCCGTAGATAATAATTCAATGCAGAACCATATAATAAAAATGCAGGCAGCATTCTACGTGAGTATTGCATCATAATATAGTGGTAGTTGTGTGCTGCACAAAATATTAGCTCACAAAATAGGGTAATTAAGTTATAAAATTTGGTACCGGAATACACGAACATAGACAGCAAACAGCTTTGAAAGTCAGCGCTGCATTAATGTACCGTAGTATGCAAGATTAATCTGTTATTTTTTTAATAAAATTGGGTTTAATAACTTAATTTAAAATAACGTTTTATAAAACGTTTTGTTTACTCCATTCCACACGTTTACTCTTTTTCTAGAATATTTTCTAGAAAACAAAAAGGCGACAACACGATAAAATAAAAATAAAAACACGTGTTAAGACGTTAGATTACAAGTTTGGTTTTCACATATGTCTACACGGTAAATAAAAATTCACTAGATGTGAGCATACTAGACGATCTAGTTGAATCAAGTAAAATTAAAAATAATAGATTTCTGGTTGTAATAAAATCTGGTAATTTTACTTGAAATACAAATATTTAGTACTAGAAATCAAGTAAACAATACTACTTGATTTTGCGACTGGACTTCTGGTAAAATTATGAGAAATACAATTTTTTAATTAGATTTCAAGTAAAATCGAATACTACATTTTCGTGCAAAACTATTAGATTTCTTGTATTTATTCTACTAAAGTTCTAGTAAAATAACCGGAAAAAACTATATTCTTTAGCAGAATTCCAGTTAATTCTACGTCATCATTTTTTACTAGATAATCCCTTGATTATACTAGATTGCCGTCTAAATAAATTTCAAATAATAAAAAAAAACTTTTTGAATTTTGTTTTAATTAAATATTTTTTATTTCAACAATTACAAAAATTACAAAGCTTTAAAATAGTTGTTCTGAATTTTTCGCACACAATTTAGAATATAATTTCGACACTCGAGGCGTCGGAATCACATCTTTAATTAAAAAGAAAAAAACTTTAGAAGTATAAACAATTTTGGGGAAATTTCAATTCAAAAACATAAAAAATTTTAAAGAGTTTGCCAAAGGTGCATAAAAAGTTCTGTAGCCCAACGAAATTTATTGTGCATCTATTATTACATGGAATATTTCTTCGTGGCTCAAACCATTATTCAACAAACATACCAGATACGGCTGCGACAGCTTAATTTTTTGGGTGATATCTCATCATCTACCTGCAAAAATTAAAAGTTTTGGTTTAATAACAAGAGTAATAATATGAACTATATTACATATATCAAAATTTCAACGTTGGTTTTCTTACAGACAACCATGTAGATTTTATTCATCATTTTCCCCAATTTTGATCTTTTTGGCTGATCATCAGGGTAACAATTTTATTATAAAATTACGTTATATGTTAAATACGGACGTTACAATAAAAAATACTTAGTACAATACATTCGTTACCCGTTAACTAACGAACATAAAAGTACATTTGAATTTAATAACTTGTAAATTGTCGTACTCTGTATGTATTGATATCTATATTTTATAGAGTATTATTAGTATTGTAGAGTAGTATTATAGAGTTCGATAATACTCCAAATCGGCTAACCGGAAATTCAGCCTTGGTCCAGAAAATTTGTTTTGCAAATATCTTAAAAAGAATAAAGTTTACAAAAAAACTACTTAATAAAAAATGTTTCCAAAAATTAAAAACAAATCAAAATAAAAAATAAAAAATTAAAAAAAAAAATTAAGAAAAAAATGAAATTTCTCAAAATTCTCTGTTCGTAAAAGAAAGTCGTGTGTTGGCCACACCTCAATTTTAACTAGGTTATTAAGGGACCTATTCCATGTGCTAGCGAAACCTTTGTCATCATTGTTGAGTGCGATATCCAAAAAATATTTTCGTAGAACTTTTACTAAACGAACGATTCGTATGGATTAGGGTTTTCTAACTAGGTAATTTAGGGACCTATTCCATGTGCTAGCAAAACCTTAGTCATCATTGTTGGCAATGGCCGATATTGGCCCTTGGAAGTTGAGTGAGATTTCCAAAAAATAATTTTGCAGAACTTTTACTAAACGAACGATTCGTATGGAATAGGGTTTTCTAACCAGGTACTTAAGGGACCTATTCTATGTGCTAGCGAAGCCTTTGTCATCATTTTTGGCCATGGCCGATATTGGCCCTTGGGAGTTGAGTGCGATTTCCAAAAAATAATTTCGTAGAAATTTTATTAAACAAACGATTCGTATGGATTAGGGTTTTCTAACTAGGTAATTTAGGGACCTATTCTATGTGATAGCCAAACCTTTGTCATCATTGTTGGCAATGGCCGATATTGACCCTTGGGGGTTGAGTGCGATTTCCAAAAAATAATTTTGCAGAACTTTTACTAAACGAACGATTCGTATGGAATAGGGTTTTTTAACTAAGTATTTGAGGAACCTATTCTGTATACTAGCGAAACCTTTGTCATCATTGTTGGCAATGGCCGATATTGGCCCTTGGAATTTCAGTGCGATTTCCAAAAAAAAAATTTGCAGAACTTTTACAAAACAAACGATTCGTATAGATTAGAGTTTTCTAACTAGGTATTTAAGAGACCTATTCTATGTGCTAGCAAAACCTTAGTCATCATTGTTGGCAATGGCCGATATTGGCCCTTGGGAGTTGAGTGAGATTTCCAAAAAATAATTTTGCAGAACTTTTACTAAACGAACGATTCGTATGGAATAGGGTTTTTTACCAGGTATTTAAGAGACCTATTCTATGTGCTAGCCAAACCTTTGTCATCATTTTTGGCAATGGCCGATATTGGCGATTGGGAGTTGAGTGAGATTTCCAAAATATAATTTTGCAGAACTTTTACTAGACGAACGATTCGTATGGAATAGGGTTTTCTAACCAGGTACTTAAGGGACCTATTCCATGTGCTAGCGAAACCTTTGTTATCATTGTTGGCAATGGCCGATATTGGCCCTTGGGAGTTGAGTGCGATTTCCAAAATATAATTTTGCAGAACTTTTACTAAACGAACGATTCGTATGGATTAATGTTTTCAAACTAGGTAATTAAGGGACCTATTCCATGTGCTAGCGGAACATTTGGCATCATTGTTGAGTGCGATTTTCAAAAAATAATTTCGTAGAACTTTTACTAAACGAACGATCCGTATGGATTAGGGTTTTCTAACTATAGGTAATGAAGGGACCCATTCCATGTGCTAGCGAAACATTTGTCATCATTGTTGTCAATGGCCGATATTGGCCCTTGAAAGTTGAGTGCGATTTCCAAAAAATAATTTCGTAGAACTTTTACTAAACGAACGATCCGTATGGATTAGGGTTTTCTAACTAGGTTATGAAGGGACCAATTCCATGTGCTAGCCAATTCCATGTGATTTAATAAAAAACTGATTTAATGAATTTTTTTGAGATTAGTTGCAGTGTGTCAACCTCGATTTTAGCTAATCCCTTTGTTTTTTCATAGAATACTTAAACTAGTTTAGCTAAATCGGATTTATTAAACCACAGTCTGTCTAGGGTATAAGGATCACTATTGTTTATACTTACCATAGCCGTATGTGATGCTTTAGCTGTAAATCCGTGGCAAGGTGAGAATTCCAATTACATAAAAACTGAATTGTTTCTTTTAGCTATTTTATTTATTTGTTAAGAAAGAATTAAACATTGATTTTATATTTTTATAAAGATTAATTTATTATTATAAATAATTAAAAGTATTATATTGATTAGTTAATTGATTGCATATTTAAAGATTAAACTTCATTTTATGCAGTTTCTAAATTAAATTGTTTAAAGTTTTTATTATTTTATTTTAAATTAATTAATAAATTTGAATTCATAATTATAAAGTTACATATTCATAAATTTCATTTTCAAAATGTGTTACAACAAATATCTTATTTATTAACAGGAATATAAAACAAAATATTTTAATAGATTAATTGATTATATGACAAAATATAGTAAATTAAACTTATAGTTAGTTCATAATTTTATAATTACATTTACTTAAAGCTACAGTCACTAATTTTATAACAAATTTAAATTTATCGGTTATTAATTTATATATCTACATTAAAGTTAATGTATTGATTAATCAATATCCATTAATTTGTAATGCCCCCAAGCTAAAGTTATATAATCTCCTTTAACTAAAAATCGTTTATCATCATGAGGATTAAGTGCGGTTTTGGTTTGAGTAAATGAACTAACGTGATGTTTTCTCGATTGAATTAAGTTTTGTGTAATAATTCTAGTTTTTTCATTATTTAAACAGTTTAGATAATCATTAAATGTTATTCTACATTTTGCAACTTGTTTTTTTACTCCTTTAGCTTTTTTAGTTTCTATAGTTCGTTCTTTTTCATCCCGCTGAACCTTATACGCATACATCTTTGATCTTAAACCAACAAACTCGGTCATTATTGCACCATTATTCTCATCTTTCATAAGACCCGGAACTTTTTTATTTACGGAAGGAATTTTCCAAATATTATTATCGGGGTAGTCACTTGTATCAAAACGTGTATAACAATCCTGCTTAATTATCTCATAAATATCAGGACATGTTATCTGATAGATGAGACTGTCTGTATCAGTATAGCAAATTATGCAATTATCACTAAATTTAGGGATCATGTAACCATAATGAAAGTCATAAAGTGTTGTTTTGGCCAAGTCTAAAATACACATTCCAATATATATTGGTTTATTAAAAAAAATTTCGGATTTATTTAATTCAATAGCAACTAAATTTTCATTGAAAATAGTGGACGACTTGAATTCTGGCTTTGAAATTAATGCTTCGGCTCCATATCTTCCTAACCACTTAGTCACAAGCTTTACAATACTATGTTTTCGAACATTCTCCATAGTTTTACCGAATACAGCATTATTCATTAGTTTAAAAAGATTTTTCTCAAACTCATTCTTCGCGTTTGACCGTAGCAATGTATTTAAATCTATATATGGCTTTAACCAAGGTGATTGATCAAACTCAAGAATCTTATGAATTTTCGTTATTTTCAAACCATACTGGATAGCTTGTTTTAGGTTTCTATAGTGAATAATATATTTTTCTTTGTTATATAACGTAGCCATTAATTTCTCCTCTTTCGAACCCGAACTACATTGATGTTCTGGACAGAATGGTAGGCCATTATGTCTATCATGTAATTCGCTAGAATATTCTATATCTACTTCTAAAATATATCCCTTGTTCGAATTATCTTCAATTAGTTTTACATCAAAATCTTTAGTTTGAACCCATTTGAAGCCTCCAAAAGGTAAATATTGGGACATTGCCCAACCGTATTGATTATTGATATCATTATACATTAAATAAGTGGATTCTTTATCGGGATCATAATTTTTGATATATTTATTATTGGCTTTAACGTAACGTTTTGTACACTGACTTAAGCCACCTCTAATTCCACGCTCTACGAACATTAACATATCAATATCGGTAAGTAGCTCTAAAGATTTATTAGTGTATTTCAGCATCGCATCCCAGGTGTATCCAGGAAGCGTAAAATAATGTGCTGGATCTAATCCATAAGTTTTATGACAACTATCTCGAAACTGCTCGAAAACATCCGTTAACAACAATACATCTGTTTTGAGATATAAATCTGAATATTCACCCAAATTTCGTATATTGAATTTATTCCAAATATTTTGAGCATGTGTATATTGTTTCTCACTAATATTACTATCATTTAGTTTATTATAGAATTGGTCAAGCGGAGGGAGTGTTTCTTCTGCAAATTTTTGAGAACTATCAAAATAATCGTAAGGATAAACACCCTTCTTAGTTAACAGCAAAAATTTGTCATCTGAAATTAGCGGGTATTCAGATTTTAAATTAGGAAAAGTAGTTAAATATGATGAAAGATCATCTAAGCTTTTATCCATAAATCGAAATGAATCTATAAATCGAAATTTTGTTAAATAGAAATTTAAATGTTTGGTAAATGATATGTATTTCTCTTTGTTTATTGGTAATAAATCTACTCTACCAGGCATATCAGATGCTATATTTTCTATAATAAAATGTGAATCATAACCGCTTAAATTGTGAAACACAATTGGAACAGTGTGACCTTCTTCTTTATAATTAATATTGCAATAATTATGTGCAACTCCTCTAAATTTTCCCGTGAAATGACAGTGATCACGGACTCTAATATCATCAGTGTCAAAATGTTTTTCACATATATGACATGTCGAGACTGTTTTTAACAAAGAATTTTCTTCTTCTGTTAGAACATTCATGTCTACTGGATTAGTTAATATATTATCTAAAGTTTTCGCGAAACAGGCTAATTCTTTGGTAAACCAAGAAACGCAAGCCTCACCACGGTATGATTTGTAGAATGATAGTGTATTATCATATGAACATTTCACATAATAACCTATACTATAAGGCTCATGATTTTGATAATTATTATTATTAGCTTCAACTTTTTTTAATAAACATTCTAAATCCGCATAAATTATGAATGGTGCAACTATCTTATTCTTAAAATTTTTAAACTGAATATATTTTTGTTCCTTTGTAGGTAACCTAATTTTACAATTATTTTGATTCATACAATTCTCACCGTGTTTTAGTAGTATCTTCATTGAATAGAAATAGTGCAGACATCGATCACAGAAATATTTTCGACTCCGATTTACTGACGTAAGTTGAGTTGACAACAGCCGAGAAAGATTTTTAATCCAAACGTAATGATACTTAATCGGCTCATACTCTCTCAATTCATTTACTGCTTCGTTTTCTTCTTCTTCTCCTTCAGCACTTTCGTAAACATTTTGAATTAATAGCAAATTCACATGCTTGTCCTTCTTATTTTTAGATAAATATGTTGGTAATGTAATATAGTTCCCGGACTTTTGCATCTTCAACACATATACATTGATTGAGATATTATTTTGCATTTCAAATCGTGGGATTTGTTTTATTGTCATTGGAAATTGAATTCCTTTTAAATTAAACTTCTCTGAGTAAGATCCATACTTGGTTGTGCGTTGAGGATTTTTTTCCACTGGGTGCAATGCAGCCATTAACGACCAAGCAAAACACGCATTATCACTATTTTTAACGTTAATGCAAGCCTCCTTCCTTTGTATTTGATCTGGCAGCTCTATGTACGATGAACCCAGTTGCGGTGTGAATTTATTAATATTCATGGTTAAATTTATGATTGCGGAAATACTCCAACCACTTTGCTTTTCTTGAAACTCTTCGAGTTCTTTTAATATTATTTCTTTAATATTTTTAGTAAACCATTCATTAATGTTTGTATCCCTGTACAGCACATGATTTTTTGTATTCATGTATTTAAACTCGAAATTATCTTCACCATTATCATCACCAATTTTAAATTCACCACAGAAAACTCCATTTATTTTCAAAGCAGATTCATTTTTTAATAGCTTTTTGATGTGAATGCGAAAAGTTTTCTGACAATCATCCAGAAAATCTATTGGGTCAGTATGAGTCAAGTTGATTATGGCTAAAGTTTTAATACGATTTTGAAAAGCTGTTTGCAAATATTTACAATTAACACGTCTTGATGTACATTGCGGCTTGTCTTTGTTTTTTCTCATCATTTTCATTTGCGTACGAAATCCAGTTAATAAGCCTATAGCACATGCCATATGTTTTTTATCTCCTGGAATGGTACATTTTTGCAGCTTGTTTCGAAGAAATTTCAAATTTTTATTACATTCCTTAATGGTATCTGGTAAAATCTCAGGATTTTGCGTAGCACTAATGAGAGCTGATTTAGTTTTGCTTACTAATTCACTTATTTTAGACATTTTCACAATTTTATTAATAACTTTAAATATATAGGATGATAGTTAGGTATTATCTATGATCACTACACTAATTTATGATCACAACTAATTATTTTTAATATATTATAACTGTTTGCTGAACACCTCTTTTATGGTTTTATAAAACCTGCAGAACACTACTAATTATATTTAAATATTAAACGGTATGATCACTTCGAATTATATTTAACAAATGAATTAAAATTATAACTCACTCAGCGGTATTTTTATAGTTCTTAAGCACTTATTGACTTTAGCGAATTATAAAAAAAAAAAAAAATGAAAAAAAATGTCAAGCAATTCGATGGTGTATTATTTTATTTATTTTTATATGTGGATATCACTACATAAAATAAAATCAATTTAAGTATTATACTCAAAAGTAATCAGAATCATACATGTTCATTCATGTTCATACATGTTCATTCATGTTCATACACGATAGAATTTTGATCTTTATATATCAATACATAAATTTTAATTAAGAGAAATGAAAATGAAAAGATAATTTTTCCGGTTAAGTATCCGAATTTTTAATTATTACCGTAAATTAATTAATATATCTATAGTCTACACTACTAGTAATTAAAATATTTAGGTTTTACTATTTTTTATTTAATAAAGTAACAACAACAATCTGAATTTTCGATTAAAATAATATTTTTATATTGCATGACGTCATATACTAAGATAATAATTTTGGTAGGTTCTAAAAGTTACAAATTAGAGAAAAAAAAATATCTCATCATGTTCTTCAATCTGCTTCCGGACGTACTATGTACGCAAATTTTTGCCAAAATTTCGTTAGGACCTCTAATTTCGAAGATAATTAGCGTTTTATGTTTTTATTCAATAAACAACAACAACAAACTGAATTTTTGATTAAAATACTATTTTTATATTGCATGACGTCATATACTAAGATAATAATTTTGGTAGGTTCTAAAAGTTGCAAATTCGAGAAAAAATATTATCTCATCATGTTCTTCAATCTGCTCCCGGACGTACTTTGTACGTAAATTTTTGTCAAAATTTCATTAGGACCTCTAATTTCGGAGATAATTAGGATTTTATAATTTTTATTTATTAAAACAACAACAAGAAAATAATTTTTTTTTTTATTTAGAATCAAATTCTCAATTGCGCTACATTTATATGAAAAGATGCCAAAAAAAGCAAATTTAGACCTTCATAAGCAAATACATGTAATTTTGTGCTCGGAGTAACATAGCTTATCTACTATGATTGTCACTTGGAACAGCTTGCCTCTAGAACTGAAAAATATCAGTTCTATTGAAAGTTTTAAAAAAAAATCATTTAAGTTTATAACTCAAAATTAAAATTTTGATTATTTATTGTATATTTTGTACATATACATATATCTAATTTTTGTTAATTTTTTATTTATGTTAATTATTGTTTATATTCTATATTGTTTTGTTTTATGTTATTATTGTAATATGCACGATTGTAAAAAAGTTAATACTTATACTTCGTTAATAAAAAATCTATTATTATTATTATTATTATTAACAATTTTATTATAAAATTACGTTATATGTTAAATACGGACGTTACAATAAAAAATACTTAGTACGTTACTTTCGTTACCCGTCAACTAACGAACATAAAAGTACATTTGAATTTAATAACTTGTAAATTGTCGTACTCTGTATGTATTGATATCTATATTTTATAGAGTATTATTAGTATTGTAGAGTAGTATTATAGAGTTCGATAATACTCCAAATCGGCTAACCGGAAATTCAGCCTTGGTCCAGAAAATTTGTTTTGCAAATATCTTAAAAAGAATAAAGTTTACAAAAAAACTACTTAATAAAAAATGTTTCCAAAAATTAAAAACAAATCAAAATAAAAAATAAAAAATTAAAAAAAAAAATTAAGAAAAAAATGAAATTTCTCAAAATTCTCTGTTCGTAAAAGAAAGTCGTGTGTTGGCCACACCTCAATTTTAACTAGGTTATTAAGGGACCTATTCCATGTGCTAGCGAAACCTTTGTCATCATTGTTGAGTGCGATATCCAAAAAATATTTTCGTAGAACTTTTACTAAACGAACGATTCGTATGGATTAGGGTTTTCTAACTAGGTAATTTAGGGACCTATTCCATGTGCTAGCAAAACCTTAGTCATCATTGTTGGCAATGGCCGATATTGGCCCTTGGAAGTTGAGTGAGATTTCCAAAAAATAATTTTGCAGAACTTTTACTAAACGAACGATTCGTATGGAATAGGGTTTTCTAACCAGGTACTTAAGGGACCTATTCTATGTGCTAGCGAAGCCTTTGTCATCATTTTTGGCCATGGCCGATATTGGCCCTTGGGAGTTGAGTGCGATTTTCAAAAAATAATTTCGTAGAAATTTTATTAAACAAACGATTCGTATGGATTAGGGTTTTCTAACTAGGTAATTTAGGGACCTATTCTATGTGATAGCCAAACCTTTGTCATCATTGTTGGCAATGGCCGATATTGGCCATTGGGGGTTGAGTGCGATTTCCAAAAAATTATTTTGCAGAACTTTTACTAAAAGAACGATCCGTATGGATTAGGGTTTTCTAACTAGGTAATTAAGGGACCTATTCCATGTGCTAGCGAAACCTTAATCATCATTGTTGGCAATGGACGATATTGGCCCCCGGGGTTGTTGAGTGCGAAAAAATAATTTCGTAGAACTTTTATTAAACAAACTTCGTATGGATTGGAATTTCAGTGCGATTTCCAAAAAAAATTTTTGCAGAACTTTTGCAAATCGAACGATTCGTATGGATTAGAGTTTTCTAACTAGGTATTTAAGAGACCTATTCTATGTGCTAGCCAAACCTTTGTCATCATTTTTGGCAATGGCCGATATTGGCAATTGGGGGTTGAGCGCGATTTCCAAAAAATTATTTTGCAGAACTTTTACTAAACGCACGATCCGTATGGATTAGGGTTTTCTAACTAGGTAATTAAGGGACCTATTCCATGTGCTAGCGAAACCATAGTTATCATTGTTGGCAATGGCCGATATTGGCCCTTGGGAGTTGAGTGAGATTTCCAAAAAATAATTTTGAAGAACTTTTACTAAACGAACGAGTCGTATGGAATAGGGTTTTCTAACCAGGTACTTAAGGGACCTATTCTATGTGCTAGCGAAGCCTTTGTCATCATTTTTGGCCATGGACGATATTGGCCCTTGGGAGTTGAGTGCGATTTCCAAAAAATAATTTCGTAGAAATTTTATTAAACAAACGATTCGTATGGATTAGGGTTTTCTAACTAGGTATTTGAGGGGCCTATTCTATGTGCTAGCCAAACCTTTGTCGTCATTGTTGGCAATGGCCGATATTGACCCTTGGCGGTTGAGTGCGATTTCCAAAAAATAATTTTGCAGAACTTTTACTAAACGAACGATTCGTATGGAATAGGGTTTTTTAACTAAGTATTTGAGGAGCCTATTCTGTATACTAGCGAAACCTTTGTCATCATTGTTGGCAATGGCCGATATTGGCCCTTGGAATTTCAGTGCGATTTCCAAAAAAAATTTTTACAGAACTTTTACAAAACAAACGATTCGTATGGATTAGGGTTTTCTAACTAGGTATTTAAGAGACCTATTCTATGTGCTAGCAAAACCTTAGTCATCATTGTTGGCAATGGCCGATATTGGCCCTTGGGGGTTGAGTGAGATTTCCAAAAAATAATTTTGCAGAACTTTTACTAGACGAACGATTCGTATGGAATAGGGTTTTCTAACCAGGTACTTAATGGACCTATTCCATGTGCTAGCGAAACCTTTGTTATCATTGTTGGCAATGGCCGATATTGGCCCTTGGGAGTTGAGTGCGATTTCCAAAAAATAATTTTGCAGAACTTTTACTAAACGAACGATTCGTATGGATTAATGTTTTCAAACTAGGTAATTAAGGGACCTATTCCATGTGCTAGCGAAACATTTGGCATCATTGTTGAGTGCGATTTCCAAAAAATAATTTCATAGAACTTTTACTAAACGAACGATCCGTATGGATTAGGGTTTTCTAACTAGGTAATGAAGGGACCAATTCCATGTGCTAGCGAAACATTTGTCATCATTGTTGTCAATGGCCGATATTGGCCCTTGGGAGTTGAGTGCGATTTCCAAAAAATAATTTCGTAGAACTTTTACTAAACGAACGATCCGTATGGATTAGGGTTTTCTAACTAGGTTATGAAGGGACCAATTCCATGTGCTAGCGAAACCTTTGTCATCATTGTTGGCAATGGCCGATATTGGCCCTTGGGAGTTGAGTGCGATTTCTAAAAAATAATTTCGTAGAACTTTTACTAAACGAACGATTCGTATGTGTTAGGGTTTTCTAACTATAGGTAATTAAGGGACCTATTTCATGTGCTAGCGAAACCTTTGTCATCATTGTTGAGTGCGATTTCCAAAAAATAATTTCGTAGAACTTTTACTAAACGAACGATCCGTATGGATTAGGGTTTTCTAACTAGGTAATGAAGGGACCAATTCCATGTGCTAGCGAAACATTTGTCATCATTGTTGTCAATGGCCGATATTGGCCCTTGGGAGTTGAGTGCGATTTCCAAAAAATAATTTCGTAGAACTTTTACTAAACGAACGATCCGTATGGATTAGGGTTTTCTAACTAGGTTATGAAGGGACCAATTCCATGTGCTAGCGAAACCTTTGTCATCATTGTTGTCAATGGGCGATATTGGCCCTTGGGAGTTGAGTGCGATTTCCAAAATATAATTTCGTAGAACTTTTATTAAACGAACGATTCGTATGGATTAGAGTTTTCTAACTAGGTATTTGATGGACCTATTCTATGTGCTAGCGAAACTTTTGTCATCATTGTTGGCAATGGCCGATATTGACCCTTGGGGGTTGAGTGCGATTTCCAAAAAATAATTTTGCAGAACTTTTACTAAACGAACGATTCGTATGGATTAGGGTTTTTAACTTTCTTTTACTGTAGCAAAATAAAGTATAGTAATCAAGAAAATTTTGGACCTTGGGATTTTTAGAGATTTATTTGTTTTGAGGTTTCCTTATTCCGAAAAAGTGGGTTTCTAAATGGTGTCTGTCTGTCAGTCTGTCAGTCTGTCTGTCTGGCAGTATGTCAGTGTGTCATTCTGTCAGTCTGTCAGTCTGTCAGTCTGTCAGTCTGTCAGTCTGTCAGTCTGTCAGTCTGTCAGTCTGTCAGTCTGTCAGTCTGTCAGTTTGTCAGTCTGTCTGTGTCCTCTCTACAGCCCATATGGTTTAATCAATCGAACTAAAACTTTAGATTTAAGCTTTTTGGATAAATTGGGAGGTCCCAGTGAATTTTACTCCAAATCGACTAACCGGAAGTGGCCACTTCCTTGGCCCAGAAAATTTGTTTTGCAAATATCTTAAAAAGTATAAGTTTTACAAAAAACTACTTCATACAAAATGTTTCCAAAAATTAAAAACAAATAAAAATAAAAAATTAAAAATTAAAAAAAAAAATTAAGAAAAAAATAAAATTTCTCAAAATTCTCTGTTCGTAAAAGAAAGTCGTGTGTTGGCCACACCTCAATTTTTTAGAAGGAAATTCAATCAAAAAACTAGAAAAGGCATTCAAGTCAAAATATTTTGACTGTAATTCTTTTTGGATTTAGTTAGTTTTTTTTACTGAAATGCCTTTGTTAGACCTGTACGCCGGCTCCGTGGCTGGGCAAAAAATGATGAATGTAATGTACATGGTTTAATTTAATTTAGTTAAATATTCTATAAGAAATCCAACGTTGAAATTTTTAAACGTAACAAGTCTATTAAAAAGCATATTTAGAATCATATCAATAAACAATTAAGTACCTTAGCCTAAATGCACTCGCCGGATATGCAGGTTAAAACAAATTGATTATCCGACAAAGCAGCAGTCGCTTTAAGTGTAGTGTTACTCGATATCTGGTGTTATGATCTTTTTCTTCATATACTCCTGCAAGGATATTGAACTTTAATGAAACGTTTCTACAAGGAAGTCCTTTCAAAATTTCAAATTTCCAAACCTTCTCCCGAAAATGACGATTTTGACTTATCGTTTTTTGCATGAAATGAGCGAATAAATAATGTATGTACATTCATTCATTTCCGTGTTTCTACAAGAGACCGACTTCAAAATTAATCTGAAATGTTAATAATTGAGAGTTAATCTGAAAATCATTTAATGTATGTATATATTTGTCAAAACTTACACATTCACCGTCAAAATCCTTCACATTGGGAAAATTTTGGATGAGTTCCGTCGCGGAGGTCAAATTTAATCGCAAAATTTGCCGCCAACCAAATGTTAAAATATGTACGGCAGTAGCTATTGCATAAAATATTAAAACCACGTGTATGGTAAAAATCCGCATTTGCTTGATGCATCTCATCAATAATTATGTGTATCTAATATTTCACTATACTTATTTAATATTAGCACTCACACTTTATATACTTAAACTTTATTTTTTCACCTGTTCTTCATTTCACTATATCACAGCAAGAAATTCAACGTATTACTGATGATACTGACTATGACGACGAAATTGAAATTAATATGCGAGCGAAAGTCTAAATTTACTAGAATTCTAGTAAATTCTAATAGAAGTTTTAAATTAACCAGAATATTACTGGAATCTGTTTAATTTATTAGAAATTCCTTGCACTTGCGAACAGGAATTATCTTGTATTTAATTTAATTTAACTAGAATTTTAGTAGATTTCAGGTAACTAAGTACATTAAAAAATAAACCGTTGCAAAAATGCAACTGGAATTGAAGTAATTTTTATTTTTACTGGAATTCTGGTAATAAAATCTACGAGATTTTCGTTAAACTTACTAGATATTCCATTTTATAGAGTAAAATTAACCATCTAGTATTTTCCTAGTAATTTTTTGTGCTAGATAATCACTAGAATTCCAATATAATTAAAAATATTACTGGAAATTAACTAGAAGTCAAAATCTGGTTTTGATTGCAATTTCACTGGAAATCGGCTAAATCTATTTTTAAATTTAACTAGAAAATTCATTTTTCTTGATTTTTAACTAGAAATTCACTGGATTTACACTAGAATTTGCAAAACCAAATAATCAAGTAGGCAATTACCGGATTTTGTAATGAGCGTGTAGATATAATTATTTATCTATAAATGGATGAAAAAAAATTGCCGAAAATAACGAGATTTCATTCAGAAAATGTAAACTTAATAAAATCTTTTTACACTGGTTTACATAGAACATAACAAAATTTACACCTTTTATAGAAATCACGCTTAAAAAATGGCGGATGCATTATGGCTGTTATAGTTACAATGACACCATGTTGTGTTAAATACAAACATTAGCTAGTATAAAACACACGGTTTTAAATTTACATTTGATATATATAGTTCTCACACTCTCTCTACTGGTTTACTCGATAAAAAGAAGTTCCTTTTCATTTTCATTGTATATAAACGATATTTTGTCTTTTGGTCTCATTTGGTTTTTGTTTACTTTTTGATAATTCTTTCGATTTTCTGGTTTAATTTTTTTGTTTTTTGTCTGAACTGGAAATTTGCACAAAAAGCAAGATGCGAGTTTTGTGTCTCTTTTACTTAAACTGAATATGAACACTATTTCGCTCAGTATAGAAACATATTATAACTCTATTTCAACTATCTTTCGTCTGTGTCTCTCACCAACGAAGGTATACTTGGTCGAAGCGGAGAAAAGGAGATAGCTCTTATACATAATATAATTGACTGAGATCGCAATAGAAAAGGCGACGTAGACCAAATGAAATGGAGTAAAAACTTATTCTTTTAAAAAGAGTGATAATAAACTCTCTTCTCACCTTTTTTGCAAAATCCGACTGCTCCGAGAATTTCCAGTTATACCGCCAAAGTGATTTTCATTGGTCTAATTTTTTCCTCTGTCTCTTTTGATTGTATTCTATTGGATAAACAATTTTAGGCTACCATGCTCGCTGTGAATAAAAACGAAACATATTGGTTTATTCTAATTGTTTTGATTCGTTTGTTTGTAGTAACGCCTCTAAAGCATTGTTTGATGAAAATCTGAGTATTGTGTTCGGTTATTTGCTGCTCGTATAACTTAAGTTTGTGGGGAATTTTTTTCGTTTGATTTTTATTTGCAGAAAAAAATTAGTTAGGCTGTGGAAGCAGCCACTCCAACCTAACCTAACCTAACCTAGGCTGTGGTTACGTAGGATAAGAATCCAAGATATATAGAAAATAAAGGGTTAATATTGCACATGCTGTTGCTGTCCTTTTTTCGCAATTTGACGTCACGTGTTGTCAAAAATACTGATATTTATATGGAGTTTCGTGATATTTTTATTAATTTTTTCAATAAATGGAAAATAAATGATTTTTTTTTATTCTTGCCATTAATTGTTTTTCGACCTTATGTTAAAATTAAACAATTCAATTTTTATTTTAGTTATATACTGCAATACTTTTGTAGTTAAATCGCGACAAGAAGCATGTTTTAATATTCGTGTCTAGAGCAGACTGTTTGAGCACATTGCATAATAAATTTTGGAATTTATGAGTAGAATTTTAATTTATTAATTCAAAAATTTGGGAGTGTTCGATTTTAAATATACTAAATTTGAATAATTCCTATTGCAGCAAAACTATCAATTGTACTTCTGATAAGAACACATATAGAACACTAAACAGAGAATGGGTGTTTTAATTTATTTGTAGCGAAAACCATAAGACAATAAATGAAATAAGCCAGAGATTTAATTTTAATTTATAGTTTTATTTAATTACCTTTTTTTTCAAATTTATATTTTCTATTGACTGGGCGTTTATAACCGAATTTTAAAAAACATTTTACACCTTAAAAACAATTTTTTGTGAACTGAAAACAATAATTTGTGAACTGAATTTTTAATTAATATATTTTTACATTTATATTTAACGTTGAATATGGACATAATATTTGAATAGATACGTGGATACCAATAATTTATAGCCAAACGCAAAAATTTGAGTACATAACGTAAAAAAATAACAATTTTTACAATTGGTACCTATACATGTTCAAAATAAAAATTGTTTTTTGATATATACTCATAATTTTGTCTACCCTTTTTTCCATTTATCTTAGACATTATATACTCGAAGGAATTATTTCTTAAATATTTGGACCATAAAAAAAATATAAAGGGGCATTCTTTGTCAAATAAGCCACCCCACCCTAACACTTCAATTTTTAGGATAAATTAACGTTATTGGGCTTAAAATTTTCGTTGAAGCTTCTAGTTTTTAGTACTGTATGGCATATGTGAATCTTTCAAAATGGCGGACCAGTAATGGCTGCCAAAAGGAAGAAACTACTCAATCAAAGCCGTTATTTGTATTCTGATTCGTATAAAAATAACAAATTGCTTCTTACAATTCGTAATTTAGGTCGCTGATTATAAATCTATTCGTAGTTTTCAAATATTCAAGATGGCGGATCCAAGATTGCGGCTAAAAAATGTTAAAATCATTTTATATCGACAGTTTGAGTCGGGTATGAATATAAGGGTTTTCGGGGTCGCTGATTACGAATTTGTTATTTATTTTTTGAAATTCCAAGATGGCGGATCCAAAATGGCGGATAAATTGTGCAAAAATCGTTTTTTTTCGAAATTTACAGTTGAGTATGAGTATAAGTGTTTTCGGGGTTGCTGATTACGAATTTGCTATTTGTTTTTTAGAAATTCCAAGGTATCAGATCTAAGCTACCAAAGGAAACTACTGTTCTTATAGGAATACACAATTTTTTACCTGTATATTATTTCTTGAATCGCAGAAATAAGATTTGTTTTTCACGTTCGGTATTAATATTTACTTATTTTAATTATCTGCATACATTGACCATTGAATTCCTCCCTCTTCCTTTGAATATATTTTATGCAAACGTTTCTTTGGTCATCAACGATAAATCCATGTTGTTTTGAAATTTCAGGTACGGCTTTGGCCGCTTCAAATCTTCTGTTTAATTTTCTGTGCATTTTTGCGTGATACTTCTCATCAAAGTAAGAGACATTTATGTTTTGAAAGTGCTTTCTAGACCAATTAAAAAGTGCTTCAGATGTTAGAAGGGAATCATTTGGCTTTGCAGTTAGACTTGCCTTGTTAGCTTCTCTTTTGAAATTCGCACCAATACCATCATACGCACTTTAACCATGAGCAGTTGTATAATAGTGCCATTCAGTTATCACATCAAAATCTTGCTTGTGATAAATCAAATTTGCTATCTGAAATTTATTTTTAAAGTGTTGCTTAGCTCCATCGCTTACATAAATAACTTTTTTCACTTTTTTCACATTTTTTTTTTAATTCAGGTATTAACTGTTGTTGAATACTATATACGGCAGCAGTATCATGTTTTGTGCTGTTTGATAAGAAAACATTACTCTTATGTTTTAATTCACCATCTTCTTTATAATAATAAATGACAGGGAAAACTGTGCACTGATCATTATTGAAATGAAATGCTTGAGAAGCATCTTGACAAACGTAACAGTAATTTTCTGCGAAATCAAACATTACTAAAACTTCAATTTCCTTATGATTCTCTTTTTTTTCTTTAACAAAAAGTGATTGTTGTTTTGATAAAAATGAATGGGGTTTGAGAATTTTCAATTTATTATCAAGTTCTGTTAGAAATTCATCTAATTTAACGACACTCTTTAAAAGTGTTGACCGATCAGTTCCCGACCATGTAGCGTACTCAACATGTAAAATGCATTTGTCATCTAATAGTGTACGTTTACGTTCTAAAATATTTGTTGTGCCAGTACATTTGTCACATTGATCAATGTAGCATTTCGGACTCGGATTTTTACAAGACAAATTTTTAAAGCAATCTCGATAATCTGATAGCGGTAAATTTGTATCTTTAGTTAGATTTTTAAAATCAATGGCATCTAACATCAGCTTTACATGTTGGTGTATTGTGCATACACACACCGAATGGGTCCCAGAAGCTCCAGGAAGTATACAAAATTTTGGTCTAGGCTTAGCAAAGGTACTAAAACCTATGTCACAATCAGGATGTGATTGTTTAAACAATCTGTACAAATCAGATAAATTTAAAAATAGTAAACGTTTCTGCTGATGTACACGCTCACCCTCGATATTGACTGAAACAAACTCTTTTGTACTAGATGTAAGTCTTCCATTCATATCACTTGTATAGAAATCAAATACTTCATCTATAGTATTTTTTGGTAGATTTTTCCTGCTTTCATGGTTGTATTAGGTAAGATACCTTGTTGTGATTTAATTTTTTTAGCTTTGGCAGCCAAATATTGCGTTGCACCGAATTCTTTTGCTAGTTTTCTAGCAGACCGTGTTGATGGAGCTGTTGTCAGATTTTAAGCCTTAAAGGATCTGTGTTGCTTAGATTAGAAAATTTGTCTTTAAGTCCATCAAGCATCTCTTCCAATTCCATTTCTCTCTGTGATTTTTCTCGATTATCTTTTTTAGGATCAAAATCTACACTGTCATTTAAAGACGTTGCAGAATCGTCCAGAGTCTCCATATGAATCGTAAAATCATTTGATTCGTCCAAGGACATACTATTATTACCATCAGTTTTATCTTTCAATTTTTTTACACATTTAGAGCAAACCTTAATATGTTCAGATAAATCAGGATACTCTTCTAGTTCGGTATTAGTCTCAAAGATTTACCAATGTGACCTTGCTCGTCGGGTTTTTTTAAATGGATTGGCGCATCTGTCCGAATGGAGTCTTTTTGGCATTGTGATAAGAATGTAGTTTTATAGAAAGAAGAAATCGTATTAAAAAATAAGTTAACCTCTGTCAAAAGCTTGTAATTTACTTTTTCTGAACTACTGCAAAATTATTAACGAACTATTATAAGAATATACTTAGTTAATTCAACCTTTTTTAAATACAAACAGTTTAAAAATATAACATTAATTCCGCAATGTATATTTAAAATTTTTCATTTTTTATTGACCAACTTTGATTTGAAGTTTACAAATAATTCAATTCCAAGTTGTTTCCATTTTTGATTTAAATATTTTATAGAAGAAATAACCATTGATTCAATGTGTGAAAAATTTAAATTTTAAATTACAATGATTTAAATGAAAGGTGATAATATTTTGAAAAAAGGTTGAGTAAACTTTTTAAAGTATACCACCAATTTTAATTTGAATGATTTATAATTTTAAAATAAATTTAATTTCACATTGGGTCAATGATATATTAATTTTGAAATAAATACAAATGCATTTAATTTATTCAAATTTATTTTCCTTTATTCTGTTATGCAATAATAAACAATTTTTAACTTAAAACTATAATTTCATTATATTGATTCAAACAATTTTGTTTACAATAATAAAACTATATTTAAAAAAAAAATTAATAAAATAAAATATTGGGAACATTAAATTTAATTTAAATAAACTTATTTCTAATATACGTTTGTCCATTATTAATGGAATACATATGTAGAGGTGGGCTAGTAAAAAAATCTATATTTTTAATATATTATTTGTCCGTATAAATATTTCCTACTTGGTAACCTTGAAAGTGATTGTCAAATTTAATAATATTAATTAAATAAACAAGTATTAATAGATCTCCTTCATACATAATTAATTTTATTTTATATAACTCAAAATTATCCGCAACATTTTTCACTAAATAATAATTTGGTTTATATTCAGTTCCTTTGTAAATTACTGAAGTCTCACACATTTTTATACTTTTGTAATAAATTTTTTCAACGTCAATAATTTTTGAAAAGTAATCTTTTTTTGTTAAATCTTTTATTTCAAACTTGTTGCTATCAATAGTATATTCGAACCCATTTTCATATTTGAATAAAATTTGTGAAAATTTTAAACCTGATTTTATTGCTAACGAATACGAAGGATTTAATCTTGAAGTTATATTGTGCATATACATTTTCGATTCTTTGTGTTTAGCTTCAAATCGCATTGCCCAAAGATATCTTAAAGGCCCACAATTTTTAATTGCCGTGGCATAGTGAACTAAAAAGTGATGTTTTGGTTTAAGAGTTGGTCCATAGAGCTCGATGTATAATAAATGGTGATTTTCTATTAACCGTTTTAATTTGTTCAGTCCATTTAAGGTATATTCTGATTGTTGTAATAAATCAATTATTTGAATTAATAATGTTAATAGTTTCCAATGACGATTTTGCTGGGGAATTAAGTCACTTATCATTAGGGGCAAAAATTGCACAAAGCACATCATTTCACTGGCAGAAATTTTGAGATTAAATCTTTTTAATTTGGTTAGCTCAAGATCTGGAGAAATATTTCCTATTTCAGTTTCACCAAATTGAAAGAATTTTTTTCTGCTATTTAAAATATCAATCGATATTATATTATCTTCTATTATAGCTGATAATATGTTGCATATATCATATCGACAAACTCCCTCTAAAATATCATGCATTATATCAAAACAGAAATTCTCATGGGCTTTAAAACATTCTAATTTGTCAAAAATACAACTAGTTTTAATTCCAGTTTCTTTAAAATTATTAATTAACAAGTCTTCCATGTAAATATCTTTATTCCTTAAAAAAGATTCTAATTCTGAAACGTCGGTTTTAGTATCTTCACGGTTTCTAGTACAAACATGGCAAAATTTTTTAGAATTGAATGATTGAACGAAGCCGAGAATGCTATTCATCCCTAGGTTATCACAAAAAATCACAGCTAAAACAAAACGAATTTTAAAACTACCTTCCAGAGTATTAATGTCAATACCTTCTTCTAGTTCTTTTAAGTATTCAACCAAGTGGTGAAATGAGTTGTCGTTGCCAAAAATTTTAATATTGCTAGTAGCAATAAATTCACAATGAAAAATTAAATCTAATTTAGATAAGAAATATTGTGGCATAGTGGGGAAACTATAATAGAAGCCGCATATTGAAGAACAGTGGCTACCTAAAGCATTATTAATTTGAAAATCATCAGCATATAAAACATAAGGTATAACCAGATCATCTTTATATTTAAGTTTCTTTATTTTAAAAAGTTCTGCGGACGCAAAATTTTGTAAATTATTAGAACTCAAATATTTATCAGTATTTTTTAAAGTTTGCTTTAATATATGTGGAAGTTCAAAAATGGATTTGATTTGAAACACTAATGGCATTACATATATGTTTGAAGTTCTAGGCGCTAACGTAGGATTTCCTGACTTTCCCGTTTCCGAGACAGTGTTACTAACCACAAACGTAGAAGGGTGATCGAATAAGTTTCTTTCTTTTAATAGTATGAAAAGACGGTGCTCGGTGTTTATTTCTTTAAATTGAATATTACAGAAATCCAATATATTTTCCAACTTATTTAGATCATTTATAGTTTTATCTTGAATTGTATTCTTTATGGCACTTGATACTAATGTTAACAGTTTTTGTATCAAATTTTGAATTTCTAAAGCTTGTTTTCTAGACAAGTTATTATTTGCATAAAGTTGCAAAGATAATGTTAAGGAATTTTTTTTTAAATCCTCTATCAAATTTTCTATTCCGATAGGTGTACTATTGGCAGGCTCTAGAATTTCATTTTCCGGTAATACCTTATTTACGTCATCAAAATTCGTTATTTGGACTGATTCAGAATATTTGTTTACCATTTGGTTACTTGTGTCGTATTTATGCAATTTATCCAAATCAGATCGAAGTGTTGAAAAATTTGAAAATAGTTGGTTACACTCATTTTGTTTACATCTAAGATTTTCCAATAATTAAATGATCAAATTTATAATGGCGTATCAAAACTGCTGAGTTTGGATAGCGTTTTAAACATTTGAAACAAATAAACATTTTTAATTAATGTAATGTATTTTTATTTAAGACTAAACAAGGATCCCGATTTATAAATTTCAAGAAAGTAAAGATAATATTCAAAAACTCTTCAAAAAAAAAATTTTATGTAATTAATAAACGCATTTAAAAAACCTCTTTAAAATGTCATATGGTTAATAAGGGAGACTAAACTTGCCGATTTCACATCAAATTTAGTATAAATATTAAGAAAGTATTGCTGAAGAAAATTCCATGGTAGTTCACAAGCTTTTGGATATTTTAAATTTAATATTTGGAAAATTTGAAAACAGGTAACTAGACTTTCAATAAATGATGGAAATTTATAAAGTGTACCATCAAAATAAACATAAAAGTTTTTTAATTTAGAGCAAACTGAAACTTCAACCACGAGTAAGGGTTGTATTGTTAATCCACTATAGTAATATTTTGATGTCAAACTTTCAATTTTCCTTTGATAATCATTTATACACTCTAAATGTAAAACAAATGATTCTTGGGCATCTGCAATGGTAGATTTTCTTTTGTTGCTGCCTTCTTTGTCCTTGAATCTGGCCGTAGAGAGTAAAACTGAATTCAGCCATGTTGTTAAGATATAGTCTTCAGTATCTGTAAGCAAATACAAATCATATTAAGCAAAACAGTTCATCATATTACACCGCAATTATCCTATTATACCGCAATTCGTGACAGTTTTCGACAGCTTAAACAATTCTTGACAGGCTAAATTGTTAATATTGATCTCATAATATGTACAAATTTTTGTTTTAAATAAATCCCATTTTCATAAAAGAATTAGTTCTTTCCCGGGGTACATTAAATTAAAGTCAATTTCAATCTGAAAAATGAAAAATTGTATTAAAAACTGGTAATTGAATTCGGTATGAACGTTTATTTATTTTACCAAGCCTGGGGCTTTACTATGTAAAAACTTTGGCCAACCTTTTAAGAATTCGGAAATATTATTTGTTTTTAAATCTCTTTGGCTGATTAGATACGTTTTTTCCATTTATCCTTAACTTCTTCCCAATTTTTAATTTCCGGTTGTAGCGCAGTTTTAAGAGCAACCGATATTGTTTCATCAAGCTCAATTGACTGATCTGGCTCTTTGGATACTGAATTATCTCGATCCAGATCATCTGGAGTACAGCATGAAGTATTGGATTTCAGCCTTTTACATCTGCTATTTGCATATTTACAAAAAAATTTACCGCTTGGATTTTTTTCCCCCTGACGTGGTATGTAGTAGTATTCCTATTCAATTGTATATGTAAATAGAGATGTAAATTAGAAATGATATTGATAGTACTGTATTAATATGCTGATTTTGCATATTAGTTAAACATAATAAACGTAAAAAATTATATTATCAGATCGAACTATTAATATAACTATTAATTAACCTTAACTTGTTTTTCCGATGGAAAAATCGTTATAATTTTATCAATCAAATTTGGAAAATCTGACGGTTTTATTCGAATATCATTGATGTTAATATCTTCTACAATAATACGTAATAAATCATTTCTATGTGAATTCATTAGTTTTTTGTTTAATTCATAGAATTTTATAATTGATCTTCCCAAAGTTGATTCACTCAAAATTGTCGTAATGTCCTATAAATTAAAAAAATACATTATACACAAAAATTTGCATTAAATATAAAATATTAATTATTTATGTTACTTTAATTGTTGTAGTTGGGTTGGGAGATGTTGTTTGCGAGGAACATCCACTGTCTATATATTTTTATCTGAACTTTTACATGTTTGATGCCCTTTCATCCATTGATTGACTTTAGAATTTGTCGATATAGTTTCATCATCTATTCCAAACTTAAATGATCAAAAATATAAAACAACTTGTTAGTGTGTATAATACTGAGTTGACACTAATAAACATTCACGTTGCTTATACAACTCGCTGATTGATAACTGATAAAGACCGCCGAGTTGTATAATCGGCATGATATAAGTATTAAAGTGTCGAACAACTTTATATTGTATATAATATTCAACTCAGAATGTCTACTAAACAAGTTCAAATTACCTCAAATTTACGCCAATTACATAACTTTTCTCTAAATATGGCTCTAGGTCCAACATGTGGTATGGCTTGTTCGATATCATCTTTTGACAAATATTTTAAGCTTCTATACGTAATTTGGTTTGCTGAACAATATTAAATATAACAGAATTTTAATAAATAAACATTCATAGACCAAAACTCTCTGAAATATTTTAATTTTATAACATTTTTTAAATTTTGATTAGAAATAACAAAAAATACAGTTATCTTTGGATTCATGGAAAAATATAATTTTTTAATTAGTTATTATTACTTAAGATTTATCTTCTTAAAACACTTAGAGGATATAAAAAATTTTGAAAATAATATTGAAATCGGTTCACCTCAGTATTATTACAAAAATTATTGGATTTACTTTATAAAATGTTTACAATATATTTTTTGTATTAATTAATAACGGATGAACTGGCTCAAAATTGTTTTTACTCTTTTAGTTTGTTCTATCTCTCTATACATACAGTTAGTTAACATGAATTAATGAGAAGAGTATATTTTTCCAAAAGTAGTCTGCATCACCAAATTAAAAATTCTTACCCTCAAGTTGCGGTAAAATTACTAATAATTTAAATTCTTTTAAAAGTTTTAATAGTCTATCTTCATCGGATTTTAATTAATTTGATTCGTTCACATTTGCGGAAGTTGCACCTAATAATTCCTCATTATCACAAACGGTTATGTAATATTGTTCTATAATAGACGATTCATCGATCGGAGTAGATACATTTTCTGCTGTATTCAGCTGTGATGTTGTTAGTAAATTTACTGTATCAGAATGTACATTACTTTTAATGTTTACAATTTCAGCTAACTGTCCATCAACATATAATTTACCTTCAACTATATCAATAGAATGATCATCCATTTCACACGCTATATTATTGTAATATCACGTTCGTTAATAAATTAAAAAATACACTACACTAATTTTTTGAAATAACATCCAAATCAATTTTTTTTATATCTGATTAGTTTATTAGGATTAATAAAACCTTAAACATAACACTATTTAGTGAACTCCAAATTATGTAATTTATCTTTTTCTTCAAACTTATTGGCACATATTGAAACAAAGAATTTCATAAATGAACTGAAATGATATAAAAATGAGGTAAAAAGAGATATCGAAAATAAACCCGTAAAATTGATGTTGATTCTACTTCATTTCGAATATTTTCCTTTTAAATCAAAATTTTGTACAATATTTATAAAATGCGGAGTTATTTTAATAAGGTTCCCGTATATAATCAAAAAAGAAATGATTTAAATCAAAAGTTTTGCTGTTTTATTTAATATGTTTAGTATTTTCAACATAGCTTCAATGACTCTAACACTTTATTTTGATGCAATTTCATAACTTTATAAAAAATATTAAATCAAACGCGATCCACTTAAATTATAAATTGTGTTTTTTTTCTGAGTGTATAAATAATAAACTCAATTAATCTGCTTTTCATTTTAATCAAAAAAAAAATTTAAATTTAAATTCTAGGAAAAATTAAATTTAATTTCTTTTTTAACCAAATTATTTGTGCACTCAAATTTCTTCTCATAATTGATTGTGCAATATGGAAAAATTAAAACCAAAGTAGTAAATTAATTAAAATTAATAATGATTTTTGGTTAATTAAATAACGACTTAGTCTCTTACATTTTGTATGCACTTGGTCAGTTTTTTGTTGCGTTTTTATAACATCTCGCAAGTGGTTGAAAAATTTGTTGATAAAGACACCAGGACAGCGATTTTGGTCGCAATTTGAGGATTGAGTTGAGAATTACCGGAAGGCAATAGTATTGGTAAATTGTATTGGTGTCCAAAGAATAGAGAAAAACAGAGAATAAACATTTGAATATTAAACATTTTTTAAAAAAAAAAAAAATTTTTTTTTGAAGCGGAGTGACGTAAGTGATCTTTTTATAATTAATATTATTTCGTATAATCACAAAACACCAACAGTTTTCACTTACTTAAAAATAAAAAAACCAAAATTTTATTTTTGAATTTATTTACTTTTATTTATTTAAAATTACAACTAGTTTCGATCTTGTAAAGATCATCTACAGGTAATTTTTTGCAATTAAAAAACTAAAGTAAAAACAACTCTTATATATACAAAAATGTTTGTTTAACAGGTAAAAAAAAAAAACAAAAAAAATATAAAAAGGACTTATATATAAAAATACTAAACAAAATATAAAAGAAATAAAAAAAAAAAAAAAACGGAGGCGGACAAACCCACAAATTTAATTAAAAATAAGGGGTATTGCGCTTGTTACGGTTAATTTTTAAAAGTTATTTTAAATAAGGGCTAAATGGTTGTTGAAAGAGCTGGAAATGATTCCACCACCAAAAGGATGCAGTATAATAAATTCAAAAGAGTTAGTGGAAAAACTAACAGACATAACATTAGCTCCTGATGAAATATTAGTATCATTTGATGTGACAGCATTGTTCCCGAGTATCCCAATAAAAACGGCAATAAACAATTTGGAGGATCATCTTTTAAAAAATCAAGTACAGGCAAGTCTAATACAAGCTTACATCAAAATTGTCGATACATGCATGGAGCAGAATTTTGTTCAATTTCGAGATAAATTTTACCAGCAAACATCCGGAACATCCATGGGAAGCAAATTGGCGCCATACCTAAGCAACGTATTCATGAGCAACATGGAGGAAAATCTAAAACAAAACTTCAACCTGTTCCCGAGGATTTGGCTTAGATATGTAGATGACATTTTTGCAATAGTGAAACAACCTCATTTGCCAGCTATTTTCAACCATATTAATACAATAGATCCAGCAATTAAGTTTACAATGGAAACCGAGGAAAATGGCATTTTGAACTTCCTGGATATAAAAATCATCCGAAATAATAACAATAAATTAAAATTTGGAATTTTTAGAAAGTCTACAAATACAAATAGATTCATAACAGTAGATTCATTTCACCATGTGACGCACAAGCAAGCAGCGTTTCATTCTATGGCGCATAGATTATTTAATATACCTATGGAGCAGTCGGAATTTGATGAGGAGGTTAAATTTATTCAGAACGCGGCCGTAGCCAATGGGTATTCTACTCAATTTGCTGATAAAATTATCAACAAGCACAAAGCCAAGCACATCAAATCATCACTCACCACATTACAACCAGCCTTGGAAACGGTGAATACTACTAGAGTCAGCGTTCCATACTTTCCGGATATCACCAATAAACTTCAGCGCGTCTTCCACAAACACAACATAGAACTTGTCACCCGTCCATCAACAACCATCAAAAAGGATTTAAACAACTTTAAAGATAATGTAACACAAGATTTACGGTCTGGAATTTACCAAATTAAATGTTCTGATTGCCAGGACACCTACATCGGCCAGACTTCGAGAGATTTCAGCACTAGGCTTAAAGAACATGAAAAAGCCAACTGGAATAAATCTAGTGTTGCATATCATATGTTCCACCATAACCACAAAATAGACACCACTATTTCAAAAATAATAAAAACAGTACATCAAAAATGGAAACTAGACGCATACGAGTCATACCACATCGCCAACACCACAAATCTCATGAACACAGATGATGCAAAAATTAATTCCCCCTTATTTAAAATAACTTTTAAAAATTAACCGTAACAAGCGCAATACCCCTTATTTTTAATTAAATTTGTGGGTTTGTCCGCCTCCGTTTTTTTTTTTTTTTTATTTCTTTTATATTTTGTTTAGTATTTTTATATATAAGTCCTTTTTATATTTTTTTGTTTTTTTTTTTTACCTGTTAAACAAACATTTTTGTATATATAAGAGTTGTTTTTACTTTAGTTTTTTAATTGCAAAAAATTACCTGTAGATGATCTTTACAAGATCGAAACTAGTTGTAATTTTAAATAAATAAAAGTAAATAAATTCAAAAATAAAATTTTGGTTTTTTTATTTTTAAACATTTGAAATATAAAAAAAAAAACAATTCAGTGTCATCTCATGCGTACGAAAGGTTGTACATGTTTTATTTCCAGTAATTTTCTGCAAAATTTAAAACTAATAGAATTGTTACTTGAATAATGATTTAAAGATAAATAAATATTAATTAAAAAAGGTAAATAAGTCACAAAAATATTTATAAACTATAATTTTATTAATAATTTTAAGTCAGAAAAATTACACGACGTGCATACTCCCTTTCCTGCGCTTGGATTAACACTAAGAGTTAAAATCACTAATTTACTTCTTATATTTTTCACATTATCCCTCTCATCCGATGTTAAACAAAAAAACCTTTTGCCATGTTATATTAAACAAAAAACTAAAAAATACGCACATTTGACAGTGCCTAATGGGCGTTTTTTTAAGTTTTTTGTTTTACATGATGCAAATAAGTGAGATAAAATGACGCAAAAAAGAGGGATATAAAATATAATGTGGTAAATACAAGAAGTAAATTAGTTATTTTGGCTTAGTGTTAATTCAAGCACAGGAAAGGATGGATGTACGTCGTGTGATTTTTCATCATTTAAAATTATTAATAAAATTATAAGTAATAAATATTTTTTTGACTTATTTTCCATTTTTAGTTAAAATTTATTTATCTTTAAATCATTCTTCAATTAACAATTTTATAAGTTTTAAATTTTGCAGAAAATTACTGGAAATAAAAATATGAACAACATTCCTTTCGTGCGCATGATATAACACTGAATTTTTGTTTTTGATTTTTCAAATGTTTATTCTCACTTAACTCAAAAAAAAAAAAAAAAAAAAGTTAAAAATATTATGAATGTGGTCGACGAAGAACGTAAAAATTAAAAACCATTTATTTATGCTGCTTTTTGTTTTGTATATTGAAGATCACCACGAGCAATTGATTGCGTATATTGTTTTGGATTTTTGGTAACGAAGTAAAATGAATGTCTCGTTTACAACAACAATAGATGGAAAACATGAATTCCTCATGTTGAAAGGTAGGGAAAAATAACTCAAGGCGAGCGGAAGCAACAAAAAAGTTTAACCGATTTCACCCGCTTAGCTTATTTTTGATACTTACCATCATGAGAAAACACACTAATACAATAAAAATATATGACGGCACACAATAGCAAAATGTATATTATACGCCGTGTACATATACAAAATTCTCAATCCTCAATCCTCATTTTGCGACCAAAATCGATACCCAGGAATCACAATCCATTCGGTTTTCTTAACAAATTTTTAATCTTGCTATAAATCGTGAATATCGTCCACTTTAATTTAAAACTCCGAAAGATTAAATTAAATTGTATTCATGATTTTGGAATAATTTAAGAATGCCAATTAGAAACGTTATTTCATTTAATAAACCGTATTGTAAACTCCTAACCGTGAGTTAATGAACCTACATTAACTCACATTCCAAAAATAATTTCCCAACTTTATAATTTCAATAACCCTAAATTCCTAAGAAATTAAATTGTCAACAATATTTATTTAAAAGCAAAAAAAAAATACAAATCAAGCAAGCATTGGCCCAATTTTATGTCATTTGTCCATAAAATTAACAAATATATATTTACTCATTAAGCGGAATTGGCAATTTTATAAATTAAATATTTTTTTAGTGTTAAGAAAAAACGGCAGTTGGTTAAATTGCATCGACCATAACGGTCCAAATTCTAAAATTATTCCATATACATAAATATCGTGAAAGTAATCTAGAAAAATAAGTAAATTGTAAAATTAGTCCATACAAATAAATAAATTGTGAATTCAATGTCTTATAAATAAATAATTCGTGAAGTTTGGTGTTGTGGGAATGAATAAAGTGAACTTAGTGTAATAGAAATAAGTAAAAAGTATAACAACCGAAATTAAATAGTTGTATAGTTCGTTCAGCCGCATAACCTTTTATTTCTTGCGCAAGAGAAACTATAGTCAAGGCAGTATCCATATTATCAAATTAACGTAAAAATGCAGTAATTTGGACAAAAAACAGTTCTTCCGAGTTCAATGGGCTTAGGTATGCTTATGATGCCATTCACATTTTGTTTCCTATAACGGTTAACCATTTATATACCTTATTAATTACAACTATTTAAAGACAATGTGCAATTTCGGTTTGTTGAATGAAGGAATATTAGTGGTTGATGATATATTTGTTGGCCCTCAATTTACTATTCAGCGCAGTAATGTTCCCGTTCATAAAAAGAGCCATTTACACGAAATTTTGAAAAACCTTAAATATAGTTGGTGATCTAGGCCAGGGCAAGGGTTCGATTTAAACTTGCGAAAGTTTAAATAATTAAAATAGTAAATATTTACAATCTGATCCAAACAATTTTAGCTACTAAATAATTGTTGACCAAATCATGCATTTTTAAACGTTGCATTCGTCGGAAATGGTTTTCTTCATCCACTATATACAAAAATATCATATCGTATAATTTGTTTGTTCTTATGTACTCAATTTGTCGTTGAGTATGTGAGGGTTGTGATGATGTCTATAAATTTCAATCCCGCGTAATTGGTCCATCATGTTGCCTTTCTTCAATATGTGTAATATTTTTAAATTTGTGTTTATGTCCTTGAATGTGTGTTGTTGAGTGATTAAATGGAGAGCGTAATTTGACTTAGAGTTTGAATTTGTATTTGTTTGCTTTGCCTATTTTGTATGCTCAGCAAGTATTTGTGTAAATGTTCTCCCCGTTTGCCCGACATAGAACCTGGGGCAATTATTGCAAGTTAACTTGTATATGCCGCTGTCACACACACGGTTACGTTGTGTTAATTTATGTTATAATATTTGTGACGTTTTATGTGCAATAATATAGTTGTATTTTCTAAAAATCTTTTTTTAAAATATGACTTGAGTGTTTATTGTAATCGACGGCGATGTATTTATTGGTGTCATTATCTGTTGTGTTGTACATTGTAGTTAAATATTTTTGTTGGGTTTTGTGTTTTATTTTTGAATTAATGTTATGTATCAATTTTATTGAGAATCCATTTTGTTTTGCAATGTGTAAAATCGTGTGTAATTCTTCGATATAATCAGCTTCATTCATGGGGATGTTAGCCGTGTTTTCCATGAGAACTGCACAAGAACTCGATTAACTTTTAATTCCTTTTATTCTATGTAAACCGAAAAAAAAAAAAAAAATTATTCATAAAGCGCGAACATTTAGTGTATTCGACATAAATAAAGATTTTAATTTTAAAACTTTCCCCATTCAGCTATTTCAGCAATATTTTCTTATTTCTTGATAACGTCATTACACGCAACTACACTCGATAAATTCATGGGTTTATCAAGTGTAACTAAAAAATAAGCTATAATTGTAATTATTTATTGCTGTAACGGCTTAAAATGTGTATTTATGTTAAATGCTATACAGAGTAGCAGGTTATGTATTTACTTTTTTGTCGGTTTACAGAGAAATAAAAGGAATTTAAAATGTATCCAGTTCTAGTGCAGTTTTCATGGAAAACACGACTATTGTTGAGCCTTATAAGCATATGGTGGTATGCTGCTAGTTTATGTTATGCCGGATAATTCGAAGAAATGTGGATGGTTTGATCAGTTTGGGTTTCTTCGCGATAAATTGAGAAGTTGTGTTTATTGCTTGGTTTATTGTTTTTGTTTTTGATTGTTAGATCAAGGAAATTAATAGATTTTTCGATTTCAATTTCCGACGTGAATTTTATATTTACATGCATGTTGTTAATGTATGTGTGCAAATTATCAAGTTGCCTTTTAGTACTTTGGAATAATATTAATATGTCATCGACATAACGATGCCAATGAAGGTTTGTTCAAAATAGTTTAAATATATGTTGGCGAAAGTACCTGATAATGAGCTTCCCCATGTAAAATTTATTATTGTGTTGGAAATAATTTTTTTTTCATGATGGTTTGGAGGAGTTCTATTGCCTGTGCCACTTTTTTTCGATCGATCTGATTGTGTATTAGTAAGCCCTCAATTATCTGGATAGTTTTATTAACCGGTATATTGATGTACATATTAGTAACGAAGGAAGCAAGTCTGGCGCCTCTAGGAATTGTGATTGATCTTATCCACCAGTTCTAAATTATTTTTTATGGATGAGTTGTTGCTTATTTATAAGTTGTCTGTTAACCATTTGTTGAGAACTTTTGCGATTTTATATGATGGAGATGTAGTAAAATTTATCAGTGAACGGATGGGTGTGTTTACTTTATGCAATTTTGGCAAACCTGTGATAGCGGGCGCTGACGGTTTGATCATTTTATTCGAAAATATTTGATGTTTGGTTAAAATGGAAGTTGAGTTATTGATGACTTGGTTGACGGTTGATAGGTACATTTTTGTGGGATCGTTATTGATAATGCTGATATTGCTGTTGGAGATGTATTCGTCGATTTTTAGGTCATATTCTTGTTTATGGATGATAACTGCAATGTTTCCCTTGTCACATTTCGTTATTAATGCATTATTATCAGTTAATTTCTTCTTTATGCTTTTCAAATGTTTTGTTGCTGAAGTTTTAGGTTTGGTTGTAAAAAATTGTTTGGTTTTCAATTCGTTGATTATGACTGTCCTAATGTCATCTTGATTTTGCTTGTCAATTTTTAAAATTGCATTTACAATCTCTAACAGATGTCTATTTTCCGCATTTGTCGTCGCAGGCTACAATAAGCAATAGTAAATTGGTAGTTTCCTATATGGCTAAAATGCGCTTGGAGTTTTGAAAAAATTTGTACTTGCTCTTCACAAACAGTAGACATGAATCTCCTCGCAATAATTTTATTATAGGGCTTCCAATATTTCATCATTTATAATAATATAATTTTCGCATTGCAAACTTTTAATATTTCGGATTATTGTACAAGGTGGTGACTCTTGTCCTTCTAAGTCATTGCCTCCATCACACTTGTTCTTCGATGTCGCAAGTTGATTGCAGCAAACACCTCCAATTCATAATTTGAAATGTGAGAACTTATGCTTATAACTTTGAATGTGATTATATATTAATTATATCGGTATCAATATTTTGGCCACTTCCCTAATGCCCTTCAAAGGGAATTTCGCTGTCAATTGTGTAAGAAGATCTAGAGAAGTTGAAATCGCTGCAGTCATATTTCTCGTTGAATTTTATTTAAGTTTAACCACTATTTTAATTCCTGAAGCAATAATACTACTAAAAATTTGTGTGGCTAATTTAACCCTCAGTTTTTCAAAGGTGTTAGGATAAATATGTTTATAAGTTAATTTTGGACAACAATTGGTTATTGAATTTTTCTGCAGATTGTAAAGCTCAATAATTATTTTCCAGCTTACCAACCCGTGGAGGATCATTATCAATTCCAAATTTAGGTCTGGGTGTTTCAAGCAAATTTTAAAAGTTCTTAAGTGTCAAGTTATGTTATTCTTCACATTAATTTCACTATACTTATAGGCTTTAAAGTAATTTCCTGATCGAATGTTTCAAAAATATCATCGATCGATAATATAGTAATCATTGAAGTATTAATACTTGTAAAGTACTATGTAAAGTTTTTGCTTGATTTAAAATTGGAGTTGAATTATCATTTAAAAACCAAATTATTTATTAAAAAAGGCAAATTTTTTGTTGGTACTATAGTCCTCCTTAAGTCCATCTTGGTAAAATAACCTTCAGAAAATTGTTTTTTACAAATTTGTATTTTTTTATAGCTGACTTAGTTGTGGGACCATGGATTAATAAATAATCCATTTCACCACAATAGTCCACCTTCATTTTTCTTTTGGATTGTTTTCAAACATTCTGATGCAAGCAATTGATCGTTGATAAAACCGTTTATTTGAAAGTTGTGCAAAATGTACTCATGGTTTTGGTTTATCGAATTGACTATTTACCTCGTCCGTTAAGTATGCCGGTTTTAGTTGAACTAGGGCGATAGATGTGTTCTTTCCGTTCACTTCTATAATAAAATACTTGTTCAACCGCTTTATTGCTTTTTAAGGACCCTCATATGGACATGTCAGGCCAACTTTAACCTTGTCCACACGAACGAATACAAAATCACAACTAGTGAGATCTTTGGGAACGTAGATGTTGTTTTGTGGGCAGCTGCGTGTATCTTGTGGTATTAAACTATGCATCGAAGTTTTCAGTTGTTCGACCAGTGACGATGGATCCGTCGATGCAGTAGTTGGCGAATCCAAAAGGAGTTCTCCATGGACCTGTAGTGTTTGACCGTACACTAATTCCGCTGTAGTGCATTTTAGGTCAGGTTTGACAGATGTGCGAATGCCAAGGAGAATAAGTGGAAGCTGATGATTCCAGTTCAAGGTGTTTTGAGAAGCGTATAGGGAATATTTCAAGGTGCGGTGGAATCTTTCCACCATACTATTTGAAATCGGATGATAACTAGTCGTCCCTATTTTGTGCGATCCTAGTAATTTGCTAAGTTCTGAAAATAAATGACTATCAAATTGACCGCCTTGGTCGCTCGTTATCTCTAAAGGTACACCATACCTGGAGGCGTATTGATCAATAAAGGCATGCACTACTGTAGATGTCTTCATGTCTGGCAAAGGAATTGCTTCGGGTCATCATGTATACCTATCGATTATCATTAGGATATACGAATACCGAGAACCGACCATATTCTGTACGAGTATGTCAATTGTCTTTAGCCTTCTGACCTGTAGTACACGTTTTACACCATATTCCCGAATCGATGTTAATACTGGGCCAGAAGTATTTCGTTGCCAACGACTTTCGTGTCGCTCTAACACATGGATGAGACAAGCCGTGCAATTTCTCGAAGAGAGTGCGGCGCATTTCTCCCGGAATGTATGGTCTATTTTTACCTGAGGAAGTCTCACACCATATGTTTTTTCGGAAAGATGTGATGGTATAAGCTTTATTTGGTAATACGAACCATACCGATTTTTCGAATTTTCGCTCATGATCTTGAGTTCTGGATCGGATTGCTGCAGTTCAGATAGTTTTTCCAATTCAAGAGCTGTATGGTATAATGGGGAAATTTGGTTATCTTCTGGGTGGGAAAGTGTATCCGCCACAACATTACTTGCTCCTTTTATGTGTTGTATATCAGTCGTAAAGCGAGAAATGTATGATAATCGACGAGCTTGCAAGACATTTTTCGACGCCTCAAACTTAAGGACTTACGTCAAAGGTTTATGGTCAGTGAAAATGGTCAAAAGCCTACTTTCAATGAAGTGTTCGAAATGCTTGATTGCACAATAAATTGCGTAGAGCTCCCTATCGAATGCAAAGTATCTTTGTTCGGATGGAGAGAGCTTATGATAAGGGATAAAAACGTCCTTGGAAATACTATTCTTAAACAAAGTTAGAATTCTCTATTGGATAAACTAAGAGGGTTGCATTAACTAGTGTTGCTTTGATCCTGTCGAAAGAGGATGAGCACTCCGTAGTCCAAACAAAAGGGTTTTTTTGGTTTTTACGACAATTTACGAGATGTTGATGAATTGGGGAAAGCATTTCAGCTAGGTGCCTGATGAATCTGTGGTAATAACCTACAAACCATTGCACCTGCTTAATAGATGTTAATTGAGGGAAATCGCGTATAGCTACGATTCTATCTTCAGATGATTTTTCGTGATCTCGTAACTGAGAAAGCTCAATCTGGATGCACCAAATTCGCAAGAAGATTCATGGTGAAATTGTGAATGTGCGGAAAGGGATACCGGTCTGGCACAGTGATTGCGTTGAGTCGCCGGTAATCCCCGCAAGATCGTTATAGTCGTTACTGTCTTGCTTTGAAATAAGATGTAACGGTGACGCAGCAGATGAAGATAAGGGGCAACAAAACCCTATTTTTACCATGTGATCAAATAAATCTTTCGTAATTTTATGTTTTTCTGGACAAAGCCTTCTTGGTCGGCAAAAAGGAAGGTGTTCTACAGTAGCAATATGATTTACAATATTGTGGCTAACTGGACTAGCATAGTTGGGTTCCTGCGTCAGTTGAGGAAATTGGCTAAGAAGTTCACCGTATTTTCCATCGACCGCGAATAATTTCGGAGATGAAAAATCACTTGAGATTTTTACAGCTGAAACCGTAAGTGAAATATTCGTATCGAGAAGACGTTTATTCTTTAGATCATTTAAAATTCCATACTCGGTGAGAAAATCTGCTTCTTAAATTGGACGTTTAATCTCACCAATTATGAAAGCATGAGTGAATGCTCTTCAAAATCCTAAATCAATCTGTAAAAGTTTAATGCCATAAGTTTTGATAGGTATTCCGTTGGCAGCAACTAAGATGTCTTGAGATTCAGGGGACAATTCACGAAAGTATGAATGTGGGATAACTGACACGTCAGCTCACGTGTCTACCAGAAAACTGAGTCGAGTTTTGGGACATTTTATAATAAGACGGCGATTGTAAACTGTTCCAATGTCGTCCGTTACGGCGTTGGATTGTATGAGTTTCCCGATCCTGTATTTGGAGATACTTGATTGTTACCAAATGTACATCCGTAACCTCCACATTACGATGGTACCAACACATGCCATTGACAATTTCGGGCATTTTTCGGATTCACTTTGCATTCTGTCACCACGCTTAATACATCACTTACGACGCGGCACCTATGAAACGAAAAATTACTAATACAAACAAAATTAACCCTTGTCCATCACCTAGTATATATTTATTCGAAACACCATTTATCGATTAAATATAAATAAAAAACATGTTTTGTATTGATTCAGGAGAACTTTTCAAGTAAACTTAAAGATCATCTGCATATAAATGGTAATCGCAATGTGAGGTGACTTTAGCGAAAAATGATATGAGTTACCAATACCAAACTCGGTGAAATACCGTGCTCAGTCTCAATTTGGTGGAATAATTCATCAAAATATTTTACATACTGCTTGTGATTAGTTAGATAATTTCTAACAGGGCCGTGTATTCATGAACCGTTTCAAAATTAAAAATGTGCATTGATAAAACCGGCGTTCCATCAGTTGATGAGGTCCTCGTCGGAAAGTAATTTATAGTTTGTAAAATTTACTTATTTCATTCATTGAGAACAGTGGCAGAGGGGTATATTTTTCTATTTTTCGGAAGGACTACGCTTCTGAACATTAATCAACAACTTCCTTTCCTTGGAGGTAATTTAGATAAAGTTAACTGTATAGTACACGTAACTACCTTTTGATGTTCGGATAATATTTTTAAAAGCACGCGCTTTCCAAGATCTCTAAAGATTTTTCTAAATGTTGTGCCATTGTTATGCCAAAAATGATCCCCAATTTAAATTCAAATAGTTTGTAGGTTAAGTTCCCGGCAATCATTTAGACTCCCATCAGAATGTAGAAAACGAAAACTCCAAATCTCATCGGTAGACTTGTCAATAATTTTCCATCTTAAATTATCTCGAACGTATATATTGCAACGCTGCCAAAATCAATTAAGCCATCAGGAACTAACTAAAGCAAAGTCGGGATTATGAACTGAGCTGGCTGACATTACAGATTTGAGACAAGTTTGCGTGACATAATTTTTTCAAAATGAAAACGGACTCCTTCCATCAATCACAAAATTTCTACCTTTTTACCTTTCTTTACCGAAATCAGTGAATGTATGTGAAGCTACCCTACGATTCCATCCCAAGCTAGTTTTTTTTATAATTATACCAAAAATTCAATTGATCAAAGCAAATATTTGTAAATTCATGAGCAATGAGACTTCAATCATATAAGAGACATTTACAAGTACTCATTGTACCTAAGTGCAATTAATTAGAATGTGCGTGTAGCGCAGTTCTCAACATATACGCTTGTCTTCGAATATTTACCACAGAAATCATGTCATGCAATTAACATAAACAGCAAATTCATAAATATTCATTTTCGGCTATATACATATGGGCCTAATTATTTATTTAATCAAATCAGTTTTTGCTATAATTAAAAAAACTGGGATGGGAAGGAAATAGTATTGCCCGAGTTAATCTTCTAATTTAGCCTAATTAAAATTCATATTGGATTCAAGACGTTTGTCAAAGAGATTGTTGAACTTGACGTAAAAGCTGTCCGCTTGCATTCGTATAGCGGGGTTTCTATTTTTCCGAATTACTCAAGAAGTATTAATAGATTTTAAACTTTTTATGAAACTAACGGCGTGTCGACTACCTGACTGGTTGGAAGCAATCTCTTCCTTAAAGAAATTTGTGATGGAAAACGGAATATTATAATACAAAAATTTGCGCACAAAACGCATAATTTGGAAGGGTAATAGCTGGATGCTGAAAGTCGACGGAGGTATTAGAAAATTTTCAATTTTTTAACAATATCTAGGATGAATTTCTGAGGAGATTTTATGAAAGATGTTTGAAAATTGTAAGAGTGATTGGTGTTTATCTTATCTATTTTGACAGAGATGTCAACAATGCATTGGTATAAGGGTATAACCTGAAATTGGATTCAGCCAGCTACAAATTGGTGCTATATCACTACTCATATCCATAAACTTTTTTTTGGTTCCAGTGAACCTTATACCCAGACCAATTTAAAACAAAAACTTTAACTAATTAAGAACAAAATTACAACCAAACATTGCGCGCCAAAAAATAGTTAAAATTCATTCCAAACATATTTCTCAAATATATGTATATGTACCAAGCATATTAAAATAAAAAAACATAAAAATCAAATTATAATACCAGCATTATACATATAAAGTTTAATGTTTAAAACATTTTTTTTTTTAGTATGAGAATATCGCATATTACGTGATGCTTTGCATAACGAAAGCTTTTTTTGTTTTGCTTTCTCTAAAGCATTCCTGTCTACACTTTGTATACATATGTATATACGTACATGCAGTGGGAAAACAACGCGATTTTTTTTATTTTTGATTTTTCGTGGAAATTCTTCTTGATATTCATTGCGAGTTGAGAAACAACAAAGCTTTCCATCTACTTTCATATTCGTATATACTATATGTATGTAGAATAAAGTTATTGTAATAAAAACGAAATGATATTAGTAATATAACAGTAATAATTATCATTAGGAGCTTTTAATAAAAAACAAATTTTGTAGATTTTCGTTTTATGAACAATTGAATGATTCTGTGTGCGAGTTTGTAAATTAAAGAGCTTTTCCAAAATTGATTTTGTCAATATTTATACGACACTATTTCCATTGTGCACAGTAAAAATAGAAAACAATATATAAAATGTGATAATGATGAGACCAAGTTTTTTTATGTTACGGAAAAAGTTACTTTGTTATGTATAGAGCATTTAATAATAAAGCACAACATTGAAATCTGTTTTTTGTTTGGTACGAATACATATGTAATCCTAGATTTGATATCAGATTTTTTTTTTTACTCTACGGTTGGGGAACAAAAATAGAAAATTTCAATTTCCTTGATATGATCTAACGATGTGAATTTATAAATATTTTGTTGTTGTCAAATTTTTTATATTTTTTGCCCGATTCCAAAATTGAGCCACCCTGTGTATTTATCTTATATGCGCATACATATGGTATGTATATTACATGATTATGTCTATATATATATTGCCAAATTGACTTTGTGTATCTAGAGTATGAAAAATAAAGCTCAATTTTCTTTTTGCTTGTATATGTATAACGAACTAAATCCCGAGGTGATATTCAATTGAACTCAAAGACAAATAAAATAAGAAGGAAATAAATTTATCCAATTCGTCTGAATATATATGTATATAACTCCATATAAGCTCTTTTCCAATATACAAACAAAACTTTTTTGTTTTGTTTTCAGATGAAGCTTTTAAATTTAACATATACATAACGTAAAAGCGTATATGTGTTTATATACCGAGAGTATAGTAATGATAGAGAATTTTTGTAAATTTTCGATTCATTTGATGATTTAACAAAAGAAAATGTGAAGAAGCTTTTTTTTATGACTAACAATTTCATCGTCATTCTCGTTATGTAGATTGAGTATATTTTATGTCGAATATATAGAAGCAAAGAAAGAAATGAGGATGTGACGGAAGATGATATGCCGTGTACACGTATCCACATATATGTAGTTTATGTCTATTCATTTTACTGATTTTTCATTATTGAGTTTATTGTTTTTCCATGTAAAGCATGTAAATAGGATACACTGTAAAGTAAAAATGGGATATGTTAACATGAAGGATTATTTTTTTATGTGTTTGAAAGAAGATGATTGATTTGCAACATCCCTATATGTACATACATCATATGCGTGAAACATTTTATTGATATGTTTCCATGCTTTTTATCATTTTTGAATGACGTGAAAATTTAAATCTATTTCGAAATGTAAGCTGTAAGTAGTAAATATAATCCAAACCCCATCAATACATAGATTATACCGTCATATCTATATAGAACACGTTACGTTAGACGAGTGGCAAACACTAACCAAAACGAAAAAAAGTTTAATAAACGCACAAATCGTGTGTTTTATTACCGAATCTGTATTATAAGGCGGTACTAAGGGTAGAGTAAGCGGTATCGTTTTTTTATATGTATAATGCAAAGAAAACGCAAAACCGTGGATATAAAATTTCAGAGATAACATGAATTTTTAGGTTTATGGTTTCTGCGCGAAAACAAATTATTTTGAATTTTCATGGTTTCTGGTTTTATCTGATTTAAAGATTTCCATAATATTTTGTTGTGATAAAATTTGCGTGTGGGACTAGGTTGTTGTTGTCAAGAAATAAGAACAAACAATAAACTGAATGGTTCTTGGGGTATTTATAATTTAATTTGTTGTAAAAATTTCATAGCAGTCGAACGTGCGCAATAGCAAATTTTGCTAATGAGACGCTAGTAAAAAAGCCATAGGCTTCTAGCGAAGCAAGACAATTTATTTATAATTCACAGTGAAAGGTTGGTTGAGAATTTGTTGGCTGGGACGTACAGATCTGTCTCCAATCCTATTTCTTTTTGTTCGATATACACCTTATTTGAGAATGCGACCAAAAATGTTTATTCAAGCCGCTTATGACTCTATTCTGATATCTGGTAAAATATAAAACTTCGTTATAGTCGAGCAATTAAAATATTTCCGAGAAGCGGCACTCAACCAAAATGTAACTTGGCATGTGAGATATAAACTAATTTTATTTTTATTTTAAAGAATATTTTATGGCATTAAGTGTTTAATATAACTACGTTCAAATGTCCACCGCGGATTTGCTTGGTGGCATAAATTTAGCTATGCCGCTCGTTTTGTTGAATTTTAGGGAATCAATTGTTTGCGGTTTGTAAGCATAGATAAGCGATTTTAGATAGCCCTAAAGAAAGAAGTCTAAAGGCGTTAAATTGTATTCGCCGTTGACCGTTATGGCAATGCCAGTTTCGTTTTGCAAGAAGTACGGATCGATGATCTTTCCAGACCAAAATCCGCACCAAACAGCGAATTTCACGGGATGCATTTGGTGCTAACAGAAATGGTCTTCATCGCTAAAGACGTTTTTTTTTTGGCATAATTTGGATCAACTTCCAACTGCTCCAGAGCCCAATCAGCGAACACACGGCGTTGTCTATTGTCGTTTACTTTAAGTGCTTGGGTCAGTTGAATTTTATACGGGTGCAGACCCAAGTCCTGATGCCAGTTTGAAATTCGCCAAGTTGAAGTCGCAGAAAAGCTAAGTTCTTGTGAACGACGAGAAATTGAATGACTCGGGTTTTCCCGTATACACTTTCACGCAAAGAAGCGATGTTTTGAGCAGACCTTACATTTTGATGACGTACAAGTGTTGCCTGATTATTTACCGAACCGGTTGACTCGAATTTGGCCACGAAACGTCGAATAGTCAACTCGGTAAGGTGGTTCTGGTGAGGATAACAGTAAAATTTGATTATTTGCACACATAGTTCAACGCTATTACCTTCCATCATGATTTGCCATAAACTAATGAACAATTCACAACAAATTTGACTGATGTTGCTTTAACAACTTGGCTGCTGGAAAAGACCCTTTAAAAAATTTGTATTTAATATTCGGGAAGTTTTTGAAGTTTTAACGGTTCTTAAATATTTAGTTTTTTTTTTTATTAATATTTGGAAAATGCTTTACGCTAAAGTGAACTCTAAATTTTGAGAATTTTATCATGGGATTGCGATGTTCAAATATAGCCGCGAAGTTTGTGGCACGTTTTATGTTTGATTTTTCCAATTGAACTGAGTACTAACAGAGATCTGAGTAGTTGTCAGTACTCCTGCATTTATATATTCTCTTTTCGTGGGAATGGGTTGGTCAAATTTGGCTGCAAAACCCATATTTTATTTAACTTTCGCAATTCAACTGAATAGTTCTAGAGTTCTTAGACATCTTAAACATCAATATAATGATGATTTTCTCCTAGTTCGATCAATGGCCAGTACAAGGAAAATTTTCAAGTTTTTGTTATGGAGATGAGATGTTCAAATGAACACATGCCAAAAAAACAAATGAATTGTATGTTTTTATGGGGTTATGGAACTAACTATTGATCTATAACTAATATATACATTTGTATTTTGGAAGATTTAGCCAGATTTAGACATCAGTTAATTTCACTGCAAGCAGATACAATTTTAACAATATCTTCAAAGTGCTTATGTTGAATTATCCTCTACTAGTGGTGATTGCACGTCCGACCTTGGTAACAACTGGTTGGTTGGAGCTTAACTTACTGGTTGAAGAAACTGCACCAGCAACGGGATATAGCTTATCGGAGACCCGGTTACAGTCAACCGACTGTTTCTAACCCGAAAGTAAAAAGTCGATAACGCCGATTATGTTACTTAGATCCCAACCAGAAATAAAAAATTTTGTAATTAACAACAGAAAGTTCAGCAAGTGCTGACACTGCCTCTTCGTGGCTGTCACAAGAAACTATTCTGTTAAAAGAGTAGGCTAAAGTGTGAGGGCTGTGGTCCTTCAACAGGAGGTCAGCGTTGGATTAACAGCCCAACCTCTAACACTGTTTTAGTACGAAATGATTTTAAATTTGCGACATGTAATTTTCTCATCCTAAACCGTTTGGAGAGTCTCAATCAAGCCTTAAGACTAATCGGACATGTCATCATCGATTATAGTCGCTAATAACTAACTTTCTGTTACAGCAATAACATGGATAATCATGAATTTGGCGTTGGTTTCTTGATTAGCAGCCGATGTCGTCAATTCCTGACTGACTCAATTGGATTTGTATACTCTGTTTTCATGTCCATCACAGCTAAATTCCGCCACATGACATTAAAATTATTTTGGGCGACTTAAAAAGACTTTCATTTAACAGTTACTCATGCGTTGTTTTGATTCTTCCTCTTGCCCCGATGAAATTTGAAATTGACATGATATCCAAATAAGCAATTGAACCATAATTCCATTCTCTTCCATTTTTTTTTTTTAAATCACGAGATCACCCACATTTGGTACTAGAAGTGCTTTTGCATTTCGGTCATAATAATACTTCTGTCTTTTTCTTTTTTCTTTAATTTTGTTTTGAACGATTTCCTCACTTAGGTTGTCTCGATATAACAATGAATCCGAAATCGGCATTCTCGTCTTGACCACCCGCCCACAAAATAACTGGCCTGGTGTCAAACACATACTTGTCACAGAAGTTTTGTTATATTCTAAAATTCGATGCTGATTATTTTTATTTTATTTTCGATGCTGATTATTTGCAGCACCTTTCTCAGCTAATCCATTGCTTTGTGGATACCGAGGACTCGAGAACTTATTATCATATTGTAATCATTTGCAAATTCCTCAAATTCCCGTGAGTTAAATGGTGAATTATCCGATTTTACTACAGCTGGATATCCGATTCTATCAAACCCACTTTTCAATCTTCCAATGATATGACCCGCTGTTTTGTTCTTCAAATGTTCAACAATTAAATATCCCGAATATGCATCGATAACAGATAAGAAGTCCTGTCCAGCATACTCAAATAAATCTATCGACACTATATGAAACGGATACTTTGGTAGCTCTTCTTGAACTAGTTGTGCTTTTTGGCTGCTACGCGTAAACTTTTCACAAATGGCCCAAGATGCAACCATTTCCATTATCTGACCGTTCATATTAGGCCAGTAATAAAGCATTCTTGCACGTGCAAGAGTCTTTTCTACTCCCAAATGTGGTGCATGTAACCACTTGCTAGGTTTACCTTGTAATTCTTTTGGAATCACGAATCGATGGTCTCGAAAAAGTAAAGCCATTCTCACAATGAAGTTCATTCTCGAACTTGTAAAACATACGGCTCAGATCGTCCAGCAGATGATAATTCGGCCAACCGTTCTCTACATATCGACAAACTCGAAAAAAAATTTCATCTCGTTCAATGGTTGAACGATACAAATCATAATTTTTTTCTGATAAACACGCCAATTTAGTACTGAATTAATGATTTCCGATAAATCCGTGTCTTCTTGACATTTCGACAGGCAGTCAGCCACAAGCATTTATTGGCCCGGCTTGTAAACAACAGTCATCTTTGGATATTTCAAAAGTGATATGAGCATACGCTGAAGCCGCATTGTCACATCATCAGTATCCCGCCTGACCAATGTTTCCAAAGGTTTGTGATCACTTTCCACCGTAAATTCACGTCCATACAAAAAATAATGAAATCGCTGACATGCAAACACCATTGCCAACAATTCCTTTTCGATCTGAGCCCACTTTTGTTCACTTTTACTTAACGTCCGAGACGGACATGCTACTGGGTGTCCTCTCTGAACAATTACACAACCCAATCCATCTTTAGATGTATCCGTTTGCACAATGACTGGCAACTTCGGATCATGTATCGCCAACACCGGTTCCGATGCTACGATATCAAGTAATTCCCTGAATTCCCGATCATGATTTTCCGTCCATTCGAACTTAACATCGTTTCGCGTATCTCCCAAACGGAGTCATGAATGTTGTTAAATCGAAGCTCACTACGTCCAATTCTATTTGCCAATAGCCACTCTTCAAGTCCAAAACTGAAAAAACGCGTTTATCTGCCAAACCAGACGTCCAATTATCAATCGTTGGAATCAAAATTTGTTCACGCCTGATGCACTCATTGAGTGTATTCTGATCCAAACAAATTCGCAGTTCATTTGAGTTAGGCTTTTCGAATATTTGTAAATTATTAACCCAGTCAGTCGGGTAATCAACAGATGAAATTATTCCATCCTCTACCATTCTATCAAGCTGCGACCTCAATTTATCCCACAAAGAGTTTGGTATCCTCTTCTTATGGTGAAGAACCGGCTTTGAATTTTCATCCATATTTATCGAAAACGTTACCGGAAATTTACCCAAACCTTCAAAGACATCACGATTGTTTTTCAAAAATTTCCCTTGTGTTTGTGACAAACACGCAACAGAACCTATATCAGTTCGTTTGACTAATCCAAATCTTTCACATGTTTCGAGACCAAGGGATTCGGGATTATTGTGTCAGAAATCTAGGAAAATAAACCACTTCCTAACTCCGTTCGATAATAGTGGGAAATTATCAAAATGGCGATAACCGATGCCTCAAACCACACAATAGGCCAAAATTCATCCAGGCCTAAAAATCTCTGCTTTTATGATGATTGGCTAGGTGCTATTCGGGAGAAAGATCGCAAATCACATAGCACATGACTGCGAGGAGAATCTATAATCCTCAATGTAGGACAAAGAAACGGGAATGGCATGAGCAACATCAAAAATTCTAGCCTGAGAAAAAGATATCGTTGCATAAGAGAAATAGCTACAAACTTTCATCCATGTAGCAGTGCTATTTGCAACGAATCCGGTCAATTAAAAATGGGCACTAAAACCGTCTTCGAACCGTCAACGCGATATTAACGTCGAAATTTAACCACCACTTCCTCCATCATATGTTGAAGTGCGGAACGTGATATCGCAGATGAAAAATTAAAAGACGCCAGGTGAGAATGGTATCTGCAACGTGCAAATGTGCAAACATGGCGGCGATTTTCTGTTCTAACGCATGTTTCAGCTAATATCGACAATTTGGTCTAGAAAATAAATCGGCGGCTCTTATTATTGTCCACTTCTAAAAAAGGGAGATCGATTAAACTGCAACAGGCTTTACTGAACACAGGCTACAAGGTTTTGGACAACATAGTAGCGGCAAACTTATCAACTTGACTATCAGTGTCGTTTTTGGTCCTAATAGATCAACGACCGGTCAAACTTTTATGCTGAGGATTGTGCTGGAGAAATGCTATACGAAATTGAAATACCTGTACATAGTCTATTCATAGACTTCCAACGGGCGTACGACTTCATTAAGAGGAAACGTTATAGAACTAATGTCCTATACTTGTGCATACCGTCAAAATTGGTTTCAATGTTCCCTTTTAATGGAAGGCTCAATATGTAAAATATTCGAATACCTTCAAGATAACATCTAAGTTAAAGACAATAACAACAAGGAGTCCTCCATTTATTGGAGTTAACTACCCAACAAATATGCCTTCAGATCAATGAGGCGAAGACACGGTCATCGCAGAAGGCACGCGTGGAGACTTTGTTTCTGGAGATACACAATATCAAAAGGAGAATGAGTTCAAATACCTATAGGATCACTGATCACTGAAAAAAACTCCTTTTTTATGGATGTTTTGTCGAGGATCGAAGCAGGCTACCGAGTATTGAACACCAATATCAAAATATTCAAGTCTCCTCATATATAACGCAAAATAAAACTGGGCATCTAATATGTTGTGATCTGCAAAGCGCTGATCAGACCAGTTATCACCTGTGCTTAAGAGTCTTAGCACTGATGGCACAAAACATTTAGAAAATTTCTGTAACTGACCGTAAGACCATAAGAAAATTTCTCCGTCCAGAGATCAAAAATGATCTCGATAAAATCTTCGTTCACAAAGTCGGACCACTAAACAGGCCTTGGAGTCGGCACCAACGAAAGTAGCACCTACCCGATGGATGGACGCCGTTAAAAGGGACCTTAACACACTCGGTCACCGTGTCTGAGCATTGTTGAGGCGGCCAAATCTCATAATAGGATGTAGCGCCAGCGGAGACGGACTGCACTGAAGTGAGTTTGTCAATAGTTATTGCCGGAAAAATGTTAGTATACAAATTTCCTGTGGGAAATCTGGGAAAATTTGTTTTTCCAAAAATAATTAGAAGCTAATGATAGACTAATTTCACATCAAGTTTCTTAGGTTTTCTTTCGGGAAGCATTAAATGATTTGAGAGACAGAGGCAAATTTCATACCAATTTGAAAGATATTTTGAGATTCGCGGATTTTCCAAAATTTTTTACGAGAAGGTAGGGCGATATTTTACTACATATAGCATTTGAGAAAAGTCTTTAATGCTACCCATGGTAACTTTTGGCCGATCACCATCGTGCATTACCGATTTTGTACTTTCAGCTGGAAACTTTCGGCTAACTTTAATTGTGTTTATCGAAGTAGGTTACTGTTTTCTGGGTAAACAGTAATTTAGCAGTAGACTTTGTAGTGGTTTGGCTCCATAGAAACCGTGCCAAAAAAAGGCGATGTCCAAACGGGTTTCATTAGGAATTTCTTTATTGTACGGTCAAAAGCTCCGCTAGTACATTTATCGAAGAGAGAAAAAGAGCTGCAGGTACACAAAAAAATGTTATTATTCCTACAAAATAGATTAAATGTGTGCGAAGTAAAAGCAGCTCCATTATCACAGGCTATCACAGAGACTACACCGCGAATTCAAATGATGTGGATTAAAGGATGTCAACTCCACACCTCTTCGAAAATGAATCGAGTTGTTGTATATCATGAATGAATCGGTGTTTTCGGGTTTTCTAGACGTATAACTGGACAACGTGAACATCTTAGAATAGTTGATTTAATATTAGAATCTAAATCTGGCCACCAAAAATAGTTTCTTGTCAATGTTTATCTTCAGTTTCATTTAATCCCTTAAAATCGAGGCATAGGCAGTTCACGTTTTTCTTCTCGAACTGCCTAGACATCAAAATAAGGTATAGGACGCTTTCGATCCCTTTTCTTAAGTTGAATCTTAAAGAAGTCTACAAATCCTTACAGAACAGGTTTAACCTAGGAATTTGCAGATGAAGGGAAACCATGTTCGAATCAAACTGCAGAAAAATTAGGTTCACCTGTGTGAGCCACGCTCAGTTTAAAATAAATTTTTATATGGTTTGGCAATCTCAGTGACGTCTGATGGTCGTCTGATGGGTAAACCCCTTGAACTGTTATATTTCCATGGGAGTGATTTGTAAAAGGAGTAACGTTACATTTTGGTTATTATCCCGCACATCGACCCTCACCGCATCCAACATTTCCACGGTGCTACGTTGCAAAAAGGCAATGCTCATAAAACCGGACATTAAAATCTAAAATCTGCATTTGTCCTTCGATTACAATGGTTCGCACCACTAAAATAAAAAGTGTTGGAACCTGTATAAGTTGATCCAACGTGCGTTAGGATCGCTCGATTAGTTCGATCAATTTTATTGAAAATCAAGTTTTTGTGTTCCGATTACAATGGTTCGTACCTCTAATAATGGGTTATTGAAGCGGTAATAATTGATCCTTCAGGCGTTGGAATTACTCCGACCAATTTCATTGAAATTTCATTTTTTGCGAAATCACTAGGACAATGCTAACCAATCCGAACGTTAAAATCGAAAATCTGCTAGTCCACCAATTTCATAAAAAATTTATCTTTTGAGAAACCACCAACCAAGGCTATGCTCACAAAACCTGAAGATAAAATATAATATCTGCATTTGTGATCCGATTGTAATAGTTCGTACCTCCGATTACAATTCGTCGAACTAATTCTGCAATCGGCAAACCAACCAATCGCACAGCATTCTTTTGAGAATATCTTCCTTTCCAGTTGAGGGGCTATTTGGGTATGTCGAAAATGATGCGCGACTAACATCAAAATCATCGATGGCACCAATAAGAAACATTTTATTTGATGTGACACAACGGCTGTAGGCAGTTTTGTATCTGGTATCTCTTTACCCATAATCCGTTAACACACAACAGCGAACCAATTCATAATAATTGTTGTTTTTGGTGATTTAGAATTTCACTTCCATCGCGTGTGTCGAATTTTATCAGATAATCGGGTAAGGAATATCAAATGTCGTAGTGAAATTTCATTATCATGTTCCAGAACTGTGCTCAAATATTCATTAACAAATTCATTGCAATCGTCCATTTCAAATTACATCACACTCGGATAAAAAAAATAGGCTGATTATATTCTTACCAAAACACCAGTAAAATTATTTTAGTAATTGTTTAATAAATAGCTTTGTTCTATTCCAGTTGGAATTTTGGAATTTGAACAAACTAGTTTGAGCATTACCCTAAATCCATTCGAATTTATCATGTTCCCGAATTGTATCTAAAATACCACCATAACCGGTGATATATCAGAAATTTTTTAAATGAACTTACCATCCAAAATCCAAAATTACTTTATAAGTGTTACAGAAATGGCCATATTTCGCCATAATAGTCAATGATATTTAAGGCCAATACACCCAACAGACTAACAGAAAGCCAGTTAACAAATAATTGTGCAAAAACCAAAAGAAACAATTGTCCGTGATTTAGTAAACAGAACAAAATATAAAATTGACAACAACAACTATGAACCAACTTAACAACAACAAATTTTTAATGGTAAGACACGAAAACTTTGCTTAATGGGCATTAAATTCTGCGCGAAGGAATACTTAACCTAACAATTTTTACTGGTCTGTCGTATATTTGGGGTCATGAAACAAAACAGAATAACCGAAGAACCATTAGAATTTCCTAACAGTCAATTTAAATTAGCCCGTTTTCACATTTAGACCGTTTATACATTTCGCATGGTAGAGATAGTAACATAAGAAGATTGTTGATTTAAACAAATAAAATAGCAAAATGTTTTCTTCTATTTTTAGGTAAATTAAAACAACATCGACTTCCTAAATTAGGATTTTGCATATATCAGAGTAAGTATTTTTTGAAACCAAATTGATGAATAAAAGAACAACAAACGGTTTACTTATTTAAACCCTTTTATCTCTTACGGATAGTAGTATTTACAAAACCAATATAAAGTACCTTAAACTCTCTCTCTCTCTCATCTTGATTTTATGTCTTTATCATTGCAAAAAAACAGTCGTCCATAATGCGAGGCAATACATCACTTATACATATACAAGCATAGCAAAATAAATAACTAAAATTATTTACCGTATACGATAAAATTGTTACCTCCATTTTGCATCGTCACTATCATCACCATTATCATCGCATTCCATTTAAAAACATAATAATAATAATCATAAAATATCGTCAAACCTTCCAAGTAAAAGCTCAACGAATGATAACATTTTGCGAAAAAAGCACAAACAAATAGCGTTATCACACACCATATATCTTTCCATCCATCCAGATATAACTCAACGCTCTGTTTGTTTACTAGAAAAAAAAACCCAAATAAAAAAAAAAACGCTAACGGTAAACAAGACTGAATCACTATAAAGATAAAAAAAAATACAAACGTCATACAGGAAAATGTTTTTCTTTTTTACCTTTCTAGTATTTTATATAAACTAAATATGATTCGTACGTTGCCATCCGCTTCCATATATTGTACGAAGCGAACGATGGCTGAGTGTTAATGGCTTCAAATTGTATTTTATTATGTTGATTGTCGCATATGTGTGATAATAATCTAAATAAAATATTAAGATAAATGAATTCATATTTCACTTCGATGTATAATCAATTTAAAAACCATTTTCAATACATTTTCCCAACTCACAACTTAGTTTTCAATTTTATTGCTGTGTGTGTGTGTATATTCAAATTTTAGTTTTCGTTTTACCAAAGTACCACCAATTTCGATCAATTGGTAAAGTACTTAAGAATACACAATATGTAGTGTAAAATTGTTATCGATTTTACAATTTTCCGCACCATCCTTACAAAAATACATTTGGCTTTTCTTCTTTCTATTTTGTTCGCCACACTTCATTCTACTTTCAAAAAATAAACGCCTGCAAAAAAAAAAGAAATCAATGATTTTCTGATTATAAATCTGTTTGTACAAAAGCTTTAAAAGCTCACCTTTTTTTTATATTTAGCAACAAACATTCCGGTTTATTGAATACATTAAACAAAAATGAAATTTTAAGATTTTTGACATAAACTTTACAAATTTTTGTGTTAATTGTTTAATGAAAATTCTGCAAAATAACTGGATTCTTAGCACTGTATAGTGAAACGAAAAAAATATTATTTTGGTTTTATACGAACAGAAGAAGAAAAATGCTGAGTTCTTATTTTTTATGTCTAAATATACAATGAAATAATTTTATGTTAATGAAGTTGAGTGATTCAGGTAATTAGGTTTGTTTTTTGTTTGTATTTATGTGTGTCTAGCGACAGCATAATTATTATTTTAAAATGACTGATTCGTAAATATAAATAAAATTGTTTGACATATTTTTTGTGTTTCGCCTACGAATTTTCAATTTATTTAAGTGCGACTTTAGTACGTAGCTTGTGAATGCGAATAAATAATGATCAATCATATTCAAGGTGCCGCGGATAATAAAATTGTGACGTGTACTAATCAAATGAAAACAAATTATTATTTCGAATTAACTTTGTTTAATAATATGATATAAATTTATTTGTGTGGAGGTTGGCTGTATAAAAGAATTTGTGAGGTTATTTGTAAGTCAATTTTTATATGGACTTGAATGTCAGATTTTGCTTTGATTAATTGCAGATGTATACCAGCCGTTTAATGTTGGAGTTAAAATAGGTGATATTATTATTCGTTAGTATAGCTTTACTTGTCCATTGAGTTGGCATATAAAAGAATCATTAAATCCTAAATATAGATTAAGCTGATTGGATTAATAAAAGTTTCACTTAATCTGAAACTCGTTATCTGTTACACCCTTAACTTATTGGGCAAAGAATTCACCACTATACTAGCTATAAAAATGTGTAAATGTACTTTAGAAGCTTTTAAGTTTAGAGTAAGCAAAAATAGATACCAATTAAATTCGCTCAAGCAATTCTTTGTATAATCCAGATCCAATTTTGTTAAATATTCAATATCAAATGTTTAATTAGACCGGTATGATAATGGTTCCGATTCAAATGGTGGCAATTTTCAAGTCTTTTTTTTTAATTGATTGATTGAGAGTGGACGGCCAAACCTAAAACAAACATCCCGGAATGCCCTGAGTCAGCCGTACATCCTAAAGTATCGACCCGTTCCCAGACACCTAAATAATCGATAGTTGGTACGTTTTTGTTAGTAATATATTTAGTAAAATAGTTAACTCTAGACAACACATCTAACTAAAAGTTTATTGACTGCTTAATTCCTGGAAAGTTGAAAATAGCAGTTTTTCAGAATTTCTGGTACACGTTTTGCTGATCAAATCTCTTATTGAGTCTCCTTTCTATCTAGTCATGCTCTGTTTTACTAAAATAAAAACATTTTATATTAGCTCTACTTGTTTACCCCTTGAAAACTGCCAAAATCTTCAAATTTATCAATAATGTTCATGAAAGCTTTAATCGGCTCGGTAAATGTCTGAAAGGATTGCAACATCTGTCTGAAACACATACAAACCCATAAATATATTATACACAGTGGCGTAACTACAAATTTTGGCCCAGCCCGCAACATTTTTTTGAAACCTTAAAAATGGTTCTTGTGTCTACGCACAAGCAAAGCTATTAGTGAAAAATTTATTTCTAGTCTCGGATTAATTAATAGAATCTGATGTTGAGAGTAGATGACACGAAACATATTGCAACTCAATGCTCTGACGATTTTTAAATAAATCGATGAATCATCACAAATTTCGAATATAATTTTAAAAATATTGAGAATTTCGAAATAATCTCAAAAATTGTTGAATTTTTAAAGTATCTTGAATATTCTTGAAAGTTCGCCAATATTGAATTATTCGTAAGAATTGTTAAAAAAATTTTATAAGCATTTTCCATAACTGTCAATTAGTTTTAACTTAACTTTTTAACGTTGAACCGTTTTGTTATTTTTAGGTTTTTCCTAAAATGTTTTATGTATTTGCAAAAATGAAAAACTGTTAATTTTATAAGCTTTTAATTATCAAAGCTTTTTTATCCAAACCATTTTACTCAGAAATATGGTTTTACAAAGGGTGACGAAATGTTGGCTAAAATTTAGAATATTTATTCTCAAAGTTAATCATCAATCATCAAAAGCTTTTTTAACCAAACCATTTAACTCTAAAATTTAATATTATAAAGGAAGGTGGTATTTTAGGATAAATTTAGAATGTTTGTGTTCAATGAGCTTTAAGCTTGATAATTAAATTATACCTTTTGGGTGTGAATAATTTCAGGTTTTTGTTAAAATGTTTAATAGGAAAAAATTATGTATTTGCATAAAACGATAAGAACTATTAGTTTTAAGAGCTTTCAATTAGAAAAGCTTTCTAAACGAAAGCATTTTACTTAGAAATTTAATTTTATAAAGGTAACGAAATTAAGGGACAATTTAGTATATTTGTTCTCAATATAAATTATTAAGAGCTTTTAGTCAAACCAAACCATTTTACTGGAAACTTATTATTATAATATAAGCTTTTTTTGAATCAAATCATTTTATTTCGCAATTCAGTATTGAAAAAGGCAACGGAATTTTGGGATAAATTAAGAATATTTGTTTCCAAAGAGCTTTAAGCTTGATAATTAATTCATACTTTTTTCGTTTGAACATAATATTTTTGAGCTTTTTAATAATTTCAGGTTTTTAATCAAATGTTGGCCAAAATTGACCATGAGTTAGTTCCAGAGGGTCAAGCGGTCGATAAAGCATACTAGTTGGCCATTTTGAGTCGTCTACGTGAAGTAATTGAATGGATTTTTCACCACGATAAAACAAAGGTCATCGCTCAGCCACCGTACTCGCCAGATTTGGCACCCTGTGACTTTTCCCGTTTTTCAAACACAAATATTAGCTCCGGAGAACGCGTTATGAGTCGAGGCCGAGGCCTATAAGATGTGTATGGAAAATTAGATTAACCATTGGCATGCTTGTATTGGCTCAAAAGGAGCCTATTTTTGAAGGGGATAATAAAGATTTGTATTAAACGGTATATACAAATGTTATTGTTTTTACCAGTTCGGGTCAAATTTGATCAGATGGTATTATGTAAATATCGATTGATCTCGAACAGTTCAGCTTCTCCGCTTTCTCAAAAGCTATCAAAATATGGTTGGAGCTAAACAAACCAATTGAGTATCTTGTGTTTCTTCTCAATTTTTATGAAAATCACAATGACATATCGCAAGTTACTAACACCAGCAGATTACTATAAGTTCCCTTGTTCAAATCAAATTTAACCTTTTGTAAAAGAAATTTTATCTGTTGAGAAATCAAATTCAACCTCTTTTAATCAAAACTTGATTTGTAAAAGGTTATATTAGTTTGGCTAAAAGCTCAACGGAGTTACGCAAAACGTATAATACAAAAAATTAACCCAGCAAACACTAAATGCGTTGTCGTTTGATGTCGAAAGCTTTTATTTTAAACTAGTTTCGGTCAGGCACCAGTCATAGGCATTTTTATTTCTATATAGTCAGAACCGGGGAGAAATGATTGAGCCTATCTTAAAAAAATATCTAATTGCAACAGGAACGATTTCTTCTGTTTCGAATAATTAGATCACCGTATTCCCTTAAAAATTCTTTTAAAAGTGTACCGTTTACACTTTAAGCTTAATCTGTGCTATCTATTCCTAAATTTTAAGTAATAAACTAAATCTCATGGGCCCCAACAACTGTGCCCCCCCCCCCCCGCGGCTCTGTGAGCTGCGGTTACCTACGCCACTGATTATACACATCCAGGATTAACTGCAGAGCTTTTGTCTAAAAAGTCAAATAGAAGATAAAATTTGTCTTTAGTGATACAAATTTATCAAAATTGCTCATTCCACAGTTTGGCGACGCTTTTGGTCATCGCAAATTGCGTGATCCAACTATTTTGAAAAGTTTTTAAGTTTAGGAACGAACTGCTGAGCTTTTGCCAAAAGTAAGGCTATATTTGTATTAAGCATGAAAAATACATCGGAATAATCACATTCCAGACTATTGCGATGCCTTAAGTGATCGCATACTACGCAAAACTATTTGTTTTTTTGAGAAGTTTTTGGAGGTTAGGAATAAATTGTGCAGTTTTTAACCAAAAGTAGGGTTATATTCGCATTTAGCGATAAAAAATACATCGGAATATGCTCATTTCAGACTTTTGTAATGCCTTCTGTAATCGCAAACTATAAAAAACTGCTCAATATATGGAAACATTAATCAAAGACTCGAGACCAAAAGAAAATCTTTGAATAGGAAGCATATAATAATCACTGTGAGATAGACAAACAAAAGTATCAATTTTAACGCCTCCAATAATCAAACGGTTTTTGCCTCAATATTGCCATCAAAATAAGCAATTTTAAACATTCAATGAAGTATCATGTAAAAGAATCCCTCCTTTGTCCATCTTTACAAAAATCCATTTTTGTTGAATGTGGAAATCCATATTTGATTATAGTATAGGATATTAGAACATTAGTAATGATAAAATTTGTTAAGGGTCAAGGGGATATCGGATGGTGACCTTTCATTCGACCTTGACTTTGACCTTCAAGGTCATCTGAAGGTCAGACTGATGAAGGTCGCAAAATTTTATGTTCTGATAGAAACTTTATGCTTTTCTTTTGAATGACTTTCAGAGGTTAGTTCAAGGACAAATTACTAAATAACAAGAAATAATCAGCAAATAATGAATTTTAAAGGGGAATGTACTAACACAATACTAACTTGGTACCTTAGGTCGTGGTCCAACAACTTTAAATTAAGTTATTTCCCATTAAAATTCATTATTATCTCATTATTCACATTATTTAGTAATTTATGCTTGAACTAACATCTGAAAGTCATTCAAAAGATGAGGCTAAAGGTTCTATCTGAACATACAATTTTCCGATCGGGCCTACTCCGGGGTCAAAAATAAGGATTTTTAAAAAAATCAAGTCAAAAGTGGATTATATCCTAATAGATGGATTTTGTCAAAATGGATTATGATGTAGTGGGTTTCGTGTTTAACTCTCATGTAGCCTATAAATATACAAAGGGACAAAAAACCAACCGCAAACGTACCAATCGCCTGATAATTTGTTTTAGAAACCTAGAATCAACTACTTGACACTTGATGAGCACAATTCGCTGCTCACATTCAATTCATTTTTGCTTTTCATCGTTTTTAATGAGCAGATCATGTTTTGGTTGCATGTTGGTTGCCCGTGTTCGCTTTTATTATTAAACGGGTACGGGAGTGGGATTGTGGAAGAGTCGATTGAAGCGAATACGACTGCAACTACAGATATATTCGGAAACAAATAATATTGTAATGAATTTTATAATATTTATAAAGCGTATTTATAAAATAAATTCATCAGAAAACTTCACAGTCACGTTCTTGTCACTTGAAAAATGGGCATGTCAAGAATCTCTTGTCAATTCTACATTTGTCGTTTCAGGTGACTTAAGGTGAAAGAAAGGACTTCGACAATAGAATTATTGATGCTATGTGACTTTAGTCATCTAAAGTGACGTAACACGACTTCGGTAACTAAGGTGGAAATAATCATCTTACTGATCATCATGCAACTCAACTTAAAGCATTAGGCAGCTATCAAGTAACTTCGAACAATTTTCATTTTTATTGAAAAATCTGGAAAACATATTCAACAATTTTGAATAATCTGCAATATCACCGGAGTAACCTCGATGTAATATCGAAAATCTCGAATAATCTTGAATATAAATTTGGAAAGTATCAAATATCCTCCAAACATAGCAGACAAATGCCATTCAAGTTATCGTGAACCATATCGTGCCATTCAAGTTATATGGAAAAAGTCGAATGTTCTAGATTCTTCTAGGATAAATATAATAAGAAAAATCTTTCTAGATTGTAGAATAACAAAAACGATATCTATATAGCACATGTAGCGAAAATCATGGTTAAAAGCTCGAATATAATTTTATTATTCTTCAATAATCTAGATATTCACAAAAAAATTCGCATATTCCACAAAGAACTATAGTTTAGACCTAAAACCCTAGAATAATTTTGAGAAATCAAGAAGTTGTAAGAATCTCGACTAATCTGGGAAATACCGTTTAGTCTTTACAAAAAATAAAATAATTTCCAACATCTTCGATATCAAGCTCTATACTAAACACTATTTATATCTGGAAATCTATAAATCAAAAAATCTTGAGTTTCAACAAAAAAAAAAAAATCGTCCTTACTCGTAATTCAACTCCAAATTAAACTCGAATAATAACAAAAATCTCGAATGAAACGAATTCTACAAAATTTCGAATAATAAACTTAAAAACCTCGAAGAATCCTAGAAAATACCAAAAATTTCTTTTCCAATGTCTTACAAATCGAGTATATGTACGCAAGCGAAAACTCGAATAATTTGAAAAAGCTCGATTAATTTTAAAATTCTATAGAATGACTGCTGTATTATAAAAAACAATCAAATAATAACGAAAATTTCGAATAAGCTGATTTCTAAAATAACCTTGAAAGTTAAAACGCCTTAAAAACCTCAAATAATATCGAATTTGAATATTATCAAAAAGTTCAGATTTGTTGAATGCTAACCAAATAAAAAACTTGAATTTCGAGGAATCCACATACATAATTCAATGTTATTCTCAACGCTTGTGTTTCAATCCAAACGATACTTGAATTATATCGAAAATCTTGAATAATCTCGAACAGTTTTAAACTCTTCAATAACATTTAAATACACTCCTCGAAAATTGTGCTAAATAAATCTTGTAATCCCCATAAAGGCCGTTCTATTATATAAAATTAATTTTATTTAAAAAAGACTGGGGGGTTTACCCCCCCCCCCCCCCCTCTCCCCCTCCTACCCCCACCCTTTTCCTTAAATTCGGAGATCGATATGACCGAAGTTCGATTATGAGACAGTTTATAAGTTACGAGAACATGATTATGTAGAGGGGATACGTACTCGACAGGAATTGTACTATAACTTGTAGTAGTGTTTTCATTATTATGTAATAAAAAGGAAACAATATCATATTTTGTTTAAATTACATTTTAATAATAATAAACACACCAATTACGTTTCAGTACATTTTTGGGTGGGGTGGAAAATAGTAGCGGTACATAATTTCGCATTTTAAAATAACTTTTTAATATCAGTTCACAATTTCTTGATTGGATTTAGATCTAGCGGTTGTAGTTGCCAATCCAGAAACTGAATTTTATTTGTGCAAAAGATTGATGTATCTTTTGCCTTGCTACTAGTAGCAAAGTATTACAAAATACTAACTTATGAATCGGCCATCCATATTTTTCTTTATACCGAATCATTTTAGTTCAACCTCCAAGGCGAATTTTAATCGTTTTCCAGTATGTCGTTTTGCGCTAAAAGAAGCTGAAACAAGGATACAAAATGACAGGCCAGCTAGAGGCAAACAGCCATCTAGTCTCATTTAAATCCGTATTTCACGTTTTTTATATCTGCTTATTTTACATCAAATTTTTAACGTCCTGGCATGATACCTTGTTGTTGTCAAAACACTCTGTGAGTCTTTGTTCTTGTCAAATCTTTTAAAATATAAAATAAATGTAATTTTATGATTAAGCTTCATTTTAATGCCTTGATTGTGTTGGTCAAACTTCATATAAATATGAAAGCTAGCAATACTGTATCATATGAAGGTAGTTCCGGCTACGATTTATTTGACTTTGGAGGAAAATAGAAATCATGGTCAGGATAATATGAGAGTAATTGGTAATCCGAAGCGGTATTCCATATGTCATTAGATCATTTGACGTCGTAAAGCCTCAGTGTACCATTGAATGTAAATTGCACTTTTGCTGTATGCTTTTCATTTTTAAGCTGTAAGCTCCATTGAGAATAATGCTGGCTTTTCGATTTCATTTGCTTCTAACAATCGTAATAGTCTACGTCATTTTAATTGTCATTTATGAAGTCGAACTCGAAAAACAACAACATGTAAGATAAAACAATTGTCAATCGTCGTGATCGTCATTTAAGAAATTTTAACTTTAATATAGCTTTCACCAATAGTAAAAGCTATAAACAAAATCACTGTTTTTATTTGTAAATACTAATTTATTAGTATAGCTTAAAGTATAACTGTTGCTCGAAATTAAGCTTAATCGCTATGCAATTTTTGGATGAACTCTAGCTTATTAATTATATTTACATATACGTACATAGGTAAACGTAAAGATGTTAAAACTCATATTATTTTTGCTGAAAATTGTTTAGAGCTTTCTGAGCCCAACAATCATTCATTTACGGGTTCCATTTTTATTTTTCAAATTGTTTTACTGCAACAATCATTATTATTATATAGTCATCATTTTTTTAGGTGTTTTAGTTGTAATACCTATTTATATAGGCTAGGCCTAAAAGGCTGTGAAGTAGCAACTGGGTGCTTTCACTAGTACGATATTCCAAACTGATAAACTATTAAAGGAACATAAAATTTAGGATAATGTTTATGGTATATAGTAAAATAATTTAAGTTACAATCATTTTTGCAAAGCTTTATAAGCTTTTAATGTAAGCTAAAGCATTACTTTTAGTAAGTATAGCAATAATCAATTTGGCTTTGTATTTAGTTCTTATAAATACCAATTTTACATCAAATTTGTAATAAAACCAATTTGATAAACCTTTGTTGTCAAGATACTAATAATAAATCGTTGTTGTTGTCAAATTTTCTACGATTTATTTTATATTTTTTTTTTATTTTTTTATTATTAGGCCTTGGCTCTTACAAAATTAGAGCCATATTGCCATAAATTCAAATTTGTATTACAATTTTTATTTACATTGTTTTAATTCATAATCCATATTTTAACCAAAAAATGTTTAATCTTTAAAATGGATCCGGATTACTCCCTACACATATTCTGTCGACTACTGCTTATTTGTATCAAATTGCTATTCCACTCATCCTAATAAATTCATACATTTCCTTGTAAGCCAAAAAATAACCCTCATTCATTAAATCACTTAGATTTCTTGCATTCCGAAGGATGTTGAACTTAGATCTATATTGGCTATATCTGGGACAAGCCAATATGAGATGTTCAACATCCTCCACACTTCCACACAACTCACAATCTTTGTCCTCACTCAAATGACGTTTCCACAAGCATTCCTTCCAGTTTCCATGGTTCAGCCTGATTCTCTCAACCGTTCGCAACATTCGCGTATCTCCTCTGAGCTCCTTAAAGAACGGAATTCTCAAAGGAGTACCACGGAGCACGCTGTACTTCATTCCTTTCGTTAGACTTTTCTCGTTAAATTCACTCTCCCATTTTCTCCACAGATTCATTTGAAACATTCGAAGTACATCTCTTGCATCATTCCTTTCGTACTCCTGAACCATGTCATTCAATGTACCCTTTTTAGCTAACATATCGGCTCTTTCATTCCCTTCGATCTGTCTATGTGATGGGATCCATTGTATGGTCACATCACGTTGACAGTCTCGAACACATTCAAAAATTAAATCAACATACACATTGCCTTCCCTTCCACCTCCACATTTTAGCAAACATAAACCACTCTGGGAATCGGAAAATATTACTATTTTCCTTTCCCCTTCATTCACAGCCAGTTTAATTCCTTCAAACATTCCAATCAGTTCAGCGTTCATTATACAGATGCTTTTGTCCACTTTAAAATAATTTTCCACATTCTTACCAGGCATAAATACACCAACACCCACTCCATTCTCATTCACACTAGCATCTGTATAAACTATATCATCTTGCACGTACCGCTGACTGATTTTCCCAAACATAATTTTAGCGAGAACTTCATTCATTCCCTTATTAAATTCCTCCATATTCAAACAAACAGTAAGATTATTAGGAACGGGTTGCGGACCAGCATTGCCTATACTCAGAAACATGTTCAAGTTTTCAAGTGCAATTCTAGTTCTATATGTCGGTTTGTACACCGTCCTATTTTGTAATCTTACTATCATCTCGTTCCAAAACTCATTTTTCTTTGTTATCATTCTCACCGACTCTCTCACTGTGATCCACTCTCTCTTGTAATCGAGAGGTGAATCACCCATTTCAGACCACAGAGTGTGTATTGGGGTTGAGTTAATCGCCCCCAATACCACTCTTGCACATGCATTTTCTACTTTCATTAATTGGCTAAAAGCCCCTTTCGAACCATTCCCATACACACTAATACCATATCCAATTTTGAAGGATATAAGGGCCTTCCTTAACATGTCAGTCACACTCGGATGAGCGCCCCATTTAGGTTTGCTCACCCGTTTAACCACATTTAAACGTTCCTTGCAGTTATCTGCCAAAATTTTCATGTGCTTCCCAAAATTCATACGTCTATCAATCCAAATACCCAAATACCTGTACGCATTTACTTGTTCAATACTTTGACTATCAACACTTATATTAACATTTGCAACGTTTGTTCTGAAACTCATATAAGCACACTTATTAGGATTCACTCTCAGATTCAACATTTTAAGTTTTTGAATTATATCATCTACCCCCTTTTGCGCTCTTTGAGCCGCCACATCAATACTTCTCCCTTTTCCAATTACTACAAAATCGTCTGCAAATTGCAGAACGATTTGATTGTCTGTATTGATGTGGTGTATCTCGCTGGTATATAGGTTGAACAGAGCTGGAGATATTCTACTCCCTTGCGGAAGTCCAATATTTGCATCTCGCTCCAACCTAAAACCACTTCCATTCAGAACCATTTTTCTATCAGTCATGAAATCTTTTATCCACATACATACTTTCCGTGAAAATCCAAAATTCGATAGAATTTGTTGTAATTTCCACGGAACCACATAATCATAAGCTCTTTCAATGTCCAAAAATACCGCAACAGCTTTCAAATTATCCTTTCTTACTTCCCAAACAAACTTTTCCACACACTCAATTGCAGAGTGGTTCTTTCGAAATCCAAGTGTTGTCGATGGCAACAAATTATTTTCATTCACAAAATCTTCCATGCGCTCTTTCATCATTCCATTTAAGATTTTTATTAAAACATTCAACATACATATGCCTCGATAATTTGTTGCCACATTTGGATCTCTATCCCGTTTAGGGATGGGAACCACCCTGCTCTCTTTCCATTTGTCCGGTATTTTTGATCCCATCCACACTTTGTTGAGTATCTCAAGCAAATTATGTTTTGCTGAGTCACTCAACAACCGAATCATTTTGTAACTTACTCGGTTCGTCCCTGGAGTGGTAGATTTTAATCTATCTAACACCCTCAGGAACTCTCCCCATTCATACTTACAATCCATTCTTTCATTTCTACTCATTTTATCAACTTCATTTATTACATTCAAATCATTGCTTACATTCAATACCATTCTTACAAATTCTTCACCTTTTTCTCGGTTCTCACATACCACATTGCTCACCTTAAAATGTTTACCATTCACCCTATTAAACAAACTCCATACATCCTTAGTTGTGGTTCTATGTGTCATTTGGGACACATATTCCCGCCAACTTTTCCTTTTTGCTCTGCGAATAGCCTTTTTCAATTTACCATTCATTTTACCATACATAATCTTATTCTCACTACTCTTATTCCTATTAAATTCACGCAAGGCTATTCGCTTCCTTTCATACCAGTATTGAACTTCATTGTTCCACCAACCATTCACATTAATATCTTTCATATCCACAATTTTTGTACACAATTTATTTACCCGTTCAATTTCACTATCTAACTGGCTTTGATTTATTTCATTTTCTCCGAGAATCTCATTCATTTGATTCACCCATTTCCTATTATTCATTAATTCACGTTTTTTCCTAAACACTCGATTATCATTCATGATCATTTTGATCATGAAATGATCACCACCCAAATTCTCTTCTTCAACATTCCAAGTGACCCGGCAGGCCAGTTCAATAGTTGTCATAGACAAATCTATTGCGCTGGCCGTGCCTCCCACATTCGCCATTCTAGTTGGCCTCCCATCATTCAAGAGCACCATATCGGAGTCTTGAATCAGGTCGGCCAACTGTTTTCCTCTTGCGCAATTGTCTAAACAACCCCACATTCTCGCATGCGCATTCATATCTCCACATACAATCAGGTCACTTTTATCTCTCACCCACTCAAACAATTTTTAAAATCACTCAAGGCTTTTTTCCTGTCATCTTCATCACGCACCTGGGTTACATACACGCTCACTAGTAACAGATTTCTTTCCAAATTCGTCGTTGAGGCAGCAATTGCTTCAATCACCTCAAAAGCGGGTAACTGTATCTCTTGAAGCGTCAGATTTCTGTCGTACATTATTGCCACTCCACCGTAACCATCGCTTCTTGGTTTGGAAAGAAATCTGTACCCTCTCACATTCAACGTCTTGTTCATTCTTTTCCACGTTTCGCTTATAAGCATCACATTCACTTTATTATTGGCCAGATAATTTTCAAACATACATTTTTTCGCGTAAAAACTTTGTATGTTTATCTGGCCAACAATAATTCTTTCACTCATGTTTCACATTCACACAAATAACAATTTGTACATACCAATTAAATATGTGCAGGGAGAATCCATTCATTAGTTTAACAAAAATAAATTTAAAAATAAATAAATTTTGTTGCATAAAAAATGTTGTTGTTGCATCCTTCAATGTATAATAATTGTTGCATTTTGTTGCAACAAAAATGTATGCTGCGCGTTGTCCAATTACGTGTGATGAATATTGTTTTTTTTTTGTTTTTTTTTTGATTTTTTTATATTGTGTTTACGATTACATCGTAAAACGTGACCATACTATCCGGTTCCCTCCGTTTTATTTTTTGAAGGTGGTGTTGGTGCAATAAAATTATTATTTTTTGCATTTGCACTCGTCATTGCCATATTATACTGTTCTGTGAACGCAATTCTATTTTTTGTATTTGTGTATCTTGTTTTTTTGGCGGGTCGACCGCGCTTGCCAATATTTTCATCTACATCCTCGCTTTCCGTATCCATACACGATGAGTCGGTTTGCTGTTTTATTGTGTGCAAATGATCTCTAATGTTAACTATTTTTTTTGTAGATTCAATTTTGTTTTCGTCCTCTGTGTGTAGCATGTTGATTTTTGCTACATCGCTATATTTTATTGGTTCTTTATTGTTAGTCGATGGTAACGTATTTTTGTCGCACGTGCTTGTTTGTTGTGTGTGTTGTGATTGTCCTTGCGTTTGTAAATGTTGTTCATCTGGTTTTTGTGATGTTATTGTTTGTTGTTGTGCTTGTTGTTGTAGTGGCAACTCGTTGATTGTATTGCACAATAACGGACAATCTTGCTTTTTATGACTATCTTCGCCGCATTTAAAACACCTCTCTCTCATTCCATCGTAAAAAATTCTTGCTTTTATATTTTGGACGTATATAAATTGCAAAATTTCGCGTTCGATTTCCATGTAGATACCTCTCACACCCGAAAATACCGGTAACAGCGAGTTGGCAGCAAATTTTTCTCGTCTAGTGGACAATATATTGCCAAACCGTTGCATGGCCTCACACAAAGTTTTTTCGGAAATCTCTGGTGGTAGATTGAATACCCGCACATAACGCATTACACCACTTGTACCCTTAACAGTAACTTCTGTTGTTGTTCCATTTGTATATGTAAAGATTAGTGAACTTTTTTCCAATATAAATTTTTGGTAATTTTGTTCGTTATTAAACTTGATATATATCCACCGATCGTACAAATCTTGATACAGTGTGTGTATCTCTTTGCTGGTTAATCCCACGTTCACCACAAATTGCATCATTTCCAGCTCAGTAGGCTTTGGATCCGTCTTCTGGAACTGTACCCTCGCCGTATTTTGCCTTAAACTTTCCATATTTTTATTCCACAACCTTGTTTTAACAGGTATATATATATATATATATATATATATATATATATATATATATATATATATATATATATATATATATATATATATATATATATATATATATATATATATATATATTGTGTAATGCGCAAAATTGCGCTATTTGCCTTTTGTTTGCACTGGTTTACTTTTTATTATTTATTTGTTTTATTTTATATATTTTTTCACTGTGAACGTCTGTACTCGACGGATGTTGACAATCGAATGAAATCGGATGTTACTGTTGTCAATTCTACTAAATTTTAAAACAAGACTGTTTTTCGCGGTTGAGATTAATTTTTTTGTCGTACTTGCTCAAACTTAAGCTAATTTAAATTATTTGGATATAGAAAGCTGTCAAATATCAACTAAGCTTTAATACATTTTGGAATAGTAAATTACTTAAGAAGCATTAAAAATGTAAGGTTATATTAGTTAAAATAACGTTTTGAGCTTAAAGAGCTTTAAAGCTCATATCAGTTTGATTTTTGGTTTCATTTTAAGTTTTTTCAATAGTTTTATTGCAATCATTATGATATGCTGTTAACATTTTTTAAAATTTGTTATTTCTAGTATTTACATAGGGTAAGACTAAAATACTGTCAAGTCAAAATTAACCTTTCACTAGTTCGATCTTTTAAACTGGTAAATCATTTAAGGAACATAAAATTAAAGGGAATATTTATAGAACAATCATTTATGTTATAAATATTTGTACACAGCTTTATTAATTTTTAAGTTTAAATCAAGCTACACAAAAATAACTATTCACTTATAGTAAGTGTAAGGCAATTTTTGGAAATATCAGTTTAAAATTAAATTTTTAATAAAACCAGTATGATAATATGGCTGTTGTTAAATCTGTTGGAATTTTTAATTTGTTTTTTAATTTTCAAAATCTATAACTTCATTTTGGTATCCAATCGAGTTAAAATTAAGCTTATTTAATATATTTAAATGTCTTATCCCTTAAAAACTAAGCTTTCGTCAGTTAAAATATAGCACTGTATACTAGTATTTGTGGACAGCACTTTTTGAGGACTTAAGTTGAGCACAAAATAAAATAAAATAACTTCGAAAAATGTTAAGTAATTCGTTTTAAAAATACCAACAAAAAAGCTAATTTTTTATAAAACAGGTACGATAATGTTGTTGTTGTCAACTATATTGAAATTTTATATTTTTGTATTATTTGAGTTGCACTACATTTGTGGGCCATATTTAATCAAGCGAAAACTTATTATATAAAATATAACATTGTTTAGACCTAGAAAAAATTTTTAATTTTATAAGTTTTGCTTCAATTTTAATGCAAAACTTGTTCAAAGTTAAGCCTGTTTTTTATATTTATATATATTTTGAAAACCTTAAAATCTTGACTAAGCTTTCGGTAGTCCGAATAAATTTTAAACGAAATTATTTAACCTAATAAAGTTCAACCTATTTACATGTTTAATAAAACAGAAACTTATCTTTATTATTAACATAAGTTAGACCTAGAAAAATTTCAAACTTCAACTCAGCTTTCATTAAATAGTAACAGCTATAAGTAATATAAATTATTAAACAACTGTTTATTTTTATTTACTGCTTGTGGTTAACTGTCAAATAGTTAGTAGTAGTAGAAATATTTAAAATTTGTAAAAAGAATTGTTAGCTTCCGAGTTAAGATATATGCTAAAAACTAGTATGCTATTGTTGCCAAAATTCTTAATGAAGCCTTGTAGTTAACAATTTTATTAGTAACTTAGTAGATTTGAGATTTACCTTAATAGCTGTGTAATATTTGGCAAACTTAATATAATTGATTAAATTTACATATATTTACTGAGCTTCTACTATTTATAGCTTTAATACTTGTAAGTAGTTTAACAAGCACTAAACTGTAAAGTTTTGTTAAAACTCATATCATTTTTGCCGAAAAGATCTTTAGAGCTTTATGAGCTTTTAAATTTAAAATTCATTTATAATAATCAAATATTAAAGTGGTTTCGTTTTGAGTTCCAATCTTTATGATATGTAGTCAACATTATTTTAAAATTTTTATTCGTAATATTAACATAAGATAGGCCTAAAACACTGTCAAGTCACAATTAGGCTTTCACCAGTTCGATCTTCCAAACTGGTAAATTACTAAGGAATATACAATTTAGGATTATTTTCATGATATATTAAAAGGATCTAAGTTATAGACATTTTTACAAAGCTTAAGGTTAGATAAACTTTGGTTGTAGTAAATGTAAATATTAAACAATTTGGCTTTGTGTCCAATTCTTGTAAATACTAATTTTATATCAAATTTGTTATGAAACCAGTATATAAATAAATCAAAGCCAGTTAATAGTGAAATTGAACGGATAAATAAATTGTGTACAAAAATTGTAGATATGAAAGAGATTAATGTGAATGGTTGGTGGAACAATGAAGTTCAATACTGGTATGAAAGGAAGCGAATAGCCTTGCGTGAATTTAATAGGAATAAGAGTAGTGAGAATAAGATTATGTATGGTAAAATGAATGGTAAATTGAAAAAGGCTATTCGCAGAGCAAAAAGGAAAAGTTGGCGGGAATATGTGTCCCAAATGACACATAGAACCACAACTAAGGATGTATGGAGTTTGTTTAATAGGGTGAATGGTAAATATTTTAATGTGAGCAATGTGGTATGTGAGAACAGAGAAAAAGGTGAAGAATTTATAAGAATGATATTGAATGTAAGCAATGATTTGAATGTAATAAATGAAGTTGATAGAATGAGTAGAAATGAAAGAATGGATTGTAAGTATGAATGAGGAGAGTTCCTGAGAGTGTTAGATAGATCAAAATCTACCACTCCAGGGACGAACCGAGTAAGTTATAAGATGATTCGGTTGTTGAGTGACTCAGCAAAACATAATTTGCTTGAGATACTCAACAAAGTGTGGATGGGTTCAAAAATACCGGACAAATGGAAAGAGAGCAGGGTGGAAGGGCCGGTCCAGCCATATGAGCATAACGTGCATTTGCACAGGGCGCCAATCGAGAAGGGCGCAACACCAATAAATAAAACTCATTAATATAATATCGAGTAGACGATACTATAAAGTTCATTTACATAACAAAATTCTATTTTTTAAAAATACCTCAGTTTAGCCGTCGATGTTATTTTTTTCCACATTCAATTTTTAAATTTTTAAATTTTTTTCTCATCGTACCAAACAAAAATGAAAAAAAAAAAAGTAAATTGCCATTTAAATTTGTTTTGAATAAAACATTGATATTTATGTTAAGTGGTAGTAGTAAAAACAAAAAAGTTTGAGTTTTTTTTATATGGATTTTCGTATTTACTAATACACCCTAACGTTGCTTGTGCAGATTTTTAGTATGCTCAATTTGTTTGTATTTGCTTATAGTAATTAAATAGAAAGCTAAATATTTCCTTTGTGTGTGTTTGTGTCACACTTAGAATTTTTGATTGCTATATGTGCATAAAAAAAAAATTGCTCCGAAGAAGGTGTTTCGTGTTTTACTTGTTTTTGTTTTTATTATTAGAGTATAGCGAAGGAGAAATGTATAACAAAAAAACATTTTTGTTTATTTCGTCTCCTACTCCTATAAAGTAAACATATACAGTCAACCAGATAAGTCTGCGTACGCCGCCACGTCAGTGAATAAAAATTATAAAAGCTAGTTAGCTTTGCTATTAAGATATTAAATACTCTACCTGTAACAGTAGCTTCAGGAGAACGAACCTTTTCTAAATTAAAAATTATAAAAAATTATCTTAGGAGTACAATGACACAAAATAGATTGGTGGGATTGTCTATATTAGCAATAGAAAAGGAATTAGTTGAATCTTTAGAATTTGATGAGCTAATTGAAGAATTTGCCAAATTGAAGGCTAGGAAAGTGCAATTTGTCCAATAAACTCCGCGGTAATAATGAAAATATTTATTTTATTAAATAATGAATTTATTTATTTTAATTGATTAATTAAAAAAAAATAAAAAAATAAAAAATAAAAATTAAAAAAAAAATTAAAAAAAAATAAAAAAAAAAATTTAAAATTTAAAAAAAATAAAAAAAATTAAATATGAATTTCATTAAAATTATTTTTTGTTACATTTATGTTTTTATATTTTAAGTATTTTTTTAAATGAATTATTTTTACTATCATTTTTTGGTAAATGATATTCGAGGAGTAGGTCTACTAGGGATACCTCGCTAAAAAAAGCGCGTTAGAGTCATACCTCATGGGTAACGTGGAAATGACAAATTTAGGGCGCGAAAGTTTAAAATTGCACAGGGCGCCAAATTAGCTTGAACCGGGCCTGTGGTTCCCATCCCTAACGGGATAGAGATCCAAATGTGGCAACAAATTATCGAGTATGTTAAATGTTTTTATAAAAATTTTAAATGGAATGATGAAAGAACGAATGGATGATTTTGTGAATGAGAATAATTTGTTGCCATCGACAACATTTGGATTTCGAAGGAACCACTCTGCAATTGAGTGTGTGGAAAAGTTTGTTTGGGAAGTAAGAAAGGATAATTTGAAAGCTGTTGCGGTATTTTTGGACATTGAAAGAGCTTATGATTATGTGGTTCCGTGGAAATTACAACAAATTCTATCGAATTTTGGATTTTCACGGAAAGTATGTATGTGGATAAAAGATTTCATGACTGATAGAAAAATGGTTCTGAATGGAAGTGGTTTTAGGTTGGAGGGAGTTGCAAATATTGGACTTCCGCAAGGGAGTAGAATATCTCCAGCTCTGTTCAACTTATATACCAGCGAGATACACCACATCAATACAGACAATCAAATCGTTCTGCAATTTGCAGACGATTTTGTAGTAATTGGAAAAGGGAGAAGTATTGATGTGGCGGCTCAAAGAGAGCAAAAGGGGGTAGATGATATAATTCAAAAACTTAAAATGTTGAATCTGAGAGTGAATCCTAATAAGTGTGCTTAAATGAGTTTCAGAACAAACGTTGCAAATGTTAATATAAGTGTTGATAGTCAAAGTATTGAACAAGTAAATGCGTACAGGTATTTGGGTATTTGGATTGATAGACGTATGAATTTTGGGAAGCATATGAAAATTTTTGCAGATAACTGCAAGGAACGTTTAAATGTGGTTAAACGGGTGAGCAAACCTAAATTAGGCGCTCATCCGAGTGTGACTGACATGTTAAGGAAGGCCCTTATATCCTCCAAAATTGGATATGGTATTAGTGTGTATGGGAATGGTTCGAAAGGGGCTTTTAGCCAATTAATGAAAGTAGAAAATGCATGTGCAAGAGTGGTATTGGGGGCGATTAACTCAACCCCAATACACACTCTGTGGTCTGAAATGGGTGATTCACCTCTCGATTACAAAAGAGAGTGGATCACAGTGAGAGAGTCGGTGAGAATGATAACTAAGAAAAATGAGTTTTGGAACGAGATGATAGTAAGATTACAAAATAGGGCGGTGTACAAACCGACATATAGAACTAGTATTACACTTGAAAACTTGAACATGTTTCTGAGTATAGGCAATGCTGGTCCACAACCCGTTCCTAATAATCTTACTGTATGTTTGACTATGGAGGAATATAATAAGGGAATGAATGAAGTTATCGCCAAAATTAGGTTTGGGAAAATCAGTCAGCGGTATATGCGAGATGATATAGTTTATACAGATGCTAGTGTGAATGAGAATGGAGTGGGTGTTGGTGTATTTATGCCTGGTAAGAATGTTGAAAAGTATTTTAAAGTGGACAAAAGCATCTGTATAATGAACGCTGAACTGATTGGAATGTTTGAAGGAATTAAACTGGCTGTGAATGAAGGGGAAAGGAAAATAGTAATATTTTCCGATTCCTAGAGTGGTTTATGTTTGCTAAAATGTGGAGGTGGAAGGGAAGGCAATGTGTATGTTGATTTAATTTTTGAATGCGTTCGAGACCGTCAACGTGATGTGACCATACAATGGATCCCATCACATAGACAGATCGAAGGGAATGAAAGAGCCGATATGTTAGCTAAAAAGGGTACATTGAATGACATGGTTCAGGAGTACGAAAGGAATGATGCAAGAGATGTACTTCGAATGTTTCAAATGAATCTGTGGAGAAAATGGGAGAGTGAATTTAACGAGAAGAGTCTAACGAAAGGAATGAAGTACTGCGTGCTCCGTGGTACTCCTTTGGGAATTCCGTTCTTTAAGGTGCTCAAAGGAGATACGCGAATGTTGCGAACGGTTGAGAGAATCAGGCTGAACCATGGAAACTGGAAGGAATGCTTGTCGAAACGTCATTTGAGTGAGGACAAGGATTGTGAGTTGTGTGGAAGTGTGGAGGATGTTGAACATCTCATATTGGCTTGTCCCAGATATAGCCAATATAGATCAAAGTTCAACATCCTTCGGAATGCAAGAAATCTAAGTGATTTAATGAATGAGGGTGACTTTTTGGCTTACAAGGAAATCTATGAATTTATTAGGATGAGTGGAATAACAATTTAATACGAAACAAATATTTACTAGCCGATAGAATATGTGAGGGGATAATCCGGTTCTTTTTAAGAGTGAGGAAAATATTATTATAAATGTAAATTAAATTAAAATATGTAAACAGAGAATTATAAATATGATTTTTGGCGATATGGCTCTTTTTTATGTAGGAGCCAAGCCTAATAAAAAAAAAAAAAAAAAGAAACCAGTATAATAAATTGTTGTTGTCATGATCCCAATAAAATATCGTTGTTGTTGTCAAATTTGTTAGAAATTTTTTTTTTTAATTTGAGAAGTCTAGCTTCATTTCAATACCAAATTTGTTCAAATTTAAACTTATTTAATATATTTATATATTTTTATGAAAGCTTTAAAATCTTAACTAAGCTTTTGCCAGTTCAAGTAAATCTTAAACCATAATACATAACCTCTAAACTATTATATGTCTGCAGAGCTTTTTGAAGTTTTAAGTTGAAAAATAGTTTAAACAAACCACTTTAAATTACATTATTTAAATGGTAATAAAACCAACAATTTTGTTGTTATCAATTCTATTAAAATTTTAAATTCTTGTGATTTTTGAGGTAGAGCTTCATTTTTGGGCCATGTTTAACAAAACAAAAACTTATCTATATTATTAATGTATATTAGACCTAGAAAACTTGTAAACTTTAATTCAGATTTCATTAGTTAGTAAAAGCTTTAATTTTAATAAATTATTAAACAAAAATAAACAATAATGCTGTGCATGTAATTGATGATAAATTAACCCTTTAAAGTAGAATGTGACCTCTATGTTAATTAACCACACCACTAATCAAGTTTGTAGACATCATTAAAAAAACAAATAAAAGGATAATTTTATTTCGAAAGCCCACTTCCTCAAACTTGTCGTTAAAACTAAAAATAAAGTCGATCAAATTTTCTTCATATCATAAAAATGTGTTATTTCCGTTCCCTGTTTATATTTAAACATCACCCCACCGACCGCCAAATGCCATTAAATAATTTCCATTTTTAATGAATTTCCATAACCCATAAAAAAATAACATGAAAAATAAAAATAAAAAAATTCCACCAAAAGTTAGCAGAACAACCACACACCGCATTATAAATACAACCGTCGAGCAGCATAATTACCAACCTTATTTTGAGTTAAGGTACGAAACAATAACAACAGCAACAACGATAAAACTTAATATCAAGAAAATTGATTAACTTATCATACTCACCGGGTTAGGGCCATAAAATTTTATGGATAAAAATTAATTTTAACGTATTTATGTATATGGTGTATAGTAACTGCCTCGTATAATTATATCCTAATATGTTCGAATATTTTACGAGTAAACGGGAAGAAAAATCAATTCCCCTCATGAGGATACATTATACGAGTATTTAGTTCAAAAGTTTTCTAAAATTTCATGCAGGAAGAGTTTTTTTGTTTTAATATTTTTAAATTAGTTATCAGTATCTCAATTTAGTTTTTTTTTTCGTTTTGTTTCTAATTTAACTAACTTCCGTTCGTAAGACAAAAAAAAAATTTGAAATTTTTTTGTGATCACAAGTAAAAAAAAAAACTTTTCCATTTTCATAAATTTCAATTCAATTTATTTTATTATGATTTTAGACACAAATAAAAGTTGTACGATATACTTTGAAACATGTATCTAAATATATCTAATGTATGTATACATGATACCGAAGTAAAGTGTATCGTAGAGCTTTTCAATTTTCGAAATTATATTAAATTGAAAAAGTTCTGGTGTCAGTCTCTTTTAAAACAAAATGTACTCGTATATCTATTTTGGGGCGGGTGGATATACTCCAGCCAATTCTGATTATGTGGTCCTAATGCCAGTAGTACAGTAGGTATCTTAAAAAAGTGTTTCGTATAAATTTAATAAAACTTTTTTGATAAGATGACAATAATGCTGGCAATTGTATGTCACGAAGCAAATATAAAACATAATTGGAAAATATTGAATGGAAGTTTAAAAAAACTAAAATAAAAAATTACGGAATTTTTTTTTGCTCAAAGTCGCATCATGTGCCCGTATTTTTATAAAAATTTTGTTAGAAAAGCTTATTTTCATTCATATATTGTTTTACAGTTGATGATCTTGTTACAAATTTAAATTTAAAAAAACAAAGCAACAAAAGTTTTACATAATAAGAGCGAGAAAATGCTTTTCACTTAATTAAAATTGTGTACATACATATATACAAAATTTTTTTCACGACAAGTTCAACTCTCTCCAAAGTGGATAAAATACATAAAACTTTATAATTTTATTAAAATCTTTTAGCGCATACAGCTACTTACATTTGAAAGGGATTTGGCTTTTTGTTTCTTACGCGTTCATATTGTGTAAGTAAACATGATTATGAATATTATATAGTATAAGCCAAGTCACAATTTAGCAAATTAAATTAGTTTTTTTGTGATATGGTAATCTTTTGTTCAAAGCCTGAAATAATTTAGATTTTTCAAAGCTTTTCATTTTAATCAGATTTTGTTGTACTTACTCAAACAACACAGTGGATGAATTTTTTGTCTTTTGAACTTTACAGTTTTTTTTGCATAAGTAACTCATTATTTTGCACCCGTATAAATTTAACGGGCTTACTGATTAGTTTCGAGACAGTCAACGACTTCTTTGGCTTATGCAAATAACTGTTAATTCTTTTAAAAAAAATTTGGTTCAAAGCTGTTCGGACTAGAAGCTAGCTTGTGTAACCATTGCATTTGAAATATGCTTCGAAAATCGAAACAGTTTGAACTAGCGATATGAAGTCGAGCAATGTGAAGAAGAAACGAGCACGTGTAGTGGCCAACTAATTGATGGAAGCGTTTCTTCAACAAGCATTACTATATCGTTCACTTTTAAGTTCGGACACTCTTATGGTGAGGTATGTAAATATTCAGTTGAATACCTTTTCCAGCACGACTTAATCATTTAACTTATTTTCTGCCATTTTGGTAAATAGTTATCAGTGATGTCCAATAGGGAAGGTTCGTATATTCTCATATTAGGAGCACCAGTTAAAAAATGACTCGGTGTTAGAGGTTCTGGATCATGAGGATCATCTGATTACAACACCTTTGGTGATGCGTTTTAAATGGAATTTGAATAATTTGATGCATGCTTCCCAAAATCCTCCAAAGTTGGGTGATCGAGGCGGTATAAAATGCCAATTTATTTGCTCCTCGCTACAAAATGACATTATTTTTGATTGTTCAGTTGTTGTGTAAGTGAAATTTTTGAACAATTTTTTTAGTTCATGACATGCACCTACAAAATTCGATGCATTGTCTGACTAAATGTTAGCTATCTGGCCACAGCGAGATATAAACCACTTCAAACAAGCTATGAAAGACTGTGAACTGAGGTCACTTACCAATCTAGTGAAATTTGATGATTCCACCAATTTTAACCTCCTCATGACTTATTTGTGTAACTGTTGCAATTATGTTTGGTTTTAGTTCAAGGTCAATATTATCGGGGTTTATGTTAATCTTTGGCGTGTCCATAATAATTCCCTTTACCTGTAGAATATGTGGACCCTTCCACCAAAACTGAAGATCATTCAACTGATGAGGTAATACCCCTCGTGAAATGATGTCCGCTGGATTAAACTGAGATGCAATATGACGCCAATTAATATTAATTGTGTGCTCTTGAATTTCATTTACTCTGTTCGCATCGAAGTTTTTAACTTATGAGGGCGTAGCAAGTAATTGTCGAATCTGTCCAGAGCACCACATCGTCAAATTTACGTTGCAAAGCTTCAATTGTTGCGCTCACTACTTTGGACAATAAATGTGCAGCGCATAGATCTAAATGTGGCAATGTGGTCGTTTTGAGAGGAGCTATATATGCTGAGCTTCTTATATAAATGCATGTTTCGTAGGCCTTTTCGGATTCATCTGCAAATCCGTGGAGTTCTATTCGTTTTGCAATTGACCCTCTTGTAAATATACGTAGCTATAATTGAATATTAGCTTTAATGTCGATGGGCACAGGGTCATCCCAATCTAATTTGTTTTTCCACAAGTCTTGCATTAGGATTTTGGCCGAAATAATAATCGGTGCTAATAAACCTAGTGGATCAAATAGTTTCGCTATGTCCGAAAGGATTTTCCTTTTTGTCATTCGTAATTTATTACCGAATTCCGGCATTTTAAATGTAAAAACATTTTCTTTAGGCTGACAAAGCAATCCAAGTGCTCGAGCACCTTGCACCTTGCATCAAAGCGGATATTTCGACTATCCATCAAAAGCTAATTGTTTTATGCACCTGGTCGCTAAGAATAAGTCAGCTGCAGCCCCATAAGTGACCGTTGCAAATTCGAATGTCTTTAACGGATCTTTAGAATTTTCTCCCCATAAAATCCTTTGCAGACTAGTTTGGCTGGGATCGACGTAAACCTGCCTATAGATTTTTGTTATGTCAGAAGTTAAGGCGTATTGATATCTTTGGAAACGTAATATGATGTTTAACAATTCTGATTGAACAGTTGCTCTCACAAGCATTCGATCATTCAGGCTAAATCCATTTGTGCTCTTTGCCGAAGCTTCAAATACGACCCTTAACTTGGTGGATGAGCTGTTTGGTCGTAGGATGGCGTGATGAGGAATATAATAAGTTGGTACATCATTTTGCTCGATTTCGTTAACTTCCCTCATATGCCCTAACTCGAGGTAATCTCTTATGAATGAAACATATTGCTTTTTTAATTCGGAGTTGGAGTTTAATTTGTTTTCAAGGTACGAAAACCGTTTAGCAGCCATATGAGTCATACTTTAAGTTAAAAGAAGTGGTCTCTTCTTGTGCTATGGGATCGCTCGGAGGCCGACGTGTATTTTGATCTCCCTCAATGTTATTATTCAACGTTAATGATCCTTTGACTAAACGAAGTTTTGTATCGCATCTTGCTAAGATTTATACGATCTTTTACCGTTACAATTGCCAACATTTTATTTCAAAGATTATTCGCTCAAGTCCTATTTAATCAACGCTCTCCAGTGATCTGCAACCTGACGCTGCGTACATGGTACAATTGTGGTGAAAAAGTGTACACCACGAAGTTAGCTGTATATGAGTTAAATTATTTCTAACACAAAAAAGTTGGCCAGGGTTACCAACATAACGTAACCAAAATGATTCACAGGGCAACAATTTTTTCTTTACAGTGACGGTGACGGGTCTGCCATCTGACTCATTAGAAACAGGTGAGCGAATTGCTGAAACGTATTCTCGACTTTTCTGCTGGCAACGTGCCACAAATTACAAATCTTACTAACCCACCCTCTTCAAGGGATCCAAATCTTAGTATAAATAGAAATCAGTGTGGCCCAGCTTTAAGCCCGCCACTCGATTAAAATCGCTAAAATTCTCTTAAGAGGATTCCAATCTATGGGTCCGAAAATGGTTATCTTAAACTTTCCTGCCTTTTTTTTTTGATCTGTTAAAAGCTACCTTTGATCAAAAGTCTGGTACTTTTGGTCTACAAATTCTATCAAAAAAAAACCGGCAAACTCCAGGATTTCAGTCGTGTCGCCTCAATCCCCACAGCCAACCAAAATACCCCAATCGAGCATGAGCGGCTAAAAACAAAAAGGCGTGCGTTCAGCTGAGGAAATTCAGCTCAACTGTTATAAATTTGATATTTAAAAAATTCTCAATCAGGCTCAAAGATCGTATTTAAGTTGAAATATATGTTTAATGATGGCTGGCGAATTCCTCTAATGAAAAAATATAATAACTTTGAGAAATGTAGAAGATCTGTGACTCAGGACAGATGTGTGGCATTCCTATATTTAAGTTCATATTCAAGTAAACTTACCTCATTGAGGGCGACTCCTCTACCTATTACAGCTTTTAGCAATCTAGAAAATAATTCACTTAGGACAGAAGTATTGGGCCTAGAGATTGCGATTTTCTGAAGAGACCAAGAAATTTGTTTCTTAACAAATTTCGTTTCTCGAGAATTTGAGATTCAAATTTTTTCTCGAGAATCTCGAGTATCTAGTTTAAATTACTACAATTTTATGAAAAAAAATACTTTTATTACATTTAGTTATTTGAAGTTTTCTAACAAAGACACATTTGTTTTCTTTTGAGCTGAAGTATAGGCCGAAGAGTAAACAAAGTATTTTTTGTGCTTGAAAAATGTACAATACTTTAGAATCCACAAAAGTCACAAGAATATAATCCCGTTTTGTTTTATTGACCAAACTCTGTCTTTACTGCATCAGGGTCGGACACAAAAGGGTGTGGCAGATGCAAGACGCCAGATCGCCCTAACTGGTTTAGAGTATTTGACAAGATGAGTAATTTGACAAGTCACTAAAAACCCTTGAACAAAAAGAAAATTTTATTTGTTGGAAAATAAATAGAAGGCCCAAGGTGTGAGAGTACAACAAACGGTTTTCAACACGTCAAACAACTATTTAATATTTGAGTTTTTGGTAACCGTTGACGTCTTGGTGGAGAAGACTGGCCTTGTAATCTATATATAAGATTAGTGAAAAAATCAGCAACTATAAGCGAAGTTGGTTTTGAGATAGATAAAGTTTCATTTCATGTTTTCATTATTTCCACTTTGATGAATAATTTTAAGTAAATTCGGTCAAAAAAGTACCGGGAATTGTTGAATAAAACACAAATTTTAAGTTCAACCATAAAAATTTAAGCATTTTTCCAATCATCGAAACATTATTATTATTATTCATTTGGCCCTTTCAAATCACTAGGAGGGGGCTGCATATACCTTTCCTTTTTACAACAAGGCATGCAGATTCAGCTGCCTTATCTTACTATACTCTTGTGAGCCAGCTACAGCTTAGAATATATTCCAAAATGCTGGAGAGAGGTTCGGGTGTTTTTTATCCCAAAAGCGGGAAAATGGCCCCAAAACAGGAGATTAGGTCTTCTAGACCTATTAGCCTCACACTATTTTTACTGAAAACCATGAAGAAAATTATGGGATTTTGTATTAGATCCAACACTTTCCAAAGATACCTTCTGGACTCTAAAGAGCATGCCTACCAAGTAAGGAAATCAACAGAAACAGCTCTATACGAGCCGACATCGGAAATCAAAGATACGCTCCGGAATAAAGAATTATTACTATGCTTCTTCATTGATATCCAGGGAGCTTTTGATAATACTAGTTTCGCGGTAATTCAGAAACAATCACTAACACGGGGTATAGACCCCTCCTCCGTAAGGTGGATTAGAAACATGCTAAAAAAACAGGACGATTACGGCGTTTTTTGGAGACAAATCCATCACCATAGCGGCCACCAGGGGTTGCCCCCAGTGAGGTGCTCTCTCACCCTTTTTGTGGCTGATCGTGATGGATCAATTACTTACCTGACTGTGAAATTTAGACTTCTCAAACATTACCAATAAGGACGACCTAGTCTTGATGGTTAGGGGCAGATTCGCAAATACAATAGGGGAAAGAATGCAAGAAGCCCTAGAGGTAGTAAATGATTAGTGAACGTAGGTGGGCCTTACGATAAATCCTAACAAGGTCAACTGCATTCTCTTTACTAACCGGAGGAAAACTATCCTCCCGTTGATAGCCCTGGGGGGGGGGGGCTCTCCAACTGTCGGCGGAGGTTAAATATCTTGGTGTCGTACTTGATCAGAAATTGAAATGGAATCCTCACTAAAATCGTATCCCAAACAAGGCAAATAAGGCCCACCTGCCAAAGAATGATTGGCAAAACGTGGGGACTGAGCCACAAAATGTTGGTTTGGCCCTACCGAACCATCATAAGACCTATGGACTCTTACGCGGCGTTTATGTGGTGGCTAAATGACGGATAACACTGGTGCACAGAGAATACTGGACAAGATCCAGTGGTTAACCTCAATGCGCAATGAGGACTTGTCCAACAGCTGCCCTTGAGAGAATACTTTGGCTCTTACCACTACACCCACACATTAAAAAAGTAGCCGGTTCAAGATGTCTGAGCCTGAAAATTACAGCCAAAATTAAATCCATAAGGACAGGGACCCAACAGTATCCTAGATAAATTTAAATTTTAAAGAGGAATTGACCAAACTATCAAATTTGATGGTAAGGGCAATCGACTGTCGGAGGAATTTTACCGTTACTTTGCCGGATATTGCATTGCTAGAAAATACTATATTATCTCCTCCCTCCCCCGCCATGCTTCTCTATGGTAAACGGATGGGTCAAAAACAGACGGTGGTACCGGTGCAGGGATAGTCGAGCCCGATCTAGAACTATGCATACCACTGGGTAGCACCCACACAGTTTTTCAGGCAGAGACCCTTGCTATTGAGATATGTGTGCTTCAATGTCCCAAAAGGAAATATAAAAAGACCGAGATCTATAAAATCTTGGACAGCCAGGCAGATCTGCTAGTCTTAGGAGCTTCATTGTTCAACTCGAAATTGATCTGAAGCTGCTACTGTAATTTATTAGAACTGGGTAAAGCAAACAAAGTCACCCTTTTGTGGTCTTTTGGCCACCCTATCATTAAAGGAAATGAGGCAGCCGACCGATGTTTCCTGGGTCGCAATCCTAGTATTGCTTTTTTACAGAAACCCGCTTGGCACATGGTGTAAGGGACTGGGAGCAGAACTATAGGAAATTACTCTGGGAGTCCTCCATTGAGATGAGACAGGCCAAGAAATTATTCAGTTATAATTTTATAAGTCTGGGAGAGGCACAGAGGATGAACCGCCAATCCCTAAGATTTCTTATCTGGTTTTTAAGAGGGCACGGCTCTTTAAACGGCCACCTACTTACAATGAGAAAGTCCCTTATGAACCAGTGCAGTGGAGTTCTGTGACTGCGGTAAGGAGACATCGGAACACCTACTCTTTAAACACCTTAAAAGATTCAAGTTCCTCAATGCGTACGTAATCCAGTGGCCTAACGCCGATCCACTGGATATATGCATCAGGTAGCGGCGCTTATCTAGGACATAGACCTATATTTCAAGTAGGAATCTCTAGGGATGCACAATAGGCCTCAATGGTCGCAGTGCTCTGGGCTACAAACACTTACCCTTTTGGGGAAAAAAAAACATCGAAACATTTTTTATAGGCACTTTCCTAGAGGGCCTTCAGTTCGCGTGCCGAATTTGGTTTTATGGGTTAAATGAAGTCAAAACGAATTCAAACGAGCAATTTGAGTCTGGGAAACTGGAAAAAGTCACCTGGTGCTAAATCAGGCGAATGTGGTGGTTAATCGATGGTATTTATTGAGTTGTTGGCGTTATATTCGTTCACAATCGTAGCTCGGTGTGATGGCGCGTCATCGTCGTGTAAAATCCACGAGTTTTTTTTTCGTATAATTTCGGTAACTTTTTTCGCATCAGCACAAAAGATATCGTTTGCAACACAAAATTTAAGGCAAACTCTTTGTTCAAGAACGTTCCTAATAACCATTTTGTTGACGACTGATTTTCCTCACGGATTTTCCTTTAGTTTACCATTTGCTTCTTTTGTGCAGTGACGTCAAGTATTCTCTCTTGCAAAAATGTTGAGTGATCTGCTGCATATATTGCCATCGTAAAAGTTGCGAAACTTTAGTGTCAGTTAGCACCGGTTGAGGAATTTGAACTATTAGCCTTCCAATTAATAAGTGCTATTGTGTTAAAGCGTCTACGTGATCATCTGATATTGTGTTGAGTTCTTCGAATGTGAATACTGTGTTGTCCATTACAAGTCTAAGGTGGTATTTAAAAGATTTCACTGCGGCTTCCCATTGTGCGCCAAATGTTGGTGCATCGCTAGGAATGAAATGCCACTTTATATGTTCTGAAATGAGAAATGAAAGAATATTATTATAATTTAATTTAACAAATTCATAAGCATCGCGAAGTTCATTATTGCCACCTGCACAATCCGCGACGTGACACAAATGCGGCGATAAAATTCTCCGTTGGTAAATTGGAAACTACTTCAATATGTACAGCTTTAGTGGACATACAAACAAATATTGCTATATGTATGCCTTCCATCTCTGGGTCGATCTGTCATAAATTTGCTTCACTTGCAATGGTCCCGTTCAGTCAATACCGGTTTTTAAAAACCGACTCTCATAATGAACCTGATCCATTGGTAGATTACGCTGGCATTTATTACATCGCTTAATTAATTCTCTGACGATCTTACTGCAATTTATTACATGATAACGCTGCCGAATAATCCTATTTAGTAATGATGCTCCTGCATGCTGGTGTTTAATATGAAGGCCTTTAATCAGCAGCAGTTTAGTATTTTAGTCAGCAGCAGCATTTTTAATGCGACCACCGACCCTCAATAAAACTTACTCATCCAAGAATGGATTAAGGCATAGAATTTTACTTTTCTTCGATAGCTCGTGTTTCGATTTAATGTCGCTGATTTTGATGGCGAAGTACTCGTTCTGCATCCAGATAAAATGTTTCCAGATTTCACTCTGTCAAATAGTATTTTGATGTAACGGTAGATCCAGATAAGCACACTCGATTAATTTTTTAACAGGAAGAGATTTGGTTGCCCAGATGACCTAATATGTCATTGCCAGATTTTGATATTGCATCTAACACAGACGTTTTGCTTTTTCAATCTTCTTTCGACAGCTCCCTTTCATCAACGGTCAAACTTTGATTTGGCCATTTTTATCGAGGTTCGTGTAACCAGTCCGGGCCGTGCCACTACAAATCAAAGCTAACTAAATCTGATAAAATCATTCCGCATGAGGCACAATCTGCTGGATTAGTCTTTGAATCGACATGATTCCAACATTCTCTCGATGTTTTTCTTAATGGAATAGGTCCATAATGTGGTTTTGAATTCAGGTACTCCCAAGGCTTCTCTAACAAATTTGATCAATTTGGCTAATAATGCAGCAGCACACAGTTCAAGTCTTGGAATGGAAACTTGATTTATCGGAGCAACCTATGTTTTCGAATTTATTAAGGTGACTCTAACTTTGCCGTTTTCATCAATGCACCTGCAATAAACAACCGCAAAAAAATATTTCTCGGAAGCATCGCTAAATCCATGAAGCTCAAACTTTTCCTCGCTTGTTCTGTACCAACCTCGGAATTCTTATTTTCACGAGTGCCGGAAGTTCCTCCTTTATTTTTTGCCATATTTTGGCTTCATTGACAGGTAATGGATCATCCCATTCTAGGTTTAACAACCACAAGCTTTGGAACAAAATTTTGATGGTCACGATGACTGGTGCGAGCCATCCCATTGAGTTAAAGATGCGTGCTGATTGAGATAAAACCTTTCACTTTGTTCCAGTTGATTCTTTGTTAACTAAGATTTTATACTGGAATTCGTCTTTGATAGGATTCCATTGAATACCGAGCAGTTTAAGATAAGGATTGATTACCTTCTATATTTACCCGAATGTTCTCCTTGTTTTCTGAGGCAATTTTGTATAGTAAGAGGCCGTGACTAGATGACTACTTCCGCAAATTAAATCCATATGATTTGAGAACAGCTGTAACGAATTCTTGAATTTTGAATGCATCTGTGCTATCACCGGGTCATTTATCATTACGCTATTCCCGATCATTTGTAGAGTCTTTGTAGCAAGGTAGGGTGCCGACGCCATTTCGTATGTGACGGTCGTGAGATGATAATGTGTCGGTGCCTTCTTTGTATCAGTTCGCCACAGCATTCGGTGATAAATCCTATCTTTTGGATGTAAGACAATTTGTCTGAACATTTTTTCAATATCCGCGGTAAACACGATCCTATAAATGCAGAATCATATTAGTTAACAGCCAAGTATTCTTCCATGAAATTGTGATAGTCCGTTTTAAATTGTGTATTCTTCGCAAATTTTCTCTTCATTGCCTCCAGTCTGCTTAATGCTCTGCGAGTGGTATTACCCAGTTTTCCAGGTAATGATTTAAATGGAAGTTTCACCATAAACTTTCCATCCTCCTTTCCTATTATGTTCTTCTCAAAATGTTCTTCAAAGCATTTTTCTTCATCTGAATAATTGTTCGATTTAACTGGCGGTGTGATTTCTTCTGTTTCCCAGAATCTCTGCAATAATTTATCAATATTCACCTCACAGTGTAAGCTGCTGAGATTCAATGATTGCTTGTTGATTGCATACGATAAACCAGCAATAACCCACCCGAACACTGTATTTTGCGCAATGAGTCTGCTACTATTTATGTTCATAATTCCGGGTTTCAATAAACTAACAAATTGATTGCTTCCCAAGAGCACATCAATTTGGTTTGGTTGGTTGAATGTGGGGTCAGCTAGTGTCAGATACTCCATGTTATGCAAGCTTGGTATTTCAATAACCGTGGCTGGTTGGCATGATGTTACCTTTGATATAATTAGGCACTCTAGTTGCCAATTATATCCGTCGTTTTATTTTTATTTATTTATTTACATCATCAACGGGATAAAAAAAATTCTTTTTTGATTACAATTTTATTTTAAAATTTTATAATTTAGTTTTTATTAATTTTTTAAAAGAACATTTAGAAATTTTAAAATCAAACACATCAAAACTACAATTAAATTGTCGACAAATCGCCGGGACCGGAGCATTATGTGCGTAATTAGATTTAAATGTCGGCAAATATATAAAATTCCTAATCCGAGTAGGTTTACAGGGCACATGAATATCAATCTTTGCAAGTAGTTTAGGGAAGTCAATCGAACTAATAAGCAGATCAGCGATGAATGTTGAAGCAGCACATCTACGTCTTACAAGCAATGAATCCAAATCAACAATTCTACAGCGGTCACCATAGGATGGCAAATTCTTTTTATTCAGCCACATTGGAAGGTTCGGATCAAATGGGCAAATTCAATTTATGAAGATAGTAAATAATAAATTGCTTCTGTATTCGTTCAATTCTATCGATATAATTATTGTAAGCAGGATCCCAAATAATCGACGCTTATTCCAAATTAGACCGAACAATGGAACAATACAAAGTCTAATTGATTGTAGATTACGAAAATCTTTTGTGATACGACGAATAAAGCCAAGTAGAGAATTAGACTTAGCTACTATTAAATTAATATGGTCTCGGAAATTCAATTGATGGTCCAGGACAACACCCAAATCTTTAAATGTCATAACTCATTCTAGCTGGTGATTACCAATAAGATATTGATGAAGAACAACTGTTTTTTTCCTGGAGAAGCTCATAATCTTGCACTTTCTCAAATTTAAGTTCAATCTATACATAACTGACCATTTATACAGCAAATCAAGATCACTCTGCATTTCATTACATTGTTGCGGGCTACATACACTTCCTGATATTTTCAAGTCATCTGCATATAATTCACAGTCGCAGTACTGAAACAATGAAGCAATTTCATTGATGAAGACATTAAATAATACAGGTCCTAGGTGGGAGCGCTGAGGCACTCCAGAATGAACTTTAATCATCTTAGATGTAAACCCGTTAATTTGAACTACCTGCTTCCGATTGGAAAGAAGTCCTTTCCAGTTTGGCAAGAAGTAACTCAAACTGAGGTGAGTCAAATGCTTTCGCAAAATCAGGGAAAACCACATCAAGCTGACATTTAGAGTAAAAGGCACTGAATACTTTAGATGTTAAACTTAAAAGATTTGTAGTGGTAGAACGATGCCTCACGAATCCATGTTGTTGAAGTGATAATAAAGGTTTAACATTAAAATACAAATAATCAGAAATAATAAGCTCAAATAATTTTGGAATTGATGATAATATAGATATGCCACGATAATTTTTAATGTTGCCCCGTTTTCTGGATTTAAAAATGGGAATTATAATTGACTTTTTCCATACCAACGGAAATACACCACTCTTCAGAGACGCATTAAATATCAGAGAGATAGTGGTAATGATAGTGAGCTGTTAAGATCTTTAAGTATTTTTGCAGGTATGTTATCAAAACCACATCCCGATTTCATCTTGAATATACCAAGGCTGACATCTTTTACTAAAATATAAGGTATTCCAATTAAATTTTGATGATGCGAACTACGAGGTCCTAATGAAATATCAATAGCATTATCATTGTATTTTTGAAAGACTGATTGGAAAAATTCTGCAAATAATTCACATATGTACTCAGCATTACAGGCAGTTACATCATTTAACGACATCATTTGTGGATAACCAGAACATTTTCTGTTGACATCAACAAAAGGCCAAAATAGTTTTGGGTTTGAAATTCAATTATTTTCCAGCCGTTAAATATAGTTCCTATAGGCTCGGCGTTGTTCCTTATCAAATTCCCGGCGTAGTTGTAGAAAAATATTTAGACAATCCAAGTTATCACCAAATTCTTTGGCAAAGGAGTGTGCCTTATTCTTCTTGTTTCTTAAATTTACCAAATTGTTGTCAAACCATGGAGGATGGTTATTCTTACGTTCATAGCATTTAGGTACATGTTTGTCGAAAGCGTCAAATAAAACCAAATAAAATGAGTCGACTAGAGCATTAACATCACTCCATTTAGAATTGAAAGTTACTTCCCAATCCACCAATTCAAAAAACTCCTGCAGACCGGCAATATCAGCCTTATTAAACTTGTAATTTAACCTTGGTTGTGCATTGTTGATGAATTTGCAAAACAGCTCCTGGCAGTCAAAGTTAATTTCCAATCCACTGTGGTGAAATCTATCCGGAACAAAAGGTTCCAACGACTTAGTAACCAATCCACAATTAGGATCATTCAATAAAACTAGATCCAGGATTCTACTATTCAACTTAGCAAATTTACAAATTTGATGTAAATTTAAAGGCAACATGGCATCAATAAAAATCTGTTCCACATCACTCGAAACATTAGATGGAAAAACAGAAGCAGTTTCATCATCATCAGTACACCAACATAAACCCGGAAGATTGAAGTCACCCAATTACACATATGGTGTCATGTGCATAACACTGTGATACAAAATAATAAATATTTGCACAGTGTGAGCTATGAACCTCAGCAGAGCTTAGAGGTGGGACGTATATGCAGCATATAAATATAATGATTTCACTGTCCAAGATAATTTTACCGCAACATATTCCACAGTAATGTTCGGACATACTACATCACAGTTTATAATTGCATTATGCACAGCTACAAGAACTCCACCACCATCAGATTTAGCACTTGTTAGGCTGGAACGGTCACATCTATACGTTACATAATTATCATCAAAAAATTCAGAACTTAAAACAGCAGGTTTCATCTATGCTTCAGATAAAACATATATCGGATAACATGACGACGATAGAAATAATGAAAACTGCGTTGATTTAGTTCCACCAACATTTTGATAATAGATTGAGATTGAATTAGGCATTGAATTAAATTCCAAATTCATTCTGTTAGAGCTGAGCGTGGGACTAAAAAATTATTGTTCATTGATTTCCGACGTGAATTTAAAAATTCTTTAATCAAGACTCCAAAAGGCCACGCCGATGAATCAAGCATTTGGTCAAATTTGCTTACAGGAATACCGATTTTAAATGATACATAATCGCAATCATCATTACGGCGAAAGCAACATAATACAGGTTTCTCGACAACAAATTTGGTTTTGATATACATCATGAGATCATCATTAGTAACGTCCTTACATAATCGAGAAATAAAAATCCACCGTAGCGGCTCAACGGTACGCAAAGTAGAGTTCAAATCACCACTACCAATAAAAATTTTTTTAGGCGAGTCCATATTATTGTCTAACGATTTAGCAGTTGAAGCCGTTCTTATGTTATTATTCTCATTACTCTTAGATCTTGTAAGTATTGGTGTGGCAAATTCCATATCAGTTTGTTTTGTTGTTTTTTTTTTTAGTTTTACAGACGACGACTGTTGAGATGCTGTTGGTTTTAACAAACTTTCCACGTTAATATTAATAGTGGCTGATGTTTTATTTAGCAATGACAAGGACGATGATATAAAATCGATAGAATTACTCATATGATCATTCGTTTCCTTGGGTATTTTATAAACATCAATACATACACTACATCGCCATGAAAAATTAGGAATTATCGAAATGGCATCAAACCGAGGTTTTTTAATCCCAGCACATCCAAAATGAATAAGTTTATTACATTCACCAGCACAAATAAAAAAGTTTTCAGACACTTTGGCACTACATTCACAGCACACAGACATTATTATTTAAATCAAAAAATATTAATTAATAAAATCACAGTTATGTATTTATGTAACACAGATTATTGATATATTTTAGACGAAAAGTTGACGTTACGAGATGTAATGCTTACTGCCACCTTTCCCTTGGTTATTCCCGCAGTTGACTGACCATTTCCACACCAAACCACTACCTTGGGATCCGGAATCTAAAAGGGCACGATATAGTTTCCATTCCACGAGGTTTCATGCCTGGTTTACATTTACTTTATGAGTGGTGATAATATCGCTTTGTGGATTCACCAAATTAACCGCGGATGATAATTCTTCATTTTCTAGTGGATGCAGATTACTGGTTGCGGATGTCTTTGATATTGTTTCGTCTGGTAATATTGTCAAATGAAGAAGAGAATGATATCTCTTGAAACAGATTCGATATCTTTTGGTTGATCGGCAGTTGTAAACACCGTGATTGTTATTTAGGCAATTGAAGCAACGGCCATTGGTTTTGATTAAATCCCTATAAGGTAAGTTCATTTAAGATAAGCGATAACGGTGGGGATAGGTATAATGATGCAACACATACCATATATTCAACTATCGTCTAGATTTTGAGAATTTGTTCTATTCTTTGTTGATTTTTCGGCATTTTTTATAGACAGAGGCCAATCGCTCATAATATATCTACTGAAAAAAAGTATTAATATCTTCCCCCCTCCCATAATTTTGGCTCAAGGCCCAAAGAGGGATACCAATGTATCACTCTGCAAAAATGAGAACCCTCCATGAGTTCTTTCTGTTGGTAGTTTGGTTTCATACTGAAAAGTATGGTCTACTCATCAGGCAGCTACGACCAAACTACAAAAAATTCCACTCTAGCCACATACATTAAGTATCTGGCCAGAACGTTAGAGAGGATCCTCGACTACGCATAAAAATAAATGGCAACTTGGATAGATCTTTCGGCCAAATTTCCAAATTTTTTTAAATCAAATTTCATATAAACTAACACAACGGGACGGAAAAGTCACTTATCGTCTAGATTTTTGGATGTTGTTATATTTTTTTGGTTATAAATGGGCCCTGATTACCTATAAAAATACTATTGTATGATATTTGGGCCTGAATGACAAGTGTATGATATTTGGGCCTGAATGACAGGGTATACAAAACCCTTAAAAATTAGGTAAACAGGAACACACCTATCCTGAGAGGCCGGTTTAGATTTAGTAGCTTAAATATTTTATTTATCGGTATTTCATATATTTTCCTTACTAATATTTTTTTGAGATTAGGACAAACTTCACACGTTTGTGCAGTCGCGTGAAGTTTGTCTTAAATTTTGGTTGTTTGTAATTTTAGGACACATTTAGGACCAAATCCACGCGAATATTTACTTAAACTCGTTTGAAATTCATTTAAATATCTCTATTTTTAACCACGTTTTCCATCCATTAATTCTTTTACAAAATTTTATTAATTAGAGGTTTTGGTTGCCAGTGGCATACGTACACTAAAAAAAAAAAGCAAAAAAATCAATTTTGGTACTTGATTACTTATTATTATTTTTAATTATAAATTTACCTGTAAAGCAGAAAAACTAATTATAAAAAATTAATTAATTTTGAGAAAATCGAAATAATACAATTATTTTTGATAAGAAGTGAATTTGTATACCTACAATCAACAGCCAAATGAACAACGCCAGACATCTGATTCATTTTTCTTTTATTTATATTTTTTTTTATTTCAAAATAAATAATTAATTTTTGAAACACCTGGAGCGATGGAACTTAACAAGCATAAACAAACCAAATTTACGTAAATAGAAGATAAACTCTAAGATAAGGGTGTTCATCCTAATCGGTAAAATTCGTTTGTGAATAGACATTTAGATTTAGACGAATTAGAGATGTAATCAATATTGTATATGAATAAAAACGACTGTATTCCCATGATGACATGCGTTTATGTGTAATCTAACAATATTCTTGGTCTGTTATCGCTTCCCGCGTATAAAGTTAACTGGAAAAATAAAAATTCATTGTGTGTGCGCTCGTTTAATGGAAAATGTACAAAAAAAAAAAGGTTTGGAAAGGAAACGTAAAGATATTAAAAAATACGATTTGATAAGAGTGAAAAATAACTAAAGAGGGTTTCATCTGTATACAATACATTTGCTGATTGTAAAATAGGGTGAACAATATTTTTAACGACTTTGGTTGTTGATTTGATGAGCCGTATAAAATTATATATATATATGGTATATAAATATAGCGCTAATTTGACCTCCCGCCCACCATTTTTGTTTTCAATATTTCCTTATAGCACTTTGACGCTTGATTGTGGTAATTGAAACCATTTACAGCACTAAAAAAATAAAAATTTAATATTATGTTAACGTCTCGATTTTCCTCTTAAATTTTTATCGCCACTAACAAGAACGTGATATTTAAACGTTTTGAAAGTTGAGAGTGTAGAGCTTATAAGAAAATAAGATTTTAAAAAGTTTTTTGTTCTGTTTTTGGTATGCGGTTACTCGATATTCAATATATGTATAGTGAGATTAATTTTCTGTTTCTCGTCTAGACTCTGAAACTTATTTTTTTATTTTTTTTTGTCAATATCCATTTTGAAATGAAAATTGGTTTAAGCAATTTACTTGTAGTGCTTTCATTTTTTAGTGTTGAGTTGTGGTTACATATTTCGTTAATATCTTCTGTGTATCAAAATGTAATTATCTTATCGGTTTTATATTGATTGCTTGTGGGAATATCGTTTACTAAGAAATGTTGATTATATTCCATTAATTAACGGTTGGGTTCATTAATGACAGATTTCGGTTTTTATTTTTTTTATTTTTATTTTTATAAACAAAATTTTGTGATGGTTATATTTAAAGTATCGGAAAAACAATTTTGATAGTTGTTTTACATTGTTACATGAAAAACTGATTCTGCATCAGCCGAGTGTCTTTACATTAATTAAATTACACTTTCTAACTATAGTGTGAGGATTCCAGGTATAAAAGTTGTATGGCCTGTAAGTTGTCACGGATTTCTGAAGAGGCTTTATGCGGGATTTTCCGAAATGCCCCATTTTACTAATATACGAACTAAAATATAGTGTATTTGATATACTGGCCAAGATTCATATTTGTGCATAATATACTGTAACTCCGATGGCTGCTCGTTCTGCTAGACGCGGAGTGACTGAGCGATACTTCAACACAGCAAGAGTCATTGACCTTTCCTCTACGAGGATTTAGTTAGTCTGTACTACAGACTTTGTAGGTGAAGTGGTGCGATGGTGGCTCCAACTTTAGAGAAACGGCATCGGTTTCCCACTCCAGTACTAACTAATTGGTAGTTAGTTTATTTTATTTTACATACTTCTGGATTACACAATATTCTAGCGAATTTATACAATATTATACAAAAATTTACATAAACGAAGTCGTCATTCAGGCGCTTTATGGTGATGTTGTATTTCCAAGGTAGCGACCCAATCTGTCGACGTGCACCACTTTTGCTCTGCCAGCGAGTTTCTTTACCCGGACAATCAAGTCGTTCAGTTTTCCAATGATTTCGTACGGTCCATCTCAATCGCATTGCCGCTTAGGGCAGAGGCCAAGTCGTCGGACGGGGTTGTATAACCACACCAAATCTTCTACGCCAAATTGTATGGGGTTTGCTTTGGAATCGTATTGTCTGACCATCTTATTGGTGGCTTTTGGAGATTTCCGGAATAATCGTCGGCCGTCGATGTATCAGGATCCTACCAACATGCACCCTGGTAAGCGCAGCTTTCTTCCTTGTAGCATTTCGGCGGGGGACACCTTAGTCGACTCACGAACCGACGAGCGATACGCCAACATGAACAATGGGAGCAGTCGGTCCCACTCGCGCTGATTATCTCCTATAAATTTGGCTAAGTAATCACCCAAGGTGCGGTTATGCCGTTCTACCATTCCATCAGATTGCGCGTGTAGTGGTGTGGTTCTCGCCTTTTTAGCACCGAGAAGTTCCATTGTCTTGGTGAACACAGCCTCTTCGAAATTTCTACCTTGGTCCGAATGGATTTTGAGAGGTACACCATATCGAGAGACAACCTCTTGGATCAATGTCTCGGCTACAGTTTCAGCAGTCTGGTCTGGTATCCCGATGACTTCTGGCTACTTCGTAAAATAGTTTATAATGACTAACGCGTAGCGGTTTTCTTTATCCGTGACTAGAAGTGGACCCTTGATGTCAATCCCGATTCTTTCGAAAGGGGCGCCAACTACATAACGCTTCATACGCCCACTAGTTCGGCGATGCGGACCTTTCCGTGCGGCACATACGTCGCATTTCCGGCATTATTGTTCGATATCCCGGAGCCATCTTTGCCAATAAAATTTCTCCCGGACTCGCTGTTTGGTTTTCGTTACGCCAAAATGCTCTGAGGTTTTCCCATCATGTGCATCCATTAACACCTCCTCGATCATATGGATGGTGGTGGTAATGTCTGAAAAATAGTGGAAGTTCCGTCAGCTGATTCGAACTTACGTTTTAGGAGCCCATCGTGTGTAGTATGATCGAGTCCCATTGTGCCCAATATCCTTTGGTAATTGCAGGCAATGTAGAAATTTCCTCCCATGTCGGACGGTTGTCTTGCTGCTTCCAGTCATAGATTCGTCCCAGAACGGCATCTTGCTGCTGGGCTTTTATGAAACGTGCTTCACCCGTGTCTAGTTTCGTCGCTTGAACGGTGGATTCTGCTTCGCGGTTCTCAATTCGGACACATTCGTGGCACTCTGCCGCGCAGGGATGTTGTGAAAAAGCGTTGGCGTTTCCATGTTTCTGGCCACGGCGATACTGGATCTCAAAATCGTATTGTTGTAAAATTTCGATCCATCGAGCAATTTGGCCTTCAGGCATTTTAAAATTCAGCAGCCAGGTTAACGACGCATGATCTGTACGCACGGTAAAATGTTGGCCATACAAATAGGAATGGAAGTGTTGGAGAGATTTCACGACAGCTAATAATTCCCGCCGGGTGGTGCAGTAATTTCGTTCCGCATTCCTCAACGTCCGCGAAAAGTTATCGATAATTTTCTCGTTGCCCTCTACTTCTTGCGATAGAACGCCGCCAATCCCGACAATATAGTTGAGTTTTTTAACGAAAATCCTTCAACTTTAAAATTATAATTTCAGAACCATAGACATTAGTCTAGTATATAATTTACTTAGTTAGTTTAATGCAAACCTTTTTTACCACTTTAAAACTTACGTTAAATCTAGGTTAATACTGCCTGTCCTCATTTACTTTGTATGCATTAGATCTCCCGATACTCACATCAATTGTATTTGAGCTAATTTTTAGTTAAGAATTTATTTATGGGTGTATTTGTAACCTTTCTAAAACTATTTCGTAACCAAAAAATTATTTTGGTAAGAAAAGGTCGAAATCTGTTCAAACGAAAAATACTTTGAGTTGTATTTTAACGAAAGTAGAATATTAGCGCACCCATCATGTGGTGTAGGTTAAGAATCAACGCATGTAAAATGTTAAGTACATTTTGTGTAATGACATTAACGATTACTGTATTTGCTACTGCTAATAAAGTATAATTACATAAACATAATCATCTAATGTGTGTCACTGCGTTACATGGTATCAGAAGTAAAACCAAGTAAAAAACGAAATTGATAAAATGAAAAAACTGGAAGTCATTAAAAAAATTATGCAGCCTACTCCAGCAGTGTCGCCAATAGTTGTTGTAAAGAAAAAAATAGGATTAATATTTGCTTGGATCCTTCAAACGTGAACAAGAATATTCTCAGGAGGCATCATCCTCTACAAACCATCGAAGGAATCTCGTCCAGAATAAATAAATCAAACTTCTTTACGTTATTAGACTGTAAAAAAAGTTTTTAGCAGGTAAGGGTTTACAGCAATACATACTTCAGAATGCCATTCGGGCTAGCTTCAGCAATGATCTCTTATAGGAAATATACCTAACGTCGTATGTTCGATGGATGACATTTTAATATATGCAGAAACAGAAGAAAAATGCAGTGAAGTCACAAAAAGAGTGATGGATGTTATTGTAAAAAAGCAGGATTAAAACTTAATAAGCAAAAATGCCTATTCAATAAAAAATCGTTAAAATTTCTTGGGCACGTGATCTCAGAAAGCGGATTAGAAATGAACAAAGAGAAAATATCGACCATATTCAACATGGAAACACCAACAACCGGAAAACAATTTCTAAGATTGTTAGGAATGGTAACTTATGTGTGCAAATGTATACTTAATTGTTCAAAATTGACAGCTCTAGTGAGGGACTTGATCAAAAAAGACACGCCATTTGTTTGGGAAACTGAACTGGAACGAGCTTTTACAGAAATAAAGAAAGCTCTGACCACTGCACCGGTATTAAGGTACTATGATACAAAAAAAGATGTCAAACAATCAGTAGATGCAAGTAAACCAGCATTAGGAGCAGTGCTCCTCCAGGACGAGCACCCAATCGCATACGCATCGAGATCGTTGACTTCGGCAGAACTAAATTACCCGCAAAATGAAAAAGAAGCCACAGCAATAAGGTTTGCGAGCAAAAAGTTTCTCGAATACATATATGGGAAGCAAGTAACATTCTGAAGGTGATCATAAACAGTTAGAAACAATTTTCAAAAAACCGATAACATCAGCTCCACCAAGGCTTCAAAGAAATCTATTTGATGTAATGGTATGCTCACCGAATGTAATATATAAAAAGGGTACGGAGATTCCCATTGCAGATGCTCTAAGTCGTGATGTAAAAAACATAATCAATGAAGCTGAAGAAGAAGACTTACAAATACATTTGGTAATGCCTTTCTCAGCAAACGCATTAGCTGAATTGATCGAAGACACTAAAAACGACCCAGATCTAAGAATTTTGAAAAATTATATAATGACTGGATGGCCAGAAGAGAAGTTAATTCCACAAAGTCTCAAACATTTTTCAACATTCAAAGGCGAACTATCAGTATACGATGAAATAATTTATAAAGGGGAGAAAATGGTACATAATACCAACCAAATTAATTTTCAAAATACTAAAAGCTGCTCATATTGGACAAATATGAGCAGCTTTTATCCAAAGTTCTATAAAGTCTTATAAACCAACGACAAAGTTTTTATTGAAAAAACCTTGCAAGTGACATAGAAGAATTCTTCAGTAAATGTTCTGTATGTCAACAAACACAGCGTAATAATGTAAAAGAAGTAATCACTCAAAAATTACTACCATATTTACTCTTTCAAATAGTCGGATCAGATCTATTTACGTTTTATTCAGAAAGTTATTTGTTGATTGTGGATAGCTACTCTGGGTTTATAGATTTTGAAAAGCTTAACGATACACATTCAATACAAATAATAAATCAGTTACAAAAATGGTTTTCTGTGCACGGAACTCCGGAAATATTAGAAACTGATAGAATGGAATTTCAGACATCAGACATCGAGTCCAAGGTTTCCTAGGTCGAATGGTTTGGCCGAACATGGGGTCCAATTGCTAAAGAAATGCTTTAAAGATGGAACGAATATTTATCTAACATTGCAAAATTGGCGAAACACACCAAGCAGTGATGAATTAGGTTCACGTAATTCTCGACTATTTAGTAGACGTACCAGAACCGTAGTTCCAATAAAGAAAGATTAATTAAAACCAAAAATAATAACAAAAGTTCAGGAAAATTCTGACTAAGAAAAACAACACGCTGATCGAGGAGAAGAAGTAGCAATACCGTTTAACATAAATGACAAAGTCAGTTTACAAACTGGATCAAGAGAATGAACAGTAGGAACGCTAGTTAGAAACTAGCTTAATTTTTCGGAAAATATTTGTTTTTTCTAAATTAATTGAATTATTCGTAACTTTTAATTGATGTATGTAACCCAAGCGAAACTACTACATGCCTCAACCGCGGAAACCCACGAAAATAATTGGAAATAAAATTACAATACTAAGAAGATGGAAAGCAAACAACATTTCCAGAAGAACATTACGTTAATGCAGAAACGTACATTTTGGAGCTGTTAAGTTTTGTTTAGTTATGTTTAGTTAATGGCATTAGCCGCTAATTACTGAGCATTTTATCGTAATGAGCTCAATGCTCAAGATAGAGTGTTCACCTATACCAAATTTTTTAAGTGAACCAATTAATAAATAAATAAAAATAAAAATAAAAATAAAAATAAAAATAAAAATAAAAATAAAAATAAAAATAAAAATAAAAATAAAAATAAAAATAAAAATAAAAATAAAAATAAAAATAAAAATAAAAATAAAAATAAAAATAAAAATAAAAATAAAAATAAAAATAAAAATAAAAATAAAAATAAAAATAAAAATAAAAATAAAAATAAAAATAAAAATAAAAATAAAAATAAAAATAAAAATAAAAATAAAAATAAAAATAAAAATAAAAATAAAAATGAAAATAAAAATAAAAATAAAAATAAAAATAAAAATAAAAATAAAAATAAAAATAAAAATAAAAATAAAAATAAAAATAAAAATAAAAATAAAAATAAAAATAAAAATAAAAATAAAAATAAAAATAAAAATAAAAATAAAAATAAAAATAAAAATAAAAATAAAAATAAAAATAAAAATAAAAATAAAAATAAAAATAAAAATAAAAATAAAAATAAAAATAAAAATAAAAATAAAAATAAAAATAAAAATAAAAATAAAAATAAAAATAAAAATAAAAATAAAAATAAAAATAAAAATAAAAATAAAAATAAAAATAAAAATAAAAATAAAAATAAAAATAAAAATAAAAATAAAAATAAAAATAAAAATAAAAATAAAAATAAAAATAAAAATAAAAATAAAAATAAAAATAAAAATAAAAATAAAAATAAAAATAAAAATAAAAATAAAAATAAAAATAAAAATAAAAATAAAAATAAAAATAAAAATAAAAATAAAAATAAAAATAAAAATAAAAATAAAAATAAAAATAAAAATAAAATAAAATCAGTATATGTGAAAACGGATTATCCCAAGATACTAAGAAAAAATACTCACCAATTAGCCAAGACATCTGCATGCCTGCATCCTAAAAAAAAATCTTTCATTCCAAATGTACCTACATTCGAACGGCGGGAGTTAAATGGTGCAGCAGAGCATTCACGGCATTCATGGTGGTTTGGTGTTTATTGGAGGGGGGGGGACTAAAGTTGAGTAGATTAATCAACCAGCTCAATAACCTTCCAGTAGGGTACGCATCACGTGAGCTGTTCTGGTCATGTAATTAGGCAGCTGCATGGTGGTTACAATTGTGTAAGGGGTAACATGTTCACAATTCGCAAGTATACGTGCTGCCTCCTTGTGGCAACCACTGGTAACTAAGGCCATTTGGCACATTTTTGGCCATTTGGCACAGGCTAAAGTACGGCGCTAAAGGAGAAAACCTTGACAAAAAACCCTAATCTAAGGTAGAACAGCATATTCCGATGGATAAATGGCTGATAGGTTAATCAGTCCAAAATATTCTTCATATAGTAAAGCCGGGTGACCTACAGGCGATTTGCAATTCCCAGCATCTCGTAAGAGTAAAATCAAACGGAATACGGGGCAGGAGTAAGAATATATGGGAGTGGGACAGCCCTCTCGCAGTCCTTAGGCTCCAATGCTTTCTAGCGGAACTACATGCTGTAGTAAACATTTAGAAGAGAGAGCAATAAGCCCAGATAGTATGTATCACGTACCGAGAGGCAGTATTGTCAGATTCATTAAAAACTTGAATATTGAATGGACGGATAATTAAGCAGGGTCCAGCACAATAGATATTTTAGGTCGCAGTGCGAGGTGGCTGATCGCCCGCATGGCCCTCCAATAATAATAATTATAATAATAATAATGTATGTACAGCATATGTGTATGATATTCAAATAAATCCATACGACTTGACCGATTTGAACCAAACCTTGCGCAAATATTGTTTAAGACTCAAAAAAAGGTCACTGTTGAACCTTTTACATTTCAAATTAATTTCATTTCGGGATTGATTTGGGAGTTGAAATTATGAAGACCGAAGTTCTGGCCACTTCATGAGGTTTCATCCCTTTATATTTGTACGTTATGTTCACGAAACCATTATAATATAAGGAAATAATTGAAATTGTTTAACGGTATCTGCAGGTCTAATCGCAGGTAAATTCTGTATGAATAAAGAAGTGATTTATGATTGTCAAAATACACGACGCGACAATTGAGACAACTGATGACCTTAACAAATTATCACTTGTGATAATTGAAACCATCTTAATTAACAATTTCCATTCAAAGTAAACGCGTAAAACTTATCAGTGAAAATGAAGTAAAAAATTTACTTAGTTAGTTTAATGCAAACTTTCTTTACCATTTCAAAACTTATGTTAAGTCTAGGTTACTTCTGCCTGTTATCGTTATCTATCTAAGCATTAGATCTCCTGTTACTCACAACAATTGTATTTGCGGTACTTTGTAGTTAGAAAATTACTTTTGAGTTTATTTGTAACCTTTCTAAAACTGTTCTGTAACCAAAAAGTTATTTTGGTAAACAATTTCTAATTCTGTTCAAACTAAAAGCACTTTGAGTTGTTTTTTTAGAACCAAAGTAGAATTTTTGTTAGATTTGACCTAATATTTGACTAATTAGTTATGAAATAGAGAAGTTTATACTAGTGATGAAAATAAATATGTAATCGATATATTGAGGTTATATTTTTGCTTTGAAGAAGGGTGGCGGGGACTAGATGATGCCAAATAAGGCAAAATCAAACAAATTAAAATATTTTTAATAAAATTTAAGTAAATTTTATTTAATATTGTTTACCTAAGAGAGTTGGTTTATAGTCAAAACATTACGTTTTAATTCTTTGATGTAGCAAACCTGTTACAGTTATAGCGGTTGAGGTTATCAATTACTTATAAAATGGTAAGGTTTTTAGTGGTTGGTTAATTGTTACAATAACGACAAATTAACCAAATTTTATCCATCGTTTTGCTACGGTTTATTGAATTGTTTAGAAAATAAAATAGTTACTTTGGTCACTTTAAAAATAATTTTATCTAGCTACCTACCCATCTGTTTACAAATCAATGTTCCTAGAAACAAATCATTTTATTTAAATTAGCAGCAGCCAATTATTTTGTATATAATCCCACTGTTATTAGTAATACAATCAAATTCTTGTAAAGTCATCGCTTTTTAGGTACGGTGCAAATCCATTTACAAAATTAATTCAAAATGTAAATCCTGCATTTTCAATTCCAAGCACAAAATAAAAAGCTTTTCTATTGTCTTAACACAAAATGCAATTATTTATATAGATTGGCTGATAAATCATGATTTTTCTCTATAGAATTATACAGTTTATATAATCTATAATCTACAGTGGTACACAATGCTTGATAACAACAACTCAATTCAGTTATAAAACGAATAAAATTTGTACATATGTGTTCAAAAAATTACAAGAAATCTATTATATCGAATAAATCGTATAAATATGTCAGCAGTTTTTGCTTTCCATTCACAAACCCCCTCCCCCCCCCCCCCCCCCATTATGTAGAATTCATTTCTTCCCATAATATTATGTTCACATCCGGAATTTACACATAATCATTTGCATATCGAACATATTCATTTAAAAAAGAACACGTTTCATAATATAGACTAAAAACGTATGTTTTGGGAGTATGTCGTAACATTTCAAAGTAAAGTTAAATAAAAAGCTCTCTTAAAGCATGCATGTCGTGTATATTTGTTTAAAGATAATGTGATCAAATTGTAATAAAATTGTTGTCTTATTTATTTAACAAAACAATTTTTGGAGCCGAAAATTTTGTTTAGCATAAGGGAATTTGTGTTGCCCCATTTTCGTTTTCTGTATACAGTACATGGAAATTTGACAAGAAAAGAAAAAAAAAATGTTACATGTCAAAAGCTGACCCAAACAAAATTATAAAAAAAATTTCCATATTTTACAGTTTAATCAATTTGCATATGCTACCGCCTGAGATCCCTTGAGATGAGGTGTCAAAATCAAGCATTATTTCATGACCGCATTTAGCTAGTTGGTTGGTGTGTACAAGTAACCCGATATACAGTTTTAGATTAAAATGTTTCCATTTTGTTTAGACAGGACATGTTTTCTCTCCTTGTTAAACATTTTAATCTAAAAGGATATTTTGTTTGTGTTTTTGAATTTGAAGGAAAAATTAAACCAAAAAATTTTATTATTTTGTACATATTAAACGTAAATTGGTGTAGACATAAATTAAATCCTCACGAAAAAGGAAATTTCACCTTAGGGTAGGTTAATATCCTGTATAACATGAACAATATAAATTTACGTCATTTGTGGTAGATTTCATATACAGCAAAAAATAAAAAATAAAAAATACTCGTATTGTTGGTTTAAGGATTTTTGTTCTAGATTTTGAATAATTAATCATTCAAAATGTCCGGAGAGTATGTGTACGATATAATTTTAGACATTTTCGCCTCAGCTTTATTTTTATTATCTATTTGATTAGGTCAGTGATATTTAGCCTAACAAAACATAATCGTCATTCATGCACACAAATAAAAAATTCAAATTCTGGCTCAAATTAGCCACATGGTTTATGTATGTATATAAATACCCATATTCCATATAGAGAAATATCTATTTGTAGGAAGGTCAACAATGGAATAATGATGAAGCTAAATTTATAAATTAATCTTGAAGAGGTCAAGGATCATCTAGGGTTATTTAAATGAGTAAAAGGCAAATTGACCTTTTTTTAAGTTATTTATGTCCACACAATCTTTGAAGTTTATTTTGCTACACCATTTAGGTTTAATCACCCTCAAAAATGGCAGACAGTTTCTAGTGGTGACAAGGAAAAAAATGTAAATGTATGATAGATATTCTTATAACAACTGAATAGTTAGACAACAAGTTGCATTTTTTAATTTACATGATTTTAATACGTTCCGAAGATTGTAAGAGAATTCAATCCAGTTTCGAACTGATGAGCTTTTGATTATGAAAAAATCAATCTTCTCATCAGCCGCGGCGATTGGACTGATTATGAGCGTGTTTTTTTATTAGCTCCGGATAGCTGGTATCCGAAGCAGCTAATTTTCTGTTATAATTTATGTTTGACAAGCTATTTATACATATAAATAATTTATTTAAAACTAATCTATAATTTTTATTCAACTTTTTAACTAAAAACCTATAAAAAAATATCTAGCTCTACCTATTTATCTGGAGCTACTATCCCGAGCTGCTATCCGGAGCAAAGGGAAATTTAAAATATTTTTGAGTTTGTACAACCCTAATTGTGCCAAACTTCGTTTTGGTTTAAAAATTTTGATAGATGTCAAATTCAAATGTCATATGGTTTTATGACATTTCTTCCAAAAAAAAATCATCGGGAGATTGATAAGGAATACGTTAAAGTAGAAGCTGCAAAAATATTTTTAAAAACTGAGAAGCAAAACGATAATCGAGATGCATTATTGTCGGAAGGTGACGAAGATGAAGATAAATGATATTTTGATGAAATGGACATGCCTGGTACAAAAGTCAAGTCGATTAAAAACAAAGAATTACTGTACGTATTCTACGTATACGTGAAGACACAGCTTAATATCACAGAAATTTGAACCCCAATTCAGCATATTATGATCCAAAACACGTTCTAATCATATTCATGATTTAAAATCACATCCTGGGGCCCTATTCTCGAATTCCACATCCATTTCCCACATGCAGACATCTGTCAAAATTCATCAAAACGTTCGGAAATTTTAATTGGTATATAAAACACTTGATACATGGCCATTTTCCTATATGGAGAATTTCTTCCACCTGCTGATACCATTCGGAAATATTCCCTTTGTACCAAAAAAAAATACAATTTTTATGAATTTTAACTGATGTCCCCATGTGGAAAATGGAAGTGGAATTCGAGAATAGGGCCCCTGAAGAGAAAATAATTTTTGTTCACTAAGTCTAAAATTAAATAAATTAATTAATTTTATTATTTTAGAGTTGAGTTATGTACTGGAGACAATATGGAAACATATTCTAAAGCAGAACTATTTGCTTATGAAGCTTATGGAAAAATATTCTCGAAGTGGAAAAATCATTAAAGGACAAGAGAAACAAATCATTAGAAGCCGGTATGAAAAGATGTACATATGAATAATTACTGAATATATTACAAATAATCCAACATGTATTTATGCTTCTTAAAAATTTTTAATCTTCCACGATTTGATTTCCAGTAAGGCTAATATATTTTATTCAAAGATTCAATTTTATTATATAACATGTATACTCCTTCGAATATAACTTACAAACTTAAATCGTTTGTTTGCTGTAGAAGAAGAATATTTTACCATCAGCTTCCCAAGCAAATATTTCTGCTTTAGAATATTTTTCCATGTCTCCAGTACACAACTCAACTATAAAATAATAAAATTAATTTATTTATTTAATTCTAAACTTAGTGAACAAAGATTATATACTCTTCAGGATGTGATTTTGGATCAGGAATATCCCTCAAAGAACGTGTTTTGGATCATAATATGCAGAATTGGGGTTCAAATTTCTGTGATATTAAGCTGTACGTATAATACGTACAGTAATTCTTTGTTTTGAATCGACTTGACTTTTGTACCAGGCATGTCCATTTCATCAAAATATTATTTATCTTCATCTTCGTCACTTTTCGACAATGATGCATCTCGATTATCATTTTGCTTTCCAGCTTTTAAAAATATTTTTGCAGCTTCTACATTAACGTATTGCGTACATTAACAATCTCCCGATGATTTTTAGATATTTTATTGCGGTTTTTTTATTCAGAAGAAATGTCATACAACCGCATGAAATTAGGTAAAATTTTAATTTTTTGTTTAATAGCGACACATGTGTATAATAGCAAAACTTTCAATAGAAATTTTCCATATGCTCCCGATAGCTTGCTAACCGGAGCTAATAAAAAAACGCGCTCTATACCACAATTTACATTCTATATATACAGAATGAGCTGTGCGTTATGTACTAGAATAGTATGTATATAGAATGTAAATTGTAGTATAATCAGTCCAGTCGCCGCGGCCTGATGAGAAGATTGATTTTTGCATAATCATAAGCTGATCAGTTCGAAACTGGATTCAATTCTCTTACAATCTTCGAAACGTATTAAAATCATATAAATTAAATAAATAGAATTCGGTCTATTAGTCAATTTCGTTTAATGATTGTTCGTAAATACTAATATACTTCTCGTGTTAATAAAAACACAATTAAAATGGTCTAATCACCGGTAGCATATCAGAAATTACATGAATTAATTAACATTCAATAAAAAATTAATAAAAGTAAAATAAGCGTACACAGAAATACAGCTGTGTGAATGTTGTGAAGAAAAAGAAAAAATTGTAAGAGAATTTATCTGTATTAGTATGATTCGCTAGTACATAATGCACAGCACATTCTGTATGTATAGAATGTAATTTGTGGTATAATCAGTCCAGTCGCCGCGGCCTGATGAGAAGATTGATTTTTTTCATTATCATAAGCTCATCAGTTCGAAACTGGATGGAATTTTCTTACAATCTTCGGTTGCGTATGTTATCTGAAAATTTAATTGACACCATTAGCACGGGAGGTGCTGTGGTAGGTACAGTAGTTAAAGTGGATGAATGATTTGTTTTGTAATTATCGAATATTTCTATGTTCCGCAGTGTTCCGTTTAACATTTACAGTAATCATATATGGATTTCCTGTAGCGAAGTCAATCGTGTACGGCTGGCTGTTCCTCTTTCCAAAACTCATCATTTGTAAGCACGTTACTGCATCCCGTGGCCAAGCTATCTATGATATTCTTCATAACAGTCACTTTGTTTGATTGCCTGGAAATTGAACATTTCAAGGGGACTAACATGGTGGTCTAAATCTATTTTTAGGTGAGTTATTGCAGAGTTTCAATTTACTTAGACAGAAACTATCGCTCATTGAATTGCCTCCCCACATCCGCCTTCGATTTTTAATTTTCGTTACTGAACTGGACGAAATTAATTGCATTTAATAGTTGTTTGATGCAGAAACTCCGAAATCGAAATTATTATCACAAATCTGATGAGAAGTGAACTTACTAAGCGTGGTACAGAAAGGGACCATCATTGAAAATGTACAAGCTGGGGAGACTGGGAATGTTTCAACTATACTATATTGCGGATAATTTTGGAACGATTGCTAGTGTAAAATCGTTTAAATTTGGTATTTTAAAAGAGTCCAAGAAACCCGATTTTATGCTAAAGTATCGATAACAAAAATTTGAAAAATTTTCTTCGACTTTAACCAAAAATGAATGCACCAATGCGTGCATTGTACGCGCATACAGGGTGGTTAGAAATGTTTTTTGTTGAATTTGGGCAGATGGATAAACCAATAGCTTGTTGAAATTGACAATGAATTGAGTGAAATCAATGTTCCTATGTAACCAACAATTCAAACCCATTTCTTCAAAGAAAATGTTGGAAACAAATATTTTTGTCAGAATCAGCTATTAAACCGTCCAATACAACTTCTGGGAAATCGATTATATGGCAACTTATCCAATAGCAAGGTTCAGATTAAAACCTATGGAGCAGAAATTTAATCGAAATCGTCAATTTGGCATATTAACAAAGAATTTATGCGAGAGTGCGAAACAATGAAAAGATGACGTCCATGACCCATCAAAATTGTATATATTATGATAAAATCAATTAGCAATCCTACAAAACCTAGGTTGATTTTCGATGCCTCAGCGAAATCCATTGCAGATTGTTCATTAAATGAAATATTATTAGTAGGGCCAATTGTTCAGAGCAGCCTTGCGAAAATAATTCTAAAGTTTAGACAATATCCGTTTGTGTTAACAGATTACTTTGAAAGTATGTACAGGAGGGCTCTCATACAAATAGCCTCTTGCAATTAATAATATGGCGAGAGGCAGACAATCAATTTTACGTGTATCAGTTGACCAAAGTTCGCATTTGCGGTCTCTTCGAACGCTGCATCGACCAACAGAACAATGGGATGACTTGATTGTATTCCTAATATCAAGCAAATTCGATCCTAAAACAAAAGAAAAATGGTGTGGAGCCAACTCTGTCGATAGAATCGCAACGTACAATGATATTACCCAGTTTATCAAACGGCAATGTGCGAAATTAGATCTGTTGCCAACCAAAACGTCAAGTTCTTCCGCACATGTGAAACCTCCATCATCTACGTTAAATCACATGCAATCAAGGCCACAATGATTTTACAATATTCCGAGTTCACATCATGCCACTTCGAATGTCTATTATTGTGTTTTATGTAATAAAAATTCACATTCCGTTCTGCGCTGTTTTGTATTTTTAAAGATGTCAATCAGAGATCGACGAGAACAAGTAAAAAATCTTGAGCTATGCTTTAATTGTCTCAAACCTGGCCATCTGGTAGACAAGTGTTCATTGCAAGAGTCATGTAAGGTTTGCCATCTAAAGCATCACGCTTTGTTGCATACGAACATTAGCACTTCCAACGCAGCTGCGACGGCAAACAACGAAAAGGCTTGGCCACTATCTTCAGCTATTCCAACATCGTCAACAAGTTTTAGACAAATTTAATCATCCCATTGTGGGACGGGCATTATTGGATTCCGGATCTCAAATGAATTTTATAAGCAATTCATTTGCATCAAGACTGCGGCTTCCACTAGAACAAGTGTCTATTAAAATTAGAGGAATTGGTGCCTCATCTATACAGTCTTCCTCCAGTGGATGCGTCAAACTACGTTCAATGGTAACCAATTTTGCTACTGACCTTGAGGTATTAGTTCTACCTGTAATTACCAATATTGCTTCATCCATGTCGATAAATACTACTGGCTGGCCCATTCCAGGCAATCTACGATTGGCTGATCCAAATTTTGCAAGCGCCCAAAATATCGACCTGCTTATTGGAGCAGAAATTTTCTTCGATTTATTCAAAGTCGGTCAAATCAAATTAGGAGACAATTTGCCGTGTCTTCAAAATACGGTCCTAGGTTGGATTATATCAGGACGTTTTTCATGCACTTCATCAACAGCCAGACAACAAATTTCACTTTTAACATCATCCATTACGACCATTGAAGAGGACATTGAAAGATTTTGGAAGCTCGACACAATTGTAGAAGGCTTTAAATTGATTACTGCGAAGGATCACCAATGCGATAAACATTTTGCCGAGCAAATCAAACGAGATGAAACGGGTAGATTTACCGTGAGATTGCCATTTGCTCATAAACCTACGGTGTCTGGGCGACTCCTCGGCAACGGCCATGCGACGTTTTTACAACTTGGAGAGGAGGCTTTGTCGAGATCCTCTACTTCAAGCTGCCTACAAATCATTTATCGACGAATATTTAGCTCTCGGACATATGGAGCGAGTACCAGATGATAAAATTCCAGCATCTAACTACTAACTTCCTCATCACTGCGTAATGAAATCAGATAGTTCGACGACAAGGTTGCGAGTTGTTTTTGACGGCTCAGCAAAAACAAGCAGTGGATGTTCGTTAAACGATATTTTGATGGTGGGACCTGTGGTCCAAAATGAATTCGTATCTGTTCTTTGCCGTTTTAGGTCACACAAATATGCATTCAGCGCAGACGTTTCGAAAATGTACCGCCAGATACAAATGAATGAAGAAGACTCCAAGTATCAGATGATCTACTGGCGAAAAAATACATATGAGCCTCGACAGAGCTACCGCCTAAAAACTGTAACTTACGGTACATCTTCAGCCCCATTTCTTGCCACTCGTTGCCTTATACAGTGTGCAATTGACAATCAAGAGAAGTTCCCTCTATCTAGTGATGCAATTCGACATGACGTGTATTTCGATGAAATGTTAACTGGGATTAATTCTATAACTACAGCCAACGAATTAAAGGCGTCAATAATCACGGTGCTCTCTACGTTCGGGATGGAACTACGAAAATTGTGCGCTTATTCGCAAGATATTCTCGCCGACATTTCGCCGGAACATCATGAGCAATTAATGCAGTTTGATAACGACGACTGCATAAAGACATTGGGGATTTGTCCGGCAACCACAAAGGGAGGTCTTACAATTTCGTATACAACATATCTCTAGTCAAACCAAAGTGACGAAACAGGTCGTCATCTCTGAAATTGCATGATTGTTTGATCCTCTCGGATTAGTATCTCCGGTCGTGGTATTGTGAAAGGTATTTATGCTGAAGCTGTGGCAACTTAAGTTGGATTGGGACGAGAGCCTTCCAATAAATTACAACTCATATTGGCAGACATTTCATTTGATGATTTTGTTCCGGGTAGCGGAATGGAACTACATGGTTCCGCTGATGTGAGTGAAACGGCGTATGGTGCGGCAATTTACACCAGATGTGGACAACCGAACGGGCGGTTCCTTGTGTAACTTTTATGCTCTTAGTTTAGAGTAGCAACACTACACAAATCTACGATACTACGTTTGGAACTAGCGGCGGCATTATTAACGGAACAATTGATCACACAAGTTCGTACAATTGTTAATTTTCCTATCAGTGATATAATTTACTGGACGGACTCAACAATTGTCCTCCATTGGCTGAAATCGTCACTCTCAAATTTGAAAACATTTGTGGCAAACGCCAGCAGATTTGATGCGATGCGATTTATGGTTTTATGGGCCGCCAATGTTAAAGTATCCAAAGGCCCCATGGCTTACTTCGAGGACTCCATCTGTTTCTGACCATAAACACTGCGAATGTAAACGGGTCACGATTTTGACAACTGTATCTGCACAAGAAGACAATCTTCTATCAAAAATGATATGTGGTATATTAACAACTACCAGAAATTGACAAGAGTGATGGCATATGTTAGCAGATTCGTGAATAATATATCAAGAAGAACCACGAAAGAACCTCTGAACAGTCATGACGTCAACGAAGGTTTGCAACGTATTATTCATCTTATTCAATTGGAATGCTTGCTGTCCCTGCTACTTGCTCCCCACATTACAATGAAAATTATTGTGAATTAAAATTAGTTATATGCGCCTCGTTAGGGAAAGTTTGGCAAATAGCCTTAAGGCTCGCTTTACTAGCAAGCTATAAATATTATTTTGCGTGGCAACTAATACATTTAGTGACCGCAAATTGACTGAAATTGTCTGATTTACCGGTAAGCGGTAAACATTCGATCAAATTAGCGGGTATCCAATCACTTATTGCCATACGAACTATGCGAAATAAGGTCGCATTCAAGTTTTATTTCATAATTTTCCAGAGTTTTGTTCCAATTTTTTGCGTAATGAACTAGGAAACATATAAAGTTCTGGTGACTTAAATTTACATGATCGGTGAAAATTTTGGGAAATGGGAAATTTAATTTTCAATAAAGAGCACTAAACCGCGGAATCTCTACATTCGAATTTCCGATTTTAATTCCAATTTTTTTAATGTTGTTATAAACTATTGTACGTACCTCGTGATTCTTTTTTTCATTAAACAGTTAAGTTGCACTTTTTAATTTTCACTAACAGATTTTTAATTAAATTTACCGGTAAATATATGTATTTTACCGGTAATTCAGTAAACATATCACAATAAACGTTTACCGGTAATGCAGTCCATAACTACAATAATAATAGGCTTCACTTCGCAAAAGTAATATTTGACAACAACAACAACCACAGAATATCGACAACAATAAAGTTTCGCTTAATAATTTAATTTTGTTCGATTTGGAATTGCTAGAATTTCATTACAAAGTAAATTAACGCGAATTAAAATTAGTTAGATGCGCCTAGATATGGAAAGGTGAGCAGATTGCTTTAAACTTTGGTTTACGTGAAAGCTTCAAATAATACTATTCGTGGCATGACCCAGCAATTAGTACAATCACAATAGGCTTCACTTAGTTAGCAGTATATTGGACATTAAATGGGATATACACGACTCATTCACCTTTGACGTAAATCTAAGTCCTGTAAAATCTCACCCAAATCAATTTTATTATCAGATGCTAGCAAAGTTTTTATCCGCTGAGTTGATTACCATACCTATCATTATTCACGTAAAAGGTCTGTTCCAAGCTTCAGGATTACAAGTTTTTAGTATTGAGTTACACGGCGGAAATGTTTAGTGCGTACACATGTTAAACAAACGGCGGAAACAGCTACCAATTAAGAAGAATGTACATTTAACGGAATGGCAGCAAGTATGATTTGAAGGTATTCAATCTTTAGTAGGTAGGGCCTGATTGGTTGCTTTTAGATAAAAAAATTTGGTCAGGCCATTCAAATATAAACTCATGTTGTCAAAGACATTAATGGTTCACCAGTCAACGGCTTTAAAGCAGAAAGAAAGTAAAAGGGCCTGTATCAATAGATAATGCTCAAATGCAATAAAAACAACAAGATCTTTCAAAAGTGTCGCCTGAAACTCAGTATGGAAAGTTTTCCCAATTATCTACGAAGCAACATGCCGACGAGGGGCGGTTCTCACGAGCTATTCAGAAAATGAAAAAGTTTATGGTAGCATCTAACTACATCAAAGAAGCTTACAAGTTTGTTTACGATAACTCCAAGTCAATATCTAAGTAGAAGACAGAATAGCGTGGAAGTTTATTCCGCCCTGCTCTCCTTATATAGGTGGTCAATGGTTGTTAAGCCGACTAAGAGGCATTTCGGTAAAATTATTGGGGATCATCCTACCACATTAATACAATTCAACAACATAAAATCGTAAATCGAGGAAATACTGAAATTAAAACCGTTGTGCGCTTTGAATCAGATTATAAAATTATTCTGGAATATGAGGTACCGGGAATATATGGCAGGTTTGCTGTAACGGAACAAATGGCGGAGTCCGCAACATATTTTAGCAGTGGGTGATCTCATTATAATTAGGGTCACCACTATTAGGAAGTTCCGCTTCAGTATTCGTTGGTTATATAAGTCAACAATAAACAGAATGTCTCGTTATTACGAAATTCATTTTTTGGTATTTAAAGCTGAAATTATTTCAATTATGTTTAAACTAAATGGTAAATGTTACATGATAGAAAAAAGTTTATTAGTATATCTTGCCTTTTCCGAGAAATACTTCTTGGAAAAAAATGGGGGATAAGTGTCTTTAGGTTTACCATGTTTTATATTATAGCGAATGTTATGAATAAATTAATTTTCCAATTTTCTCGAGAAAATTTTAGAAAGCTGACCTAAAATGGCCGATATGCAAGTTCGCACAGGGTGTAGACAAGGATTGATTATCCTTATTATAGGATTATATCATATCCCACAAATTATTACGAGCAAAACAGGATGATTCCAGCGATACCTTTTATGCTAAATAGTAAAATCAATCTTAATGTTAATTATTCACATATTAGTGGTTATCTATTTTCGTGTCCGCTAAACAAAGAGTTAATGGCTGCTTCTTACGCTATATGACGAATTAGCCCTTATTTGTTCTCGGTGGCAGTATTATCATCTCGTATATGGTGCCCAAATATCACAGTAACAATGAGTAACTAAAAATAAAAAAATGCTGGAGAAGCTAACAGCAAACGGCGAATACGGTTCACTTTTTAAGTCACTTCGTTGCAGAAAACATTAATAAAATGAAACTGCCGTCGCTGATAAGTACCCTAAATTCAACCAACTGGAAATATCTCTAATACGTCACATAGAGCCAAGAAACTGAAAGATAAAACTAAATACATAAAAAATTTGCAAGTGATAAAAGCATAAATGCTTATTTGGGATTTAACAGTTTTTTAGATACAAAATATATAAATAATACAAATAAGCTTCAATTTGTCACGAAACATTACAAGAAAATGAAGTCCAACCTCGAAAATCACCGGTATTTTAAATTTTAATAATTTTGACAACAACTAAATTAACGTACTGGTTTCAAATAAAATTTAATGTTAAAATAGAATGGGTAATCGAATTGCTTAAACATTTACTTTTGATAATTTAAACGTTTTTTATTTTAAGCTTTTTCTAAATATGAAAGCTTATAAAGCTCTATAAATTTGTTTATGTTCATTAAATAAAATTTTGTACTGACAGAAGAAATTAAATTCCAATTATCTAAGCCTTATTCAAAAAAATTTTAGGATTTTATTTGGTAGCTGTCATTCTGCTTTAGCACAAGTATTCCAGCTTTGATTAGTATAGTTATAAAGTATAATAAGAAACAAATGGAATTAACAAAAAAACATTATTCAATGACATTTATATGCTATTTAAAATTAAATTTTATTTTCGTTCAAAAAAATTTAATTATTTTAAAATATTTTATTTTAATTTAAATGTTAATTCATTTTTTACAAAAATTAAAATTAATTTATAGAATAAATAATGAAACAAAATTATATTATTACAATTAATGTTGTTGCTATATACTGTTGTTGCTTTCTTGCTGGTAAAAATCCAATTAATATAATAATGCTTTGTACATAATATGTATAGTCGGGAATACAAATATGTATATATGTACAATGTACATAACAACGTTGATGGAATAAATTAATATAATTATTACAAAGCAAATGAAGTTTTAATTAATTTATTTATTGTTATACCTATAATGTTTGTGATATGTTTACAGGTGGAATCTGATTAGTTTGCTTAAATAAAAACAAATATGTATCGTAAGATGAGACTGACTGTCTTATACAATTACCGTTAATTTTATTTGTCGTCGCTTTTTCGTATTATCTGTGCAAATTAATTATTTATGCTTGAAAATGTATCTTAAAATCTAAATAAATACGCAACTATGAGTACAAAGAAAATGACACACGCGGAGGATTATAACAAATTCCATGAAGATTTTTGTTTGAACTTTGAATATTTTTTATTAATTTAAGATGTGTGGGTACACGCGTACATATATATTATTATAAAAATTCAAATTATGCGTGTGGGTTTTTATATATAACTACATATATGCTTATTATACGATAAGTTTTACTTCCTTTTTAACATTTCCATATTTCCAACTTCTTTCAAGAACCAAGCTCCAAATATTCCTGGTGACATTATTAAATGATAAACACCAATTTCCTAAGAAAGCTTCAGCGGAACTAATAAGATGTTGCCATAAAAATTTTGTCAAACATGAACCAATTAACTAATTAGGAAACTAGACAACTATGGTCAGAATTTCACTATGTCAAAGGCTCAATATATGCGATGCGAACTATTCAAAATTATAAGAAATGTGTTTCGGTGAGTCGATATGATCAGAAGCGACATATTCGAGCGATGATTAATTTACAGGCACTTGGGGAAAAGCTCTACAGAAACTAGATACTCATGATATCTGGGCAAGGAAATTTACCGATTCAAGAGATTTGCCATCGTGTAAAATGTTCAGTAAATTTTTATGAAATAAGCCTTTGAAAATTTGGTCGCCATAAATCAGGCAATATTATACAACATACAAATAACTCCGACTATCAAAACCCTCGTTTCTACTATAAGTGATATACGATATGTGTTAAATGTAACAGATTTCACGGAATTCATGAACGTTTGGAGTTTAAATCATTTACAGTAGACCTTGTAAAAGTTAGCCGAAAGTAAAAAGTCGATAATGCAAATTATGTTATGAACATTCCAACCCCAGTGTTATGTTTGGAGATGGATTGCATTGATGTGACTTGTCAATAGGTATCACAGAAAAAAATTCACTTCTAGTTTCCTGTGGGAAATCTCGGAAAATTCGATTTTCCAAAAATTGTTAAAAAATTTGTATAAAATCAGCCTCTAGGGTGTTATGTCTGGAGATGGATTACATTGATGATATTTGTCAATAGCCATCGCAGGAAAAAACGTCAGTTCAAGTTTCCTGTGGGAAATCTCGGAAAATTCGATTTACCAAAAATCGTTAAAAAATTTATATAAAATCAGCCTCTAGAGTGTTATGTCTGGAGATGAGTTGTATTGATGTGACTTGCCAATAGCTATAGCAGGAAAAAAATTCAGTTCAATTTTCCTGTGGGAAATCTCGGAAAATTTAAAATTTTGAAACTTGAAACTAATTTTTTTCCTGCGATAGCTATTGACAAGTCACATCAATGCAATCCATCTCCAGACATAACACTCTAAAAGCTGATTTTATACAAATTTTTTAATGATTTTTAGAAAATCGAATTTTCCAAGATATCCCACGGGAAACTTGAACAGAATTATTTCATTCGATAGCTGTTGACACATAAAAATGATTCAACTTCAGATATACACTCTGGCGGCTGATTTTATTCTAATTTTGGGGATTCTTCTGATTTTCCGATATTTTCCACAACTAGGTTAAACAAAGTTTTCCAGGTAAGACTATTTACAAAAATTTTTATTTGAATCCATGTATGCGCTATTTACTTTTGGCTCATAACTACTAAATTTTTTACGGCTGGAATGTTAATATCATACTCTGCATTATCGACTGTTTACTTTCGTTTGGCCACTTTCGGCTGGGATTGCACAATCTACCTTACCATTTTTGTTTTGTTTTACTTGCGACTGCGGACTAACACAATCTGCATTATCGACTTTTCACTTTCGGCTAGCAACTTTCGGCTAACTTTACCAGTATTTACAGTAGTTCAACGTAAACAATTTGTTTACAACAATATTTTGTGTGTTTGGTGTTTAAAACAAGGCCATAGTGTCGCAACCTGTCAAAATCAACGAAAATGTTTCATATTTCAAAAAATGTTCTGGATAGGAAGTATCTCAGCCTTCTGGAACCTGGAATTTGAATAATATAACGTTGGCTGATCCGCAGTTTAACAATTCCGGATCAATTGGCGTAATCATTAGATCACTAAAGTTGTTGGCACTACTACAAAACGCAAGACTCTTCGATATGACAACTGTAAACGGACAAATAGATGATGACAATAGATTAGTCGAATTTATTTTATAAATTCTTGGAATATTGGGAAATTCCACCAAGGAAAACTACAATGTGTTCAAATCAACTCAGAAAACAAATACATTCACGACTTTAGTTTATGGAACGAAGATTAAAAAAAACAAAGAGCTACACAATGATTTTGTGGCATTCATGTTTGATTATGAATCTCTTGGCCCCATGGAGAAAATCAAATTAAATGATATCCTAATGAACTCATCTTCTTACTTTTATTGGCCACATCACACGGTGATCAAGGAGTCAACAACAACGAAAACCAGATTCGGCTTTGATAGTTCTCCACGTAGTTAAGCGGCATTGCGCTGAACGATATACTAACGGTCGGTCCAGTCATCCAACCAAACACTTTAATTCTGTTATTCAGAAGATATGTTGCCAAATAATTCTGTCGAATAATAGAAAGTTTTAAAGGATTTTATAGGATAAAAGGATTTTTTTCATCTAAAGTACAATACAGATAAATGATCAATTCAATCACCGAACAGAAAATTGATCGATTGAAAGTCAGAATGGGATGACTCAATTCCTACAAACCTTTTAACAGTATGTAATTCAAAATATCACGTTGCCTAAAAATCGAAGATGCAGATAACTAGCTACCAACTATAGTTGGATTTATTGATCCTTCCGATAAATGCTGCCAAACAGTCATGCTCTGACATCAATGATTTGAAACAAGGTAAACCAGTTTACAATAAGAGTAAAATATCAACACTCACACATCCCACATTCGATCGAAAACCTCCATTAGTGCTACCTCAAAGTCATACATTTTGTTAACGTCCACCATCAGACGCAAATTTTGGATTGTTCGTTGTTAGGATGTAAGATAACTGATTATAAACAAAAAGTATCAACAAAAAACGGCACAGCAACTGGTGAGTAATGTCCGAAAACCTCGGGTGACAGCACTAATTCGTACTTTCATTCACACCAGGTTAGATAATGCAGGTTCGTAGTTCATATTTACGTAGCTATGAACGCTCTGATAATAGACTTGGTCACCGATAAAACTTCAGGAGCTTTTATCGCAAGCCTGAAAAGGTTCATTTGACGCAGAGGAATCCCAATTGGGACAAATGTTTAGGTTGCGGCAGTCATTTGACACCATATTATTGGCTTTATCCGGTGAGGGCATAACTTGAAATTTTATACTCCCGTTGCCTCTACATATTGGAGGAATGCGGGAAGCTAGAACACGATCAGTTAAGTTTTATCCTTAAAAGTTTTATCCATTACCCCTTAAATATCTTTTGTGCTTTGACCCTGCTCCAGTCAATATTCAGGGTCTTAATGAACTTGGTAATACTGCCGGTGTTAGCGACCAATTTATTGAAGCGTTAAATTTTAGAAAATGGTTTACAGTTCAACCAATCAATTCTACCTACAGCAGTAGTAATCCTGTACGAAAAATATGGCAGATCGATTAAATGCAGATTATTGCTAGACTCCGACTAGAACTTAAAAAATGCAGAGCACAAACAGCTAGTTTAATAGCTTCTACAACAACGGTTGGTGCTATAAGGATTCGAGTTGTACCAGCAAACAATGGTGTGTGCAAACCACTTCATTTAGATATTGTAATCTGAAAGGATAACACGACCACATGTGGTTTAATTGCAAAATACTCAACATTGGGATGGATAGCCACAGTGAAAAGTTATTAAATCCGGAACATCAACAATGTCAGTCCCTTTTTTAAGCTAAACGAAGGTCGTTTACAAGGTGATAGCAATTCAAAAAAGGTTTGCGTAATTTTTGATTGTTGAGCAAAAACTACCGCATCTTACTCGCTGAACCATGTACCTATTATTGACAGAACCAACGATTTCGAAGAATTCTGTGATAGAACGTTGGATGAACAACATCAATAAAACAATTAGTGCTCTTAAAAAAAAAATAATAATAATAAAAAAAGTGATTTACCGGTTTGAAAAAATATTTTTCGTCAAAAATATTTTTTTTTAAAAACATGTGATTCTGTGATAATTAGTTAATATAATAAACAATCAGTCATTATAATAGTGAATAAGTGAATAGTGCTTTATATTAATGAACATTTAGGTCATTAATTAGTTACAATTAAATAGTGTAGTGTAATTTAAGTGATTATCGTAATAAAGTTTTTTATTTTGATGTACACATTTTTTTTAGAATTTTAAATAAATAGTGATGGTTTCCGGTAGACAATAAGTAGTGTAATCTAATATAGTAAACGGGACAATTACATCACCAGTAGTTCCTAAGATAATTAAGATTTTGTATTTTACACGCGTTCCAAAAAAAAAAAATGATACATACAGACTTTCCGTGTTGTACAAACAAAAGTGATTATCGAAAATACACACAGACTATCGTGTGGTATAGGTATATAGTGAAAAAAATTTAAACGTGCTCGAAATTGCTTGAAATTTCCAGAACAATAAACCATAAAAAAAAAGAAAACTGTAAAAATCGAACATTCGATTTCGAAACGCGGTTTCTTGAATAGCGGTACAGGGTAAGCTTTTTAAAATTATTTCATAAACTTTTTTTTGGTACGCAATTTACAATTATACTATATGCATAAAATAAACTATATTACTATAAGTGATTAAATTAATTACATAAACATTTTTTTTTTTTGCAATTAAAATTATTTTTAAGCGTGTTCGTAACGGTAAATTATAACGGGGAGAGGGCAGCAGTATTATCTGCTTGACTCTAAATTTAGAATTAAGAAACAATTTTTTTACTATGCGAAATCTTAAAAATACCGGTAAAGTGAATAAGTGAATTAATGTGCTTTATAGTTTTTTTTTTATTAGGCCTTGGCTCCTACAAAAATTAGAGCCATATTGCCATAAATTCAAATTTGTATTACAATTTTTATTTACATTGTTTTAATTCATAATTCATATTTTAACCAGAAAATGTTTAATCTTTAAAATTGATCCGGATTACTCCCTACACATATTCTGTCGGCTACTGCTTATTTTGTATCATATTGCTATTCCACTCATCCTAATAAATTCATACATTGCCTTGTAAGCCAAAAAATCACCCTCATTCATTAAATCACTAAGATTTCTTGCATTCCGAAGGATGTTGAACTTAGATCTATATTGGCTATATCTGGGACAAGCCAATATGAGATGTTCAACATCCTCCACACTTCTACACAAATCACAATCTTTGTCCTCACTCAAATGACGTTTCCACAAGCATTCCTTCCAGTTTCCATGGTTCAGCCAGATTCTCTCAATAGTTCGCAACATTCTCGTATCTCCTTTGAGCTCCTTAAAGAACGGAATTCTCAAAGGAGCACTCTGCACTTCATTCCTTTCGTTAGACTTTTCTCGTTAAATTCACTTACCCATTTTCTCCACAGATTCATCTGAAACATTCGAAGTACGTCTCTTGCATCCTTCTTTTCGCATTCTTGAACCATGTCATTCAATGTACCCATTTTTGCTAACATATCGGCTCTTTCATTCCCTTCGATCTGTCTATGTAATGGGATCCATTGTATGGTCACATCACGTTGACAGTCTCGAACGCATTCAAAAATTAAATCAACATACACATTGCCTTCCCTTCCACCTCCACATTTTAGCAAACATAAACCACTCTGGGAATCGGAAAATATTACTATTTTCCTTTGCCCTTCATTCACAGCCAGTTTAATTCCTTAAAACATTACAATTAGTTCAGCGCTCATTATACAGATGCTTTTATCCACTTTAAAATACTTTTCAACATTCTTACCAGGCATAAAGACACCAACACCCACTCCATTCTCATTCACACTAGCATCTGTATAAACGATATCATCTTCTACATACCGCTGACTGATTTTCCCAAACATAATTTTGGCGATAACTTCATTCAATCCCTTATTATATTCCTCCATATTCAAACATACAGTTAAATTATTAGGAACGGGTTGCGGACCAGCATTGCCTGTACTCAGAAACATGTTCAAATTTTCAAGTGCAATGCTATTTCGATAAGTCGGTTTGTACACCGCCCTACTTTGTAATCTTACTATCATCTCATTCCAAAACTCATTTTTCTTAGATATCATTCTCACAGACTCTCTCATTGTGATCCACTCTCTCTTGTAATCAAGAGGTGAATCACCCATTTCAGACCACAGAGTGTGTATTGGGGTTGAGTTAATCGCCCCCAATACCACTCTTGCACATGCATTTTCTACTTTCATTAATTGGCTAAAAGCCCCTTTCGAACCATTCACATACACACTAATTCCATATCCAATTTTGGAGGATATAAGGGCCTTCCTTAACATGTCAGTCACACTCGGATGAGCGCCCCATTTAGGTTTGCTCACCCGTTTAACCACATTTAAACGTTCCTAGCAGTTATCTGCCAACATTTTCATGTGCTTCCCAAAATTCATACGTCTATCAATCCAAATACCCAAATACCTGTACGCATTTACTTGTTCAATTCTGTGATTATCAACACTTATATTAACATTTGCAACGTTTGTTCTGCAAATCATGTCAGCACACTTATTAGGATTCACTCTCAGATTCAACATTTTAAGTTTTTGTATAAAATCATCTACCCCCTTTTGCGCTGTTTGAGCCGCCACATCAATACTTCTCCCTTTTGCAATTACTACAAAATCGTCTGCAAATTGAAGAACGATTTGATTGGCTGCATTGATGTGGTATATCTCGCTAGTGTATAGGTTGAACAGAGCTGGAGATATTTTACTTCCTTGCGGAAGTCCAATATTTGCAACTCCCTCCAACCTAAAACCACTTCCATTCAGAACCATTTTTCTCTCACTCATAAAATCATTTATCCACATACATACTTTCCGTGATAATCCAAAATTCGAGAGAATTTGTTGTAACTTCCACGGAACCACATAATCATAAGCACTTTCAATGTCCAAAAATGCAGCAAACAGCTTTCATATTATCCTTTTTAACTTCCCAAACAAACTTGTCACACACATTTAACATCTTGTTTATTCTGTCCCACGTTTCGCTTATAAGCATCACATTCACTTTATTCTTGGCCAGATAATTTTCCATCATACTTTTTTTTGCGTAAAAACTTTGTATGTTTATCTTCAATTCGATCTTGTTCGCCTTTTTATATAAACAAACCAAACTTCTCGAAAGCTCATGATTTTTCTAGTTAGAATAGCGTAGAAACACTACGTAACAATTTTTATCATGGAAAATTCCATTTTGTACAGTAAAACATTGAGCTATTAGTTTTACTTATTCTATTACACACTAGGTGTCACCGTCACAATATATTGTGATGGTGACACCTAGTGTTTAATAGAATAATTTAAATTAATAGCTCAATGTTTAACTGTTCTAAAATGGAATTTTCCATGATAAAATTTTTTCATAATGTGAGGGTGACACCTAGCGTGTGATAGAACAAGTTAAACTAATAGCTCAATGTTTTACTGTACTAAATGGAATTTTCCATCATAAAACAGTTCTAAATGTTTCTACACTATTCTAACTAGAAAAGTCATGAAGTTTCGAGAAGTTTGGTTTGTTTATATAAAAAGGCGAACAAGATCGAATTGGATTATTAGTATTTGGAACGCGATAGAGTAAACTTGTAAGATTAGTAGTATTTGGAAAGCGATAGTGTGAAGATTAAAAAGTAATTAAAAAGTGTTGTAGTGCGAAATAAAATTTATAAGAGTACAGGAAAATTGTGTAAAATTATTTAAAGTGATTTTGTGAATTTTTATTAATAAACTATGTTGTAATATTTTTTGTGTTTGGCATAAATAAATTCGTTGGGGATAAATTGAATTGATTTTGTTTTATTCACAATCCAGTGATACGAACCTTGATTGACAAAGCAAAAACGTAACAAAAATGTTTTTACGCTATTCTAACTGGAAAAGTCATGAGCTTTCTAGAAGTTTGGTTTCTGTATATAAAAAGGCGAACGAAGTCGAACTGGATCATTAGTATTTGGTAAGCGATACTGTGAAAATTAAAAAGGAATTAGAAAGTGATTTAAAAAAGTGTGTTGTGTCATATTGCTCGCAATCGAGCTAAGCCGGCTTATCGTGCTGGTAGACTGGCGCCCAAAATCACGAACAGTGAGATTAAAAACTTGAGTCTACCCAAGTCACCGCGCGTTGACGAACCCATTGGAGACAGCACGTTACAGGTGTTATTTGTCTGACTGAGACATGGTTGAATGAGGCAATCAATTCGGCGGAAGTTTTCGACAAAAGATTCAATGTATTTAGAAAAGATCGTATCTTTGTTTGTCATGTGAAATGGGACGGAGGTGGCTTCTTTGTTGCTATGCATAAGGATTTGGAATCTGTTAGACTGGCTGGTTTGAACAACTGCCATGTTACAGATGATGTGTGGGTCAAAGTGAGCATTGGAGCTGGTTCTTCACTGATTGTTTGTGTTGTGTGTTTTAATATAGGCATTTCTTTTCGTGAATATAAGATATTCCTTGACCATTTGTCAGATGTTGTTACTACATCTAATACAGGTACCAAGTTTATTCTACTTGGAGATTTTAATCTACCATAAATAGAGTGCAATACAAATAATCCCTTGAATATATTTGCATCGAACTATGAAGGGTACACTACGGCATACCTAATAGATACTCTTGAACTAACTCTGTTGGCACAATTCAACCATGTGAAAAATTTTCAGAATTGAATTTTGGATCTAATTCTTTCAAATATTGATGCGCATGATTTGGATATTAGAATATATGATTACTTGTTAACTAAAGTTGCAAATTATCATCCTCCAATCATAGCTTCGGTTAATATATCTGTTTTACGAAAGCGACCTTCCACTTAGACTATCAAAATCGGTCCGTTGAATTATGAGGTATTGATTGGTCTTCATTATTTCAGAACATGGTTCCAGATGATGCTGTTGCATTATTTTACAGTACAATTTTCTCCTTTATCGGTCATTCTGACCATGTTACTAGTAAACAAGACCGCTACCCGAAATGCTACTCAAACAACCTAGTGCGCTTGATAAAGCTTCTCTTATAATAATCGATTTGATTATTTGATATTTTCAAAATACAGGACTTAAGTGAAAACTGAAATAATAAAGGGTAGACACTTGTATATATCACTTGTTGAAACAAACATAAAGAATAATCCGAAAGCTTTTTGGAACTATTATAGATCACTTAGTACTAAGTCTAAGTATCCCAGTTCAATGTTTCTTAAATGTAGTTCATCGAATATTCAATCAGAGATATGCAAGCTTTTTGCGGATCATTTCAGTTCGGTATAAATACCAATTCCTAATGTTTCCACTACTTATTCATATTGTAATGCAGTTGGTAAGGTGTCTATGATTTCTGAAGATGAGGTTTTCACCGTATTACATACATTGGACATATGTGGACGCAATAAAAGTGCGGGCCCCGACCAAGTGCCTGGTTTATTTCTAAAAAATCTCAAAGTTGCTAGCACTTTGGACGAAGGTGGGCAACTCGACTGCATATACACCGATTTTTCCAAAGCTTTTGACAAAGTTTCGCACTCTATATTGTTGTGCAAACTTGAATCATACAGTCAGTCAAGTAAGAGCATGGTCGTCATTACCGACAGGTAATGAAAGATTTCGCTCTAATTCCTTTGCGAGCCGATAGAGGGAAGCTTTGTCCTTGATGCACTGTCAACGAAGATTCAGTTGTCGTTGATGTTTTGAAAGAGAATCACGTTAAGCGCCATGAGTGCTGAATACGCGTCGCGCTACGAGGCTGTGTTTCTTTGCACCTACCCGAAAGGTCCCAAAATGTCGCAATCAGCGGCTGCTAGATATATGAGAAAGTCGAAGGCATTTGTACATAAGTGGGTACAGCGATATAAAGTGGCTAAAAATGTCGATGATTTACCAGAACGTGGCTCGATAGGAAAAGTGGACAAAAAAGATGAAAAAAGAATAGTGAATCTGTTTTCGCGGAATCCTGGTTTAACACTGCGGCAAGGACAAGCAAAACTAAAGGCAAAAGGTTTAGATATATCCTACGAAACTATCCGAACCCATCTCCGTACTCATGACCTGAAATGGCGCAACACAATGAGGAAGCCTCTGTTGACTGGAAAACATGTGAAAAAGCGACTCACTTGGGCGCTTGAGAATATCGATAGAGATTTTGAAAATGTCATTTTTACTGATGAATGTTCTGTATGGGCACGTTGTGTCCTCACGCGAGCCTGGTCAACTTCCACCAATAGGCTTGTTCAGCGGACCGTAAAACACGGAATAAAGGTGCATCTTTGGGGCTGCTTCTCAAAGCAGGGATTCGGCACTTTGTACCTCTTTACCGACAACCTAAATGCCGAAAAAATGATTAAAATCTACAAAAAGGCTTTACTGCCATCTGCCAAACGTTGGTTCATTAGCAAAAATGAAGATTGGATTCTGCAAGAGCACAACGATCCTAAACACCTCAGCAAGCTCTGTACTGAGTGGAAGACTCAATCTGGCATCGTTACATTGGATTGGCCGTCGCAGTCGCCTAATGCAAACCCTATTGAAAATGTGTGGGCATATATTAAACAGAAACTTCGTGGAAGACGCACACACACTTTGAAGCAGCTATCTTGCGATCTGGAGATCGTTGCCACTAGAATACGCCGTCAAATTAATAGAAAGCATGCCTCGCAGATGTCAGGCAATTATCGACACCGATGGTGACTGGACACAATATTAACCGAATTGCATCATCGTTTGTAATGTGTACAATATATTTATAAATATGAAAGTTTCACCAAATAATTTTTTTTATAAATTAACCCGACCACGCTTTTACTTGACTGACTGTATAATATATAGCCAATTTTGCTTAAATGGTTTCATTCATACCTAAGAAATAGAATTAAATTTGTAAAAGTTAATGGTATCCTACCTAATGGTATTGAACCCTTTTGTCCTTTGTTGTTTATCCTTTATATTAATGATATTTCGGAGGTTATACTTCAAGCTACTTATTGTATGCTGATGATCTCACGCTCTTCAAAAATATTCATACGGCTTATGACACTGTGGCTTTGCAAGCGGATCAAACCGCTCAACACCAAGAAGTGTATTACTATGACTTTTACCAAGAAAGTTAATAAATTTGACTTTACTTATAGCATTGGCTTGGAATCTTTAAATAAACAGGATACAATCAGAGATTTGGGGGTGGTTTTCGACCAGAAAGCACATTTCGACAAATATGTTGATTCATTTTGTCATACTTCATTCAAAACATTCGGCTATATCCTCAGAAGAGGTAAAGATTTCAGGGATCCTTCAACTCTTTCGTTACTATACTTTAGCCTTGTTAGAACTAACCTTGAATACTTATCTCAAGTCTGGAATCCATTTTATGACGATTATAACTATAGGATTGAATGCATTCAAAGAAAATTTACAAGGTTTATGTGTTTTAAGTTTATTCCCCCTAATGGTTATATGACATAGGCAGAAGTTGGTAGGCAGAGAGACGTAGGCAGAAGTTCAATCTAATCTATTGGAAGACAGGAGAACTCTAATTGATGAATACTTTCTTTTTAAAATAATCAACAATTTATTAGGCTCTAGCTTTCTAGCGAGAATCAATTTTTGTGCCCCGTCTTACCGTGCACGACATCGGCAGTGTTGTTCCAGCCATCGGCTTTCAGACAAAACTTGGTGTATCATCATGTCTAAACCGACTTATGTCCAACCATGCTATTTACTTTAATGACTTGGACCTATTCAACTTATCGCTGTTCGAGTTTAAAGCAAGGTGTTATGCTGCGCTATGCAGCAGTACCAATACCAATATGTAGTTATTGTAAGGCATCTTCAGACCTTAGTCGAATAAATATTTTTTTCTGTATTTTTCTTGAATTTGTGGTTTCTTTTTTCCATTTTTATTGTTATTATTATTATTATGTAAACATAGCAGTATTTGTGAGGCAGCATGTAATTAGGTTTTTACCTGTTTGGTGCCCAATAGATAAAATAAATAAATAAATCAAACGCAAAAATTCTGTGCAATGAAATCAAATTAGTGCTAAAAACAGTGAGGTTTTGCGCTAAGAATGTTCGTGTCAAATTCCTCTTATTGGAAAAGACATTTTGGAAATGTCACTTGATCAGAAACGATTTTTAGTACTAACAATTATATGGTAATTTTATAACAGATACATTTTTAGTACAAAGTCACAAAAAGAATCTATCCACTGGTTCTCATTTAATTAGTGAGTTATTCCTGAAACATCGTCATGTTAGGCACTTTCAAGCTGGATTTGATTTACTAATCCGTTTGAGCCGTCAACTGTATCGGATTACTAAGGTTAGGAAAGTTGTTCGTGATATTGTAACTACAGCGGATAGGAATATTACCAGCACAAAGGGAAATAGCACTAATTTTTTGGGCACTCAATGAAAACAGAATCAACGAGCTATTACCTGGAAATGTAAACAATTTGCTTTCCCAAACTTTAGCGGGATCTGAGAGTCTGCGGCCAAGATGGTAAAACGCCATCTCTATAAAACAGTTGTGGTCGCCGTTTCTGGTTGTTTAGTGGTTATTAAACATGGTTTTGTTTTTGTGCTGTTGTTTGGTCTGCCGCTGGATGCTGACGATGACGGTTGCTCTTCCAGATTGAATCGGACTATGTTTGTTTTTGCTAGTCCGTCGGTGAGTTTTAGCTGTATAATTTTGTTTTTTGTTGTCGTGTTCGTGTCATTGTAACTGTACGTAGCTGTTGATGAGTTATTGTCTTGTGTGATTACGTCTTGTTCTAGCTCTGCGAAACACGGCTTTAGTCTGTCGACCGATACCTTGCAGTGCTTACCTGTGATCTCCAAAGTGAAATTGTTTTTCTACTCGACTAACCACTGGGAAATGACTTTCGTACGGAGTTTGTAGGGATTTTCTTAGCGCGTCGGTGCAAACAAAACCACTAGGACACGAATTTAGTTCTGTTGCTACGACCATTTTTCCGACACAATCCCGTGAAGGTGGAGGTGGGCGAATTTCTGCGAAAGATCTTCGTAATTCTTCTACTAACCCCGTTGGGCTGGTTGTTTTAGTATCTTCCGTGATTAGTTGGCTCGGCACTCGTATATTTTGCCCGATACTAACTCTGCTGACGTCGTTTTGAAATCCTCCCGGTAGGTGATCCGAAGTCCCATGAGCACTGTTGGAAGTGTACGTGTCCTCTCTTTCCTTCGGTGACACATTATGGCTGCTTTAAGTATTCGGTGGAACCTTTCGACCGCGCCGTTGCACTTTGGGTTATCGGGACGTCGTTCGTTTGTGTATGAACCCTAAAATTTTGGAGAACTCTGTGAATAGTTCCGATTCGAACTGTGCCCCTTGGTCTGTGACTATTGTTGTAGGCACCCCAAAACCGGCAATCCAATTGCTGTTGGCGGCCACGGCGACGGTCTCTGCTTTTATGTCCGGCGTTGGGATGACCTCTGTCCATCTCGTGTATTGGTCGATTATTGTTACACAGTAACGCTGTCCCTCCGAAATCGGTAATGGATCCACTATGTCCAAATGTTACTCCGCGAAACGATTCGCGACTGGTGCGTAATTCCTGATTGGACTCTTTGTGTGTCTTGCGACTTTGGCCTTCTGGCATGCTAGGTAGCACAATTCCGAGACCGTTTCTCGAAATTCTCTGAGTTCGTCGTCTGCCTTCTGCGCCTCGGCAATCGCCGCGTAATTTATTGACTTACTTATCTCCACAGGCTCTATCCGTGACAGAGTATCGGCTACCACATTTTCGCTGCCCCCAATGTGCCTGATATCAGTCGTGAATTACGTTGTGAAATCCAAATGTCGAAATTGATGTGGCTAAGCCTCCGCTGGGTTTTGCGTGAACGCGTAAATTACCGGTTTGTGGTCAGTATATAATGTGAAAATTCGACATTCGATCATATGACGAAACCTCTTCACTGCTGAGTATGCGGCTAGTAGCTCCCTGTCATAAGAACTGTACCTCTGCTGTGTTGGGCGTAGTTTGGCTGAGAAAAATTGGAGAAGTTCCCAATTAATCTCGTTGCCGTTCCTGTTCTCCTCACTCTGCTGCTGCAACACTGCGCCGATCGCCGTGTCGGAGGCGTCGACCATTAAAGCAAGTTTCGCGGATGACGATGGGTGCCTCAACAACGTAGCTTCGCAAAGTTGCTTTTTTGCGAGTTCAAACGCCAGTCTTGGCTCGTCCGACCATTCCACTAACCGCGTGTCGTTCTTTTTGCTGCCCTTCGAATACTCATTTAGTATTGCTTGGTTTTGTGCCGCGTTGGGCATGAAGGGTCTGTAGAAATTTAACTTGTATAAAAATCTTTGGAAGGGGTCTGATCCCTTCCGCAGAGACTGCGTGTCCTAGAAATTGTACTCCCGTTTTGGCGAAGTGGCATTTATTGGTATTGATAATTAATTCAGCATCGTTTAATTTGGAAAAAATATTTTCTATATGTTCTAAATGTTCTGCAATGGTTTGTGATGCTATTTAAATGTGTTCGAGGTAGATAAAACAAAAACTTAGTCATTGCAATACCGAATGCATAAATCTTTGGAATGTACTGCCAGCGTTTCTCAATCCGAAAGTAATACGAGTGAATTTGTATAGTCCGAACGGCGTGGATATGGCTGTTTTCGGTATGTCGCTGTCCTCGATGGGTACCTGATGATACGCCCTCAGCGGATCTATCTTAATAAAATAGGCTGTTCCCCGTAATTGTTGCGGATGGTTGGTATTGCGACATGGGTTTTAGTTGCTATTGAAGAAATGGACGTTAACGGATCGAGTAATCGGCTGTGTTGGATATCAACTAATAGTCCTGATTGCTTAAGGAAGTCGGCTCCTATTATCGCCATCGTGACCTCGGCGACTACGAAACCCATGTAAATTTTCTGCACAGCCCTAAATCCATATGATATATCGGTTCGCCGAAACTTTTCACCGTAGACCCGTAGGCTGCGTGTAAAGTAAATACGGATTGTGTTTCCTTTGGGGTATGGGGTAATACCGATATATCCGCCCCCGTGTACGAAAACAACGAAAGTAATAAATAGTCGACTGTTGAAAAATCGCCCGTGTCGATTCGTGGAACCAAGAATTCTACATTTTTTTGTTTTATTTTACAAAATTTTTATTATGAGAGATTTAGATTTGCGTGATCGAATAGGGAATTAGAATTTTAGCAGCAATAATAGCATTTACCGAATTAGGCGCTCCCGCGTGTCGTGGATTGGCCCCGGAATTCTGACTGTTAACAGGGCGGACTGCAGTTGCAGTAACCCGTACCGTTATTGGCTGTTGGTTTAATTTCTAATTTCCGGCTTTTCGGTGGCCTTGGTGCTCCGTTTGGCCTGGTTGTCGTTGAAGGCTACACCGGCTTTTCGGTGGCCTTGGTGCTCCGTATACTGATTCACTGTTTTTTTTTTGTCGCCTGATCTTTTTTAATACGGAACAGATCGGCTTTTCAGTAGCCTGGTTATACCTGTAGGCTTGACAAGCCGTTCCTGAAGATTTGGCTGCTTATTTGTATAGGATCTGCGTGTTCAGATCACGCCGGGGTCACCAGTTAATGGTGGCGCTGTTAATATGTTCCACCATAAACAATTTTTCTATATGTTTCTAATGCTCTATGGGCCTTGACATCGTCGCAGCCGAACAGGTGAAGGCACAGAATAACAGAGAATAAGTGTAATGCTTAATTTAATTTTGATGATTTTTGTTTTTTTTATTTTTATTCCGTGTGAATGCCACAGATATACCTAGATAGTTGATGCACCGTTAGATGTACTTATACATAGCACAGAACTCGCAGCTCAATTGCGCCTTCCTTTTGCTCGTCTCCTCTTGGCATCTGTCACATTCTATATTCTGTCTTTAGGTGATTCCAACTGCCCGGTCCATTTACTGATATTCGTTCGAGTCGATCAACAATCGACACAACTACATGTTCGTATCATTTTTAATTAACTATTATGTAAGTTGTAAAATATACTTGACCAAAAATTACGATTTTAACAAATAACGATTTACAAACGAAATTCGAAAAACCAAACTTTTGCCAGTCCAATAGGAGTAAATAAATTTTCGTCCGCTCGATACTCTTCGATCACGGGACCACCTACTGTTGTATTTTTGTAATTTTGCAAAACACTAAATAGTTTAATATTTTTATTATTACGAGTCACCTATTATTGTCTTAATAAATAGATATAAGATGCGGCGGTAAACACGTCAATGTTATCAAATTAAAATAATTAAATTTTACGCTTCTATAGCCACCAATAATTGAAAATCAGTTTGACTGACATAATCAATAATTTCCTGTTTCGTATTCTATAACAAGAACAAAACAAAAAAAAATTCTTTCTCTTTATACATTTTGATCATTCCCTGTTGACTACATCTGTCTAAATCTCTATATCCGTATCTATAATCGAACATAATGTAATTCTAATAAGTTTAATAAAATAAAATAAAAAATTCAGAATAAATCAATAATTTAAATAAGCAAACCGTCAGCAATGCGCGTCTTCATCGAAACACAATTCTAAATTCTCAGTAAAGTAAAAAAAACACAAAAAACAATTTTTTTTTACTTCCATACACCCCATGCCCACGTCTTTACATCATAATCATCATCATCATCAACATCCACGTTTACAAACAGCGGAGCGCATATTTTGGGGTGATATTTTATATTCATTTAAAACGACAACAACAACAACAACAAAAACATTCTGGTAAATGACAAACCAGCAGGAAGTTTATTAAAAAAAAAACTTTTTTTTTTGTTCTGTCGAGTATATTCCAGTCCTATATATACCAATTCCAAAATGGTTTATTACCAGCAGACACCTTCACAGCAGTACAAAGCAGAAAATAAAAAAATATCCAGCGTTGAATGGAGAAAAAAGTGACGGGAATAAGTATACCTACATACTGGAGTAGTTAGTATGCTAATAAATTAATAAAAAATAAATAAATAAATCCCGGGGAATTGTTAAGTTCATTTTTTTATTTGTTGGTGTGCGGCATTTAAATTTTTTTTTAATTTCATTTGTGTCGTTAATATTTGGAATGAAAATGAAAGCTGTTTTTTACTGGAATGAATCCGCAACAATAATCTCCAGAACCAGCAACCTTGTATTCAATTTCCAACTAATAAATTTGATTAAACTATTAAAGAACACTTTCCGCAACTTTATATGAGTTTGTTTTTAATAATTTATTTTATTTATTTGGCTTCTTTGATTTACATTCCGCAACTCTTTATTATTTTGATCGTTAATACTTGAATACTCAAAATCGACTGTCCTAACATGAAAATTATTCTTATTTTTATACTAAAACGACGCACCAATACATATGTGTTATTGTGTGTGAAGTATGCTTTAATCCATAATTTTTCATCTTGCAATTTCGTTTTCAAATGGTATAAAAATATTTTCTCATAATAAAATCTACTATGATTATTTTTACGGTAATAAGTAATGTCAAATTTTTAATAATATTTACATCAAGAATATGAATTAACGTAAGTGAATTGCATTATTTAATAACTACAACTAATTACTTAACAAAAAAAAATTGTTTTTCAGGGATTTTATGTTATGCTATGGATACGTCGGTCTTCAATTGCGCTAATTAGACAAATATTCCTAATATCTAATTCCAGATATATGTTCTATTTTAAGACCGATTCCTCTGCGTAACCATTCCTCTCTCTTCATTTCATTTCAGTTTCCAACATACTCCGCGACTTTGAATCATCCGATTCAATAGGAACCTTGCATAGTGCATGTATAGCTCTGCGAAATATGCCGTTTTTTGTCTTCACAGATGCTACTCTTACTAGTCCATCGTTTCCAGGGAATACTTCAATGATGCGGCCTAGTAGCCACTTCGTAGGGGGCAGATTTCTGTCCATAACCAAAACAAGATCATCGACGTGGATATTCGGTTTCGGCAATATCCATTTTGACCGCGACTGTAGTGTAGTTAAATACTCGATGTGCCATCTCTGCCAGATATGTTGTCTCATTTGATGCAGCATTTCCCATCTATTTAATTTTGTTAATTTTTCCTTCATGACATTCACCTCAGGAACCAATACTAATGGATGTCCTACAATAAAATGTGCAGGAGTGAGCACATCAATATCTCCCTCAGCTGGTAACGCACAAATTGGACGAGAATTTAAAATTGCCTCTATCTCGATTAGTAAGGTCTGCAGTTCTTCTACGGTAAGAATGGTTTCGCCGACAACTCGTTTTAGGTGATGTTTCATCGACTTTACCGCTGCCTCCCACAATCCTCCGAAATGAGGAGCGTTCGGTGGATTAAAGTGCCAAGTAATTGATTCTCTTAAAAGACAGTTATAAATTTCATTAGTATTGTTCTTAAGAAATGAAAAAACCTCACGTAAGTATTTCTCAGCGCCTATGAAATTTGATCCACAATCACTATATATGTCTGTACAGAGACCACGCCTTGCGACGAACCTTTTTAGTGCAGCAAGAAATGCATTGGTTGTTAAATCAGTCGTTAACTCGATATGAACGGCCCGTGTACTGGTGCAAACAAACAAGCATATATAGGTTTTAAAAGGTTTCTGTCCTCTACCTCTTTTGTGGTAAGCCTGGATTGGCCCAGCGAAGTCTATGCCTACTTGCAAGAAGGCTCTAATATGCTGGACTCTGCATGCTGGTAGGTTACCCATTTCCTGCGACAAGTGGATTGGCTTCGCTCTAAAGCACTTCAAACATTTTCTGACTACGTTTTGTATTTCTTGTTTTCCCTTTATAATCCAGAATTTTTGCCTGATCATAGCTAACATTAATTGGGGACCTGCGTGATAGTATCGGGTGTGATAGTCGTCGATAAGTAGCCTTGCAAACTTTGATGGTGGCAATATGATGGGATGCTTTGTTTCATATCCAATGTCGGCATTTCGAATTCTTCCTTTTAATCTCATTACTCCGTCGCCGTCTATGAATGGATTTAAAAACTTTAATGATGTACTAATTGGTTTTGACAGCTTAATGGATGTTATTTCTACTGCCATAAATTCTCTTTGAACTTCTTTACAACATAGTATCACAGCACTCTGGTTTTCTGCCACTGTTATTGGCCCTACACGTTTCACGGACCCCTTTCTTACGTTGTGTTGGAAACGCTGGACTATTGCCACTGTCTTAATTATTCTTTTGTAAGAAGACATACGCTCAATTAACGCCATGGGAACTGACACTTCTCGATTTTCTGCTAGTAGCGCGGTACAAAATTTTGAACGCTCTTCTTGTTTAGCGCCGTAATTTAGTTTCTGTTCTGGCCAAGCCTCGGACGTATTACGTAACCAACTAGGAGAATTCCACCATAGTTCATGCGTGATTATTTCAGACGGTAGAATCCCTCGCGAAGCACAGTCGGCTGGGTTGTCCTTTGTAGGTACATGGTGCCAGTGGTCCCGATTGATAACTTCTAGTATTTGGGATGTCCTATTCCCAACGAATGTCTGCCATCTAATAGGAACATCTGATAACCAATCAAGAACGATGGTTGAATCGGTCCAACAAAATGTCTGCGATGATGGTACTTCTATTATTTCTATGATGGATTTAATTAAGTTTGCTAGAAGATGAGCCGCACACAGTTCTAATCTCGCTATTGACAACTTCTTAACTGGAGCCACCTTGGATTTTGCAACTAGCAGACTACAATGAAACTGTTCAGGGTTGATTCTGTGCCGCATATAGACTACAGCCGCGTATGCCCTCTCACTCGCATCACAGAACCCATGTAGTTCGAGATTCTGGCTAGGTGTATGCAACCATCTTTGTATTTGCACTTCTTCCAACTGCGGGAGCTGCTCTCTGATCACCAACCATTTCTCCTTGACCTCTTGTGGTAGTTCTTCATCCCAATCTAGTGAAATCAACCAAAGTGTCTGAAATAATATTTTTATTTTGATTATTATAGGAGATAGCCATCCCAAAGGATCGAAAATTTGACTGCTCTCGGAGAGTAGTTTTCTCTTGGTCAGGACTGGCACACCCATGTTCACCCGGTACGAGAACACATCTGATTTTGGATTCCACAGTAGTCCTAACACCTTCACTGTTGTATCGTCTTGGAGAAAATCCTTGATAATTTCCGCTCTATCCTCTAGTGGCGTTGTATGTAGAAATTCGTCTGAGTTTGAAACCCACTTCCTCAGTTTCATTCCAGCATCAGAAATGACATGGGCCAAGTTGGTTTTTAGTTCTACGGCCTTTTCAACCGTGTCTGCGCCAGTCATTAGATCGTCCACATAAGTACTGTTCCTGAATACCGCGTATGTTGCCGGGAAATGATCTCGATGAATATCTGCCAGCTCGTTCAATACTCGCGTGGCTAAATAAGGAGCTGCTGCGGTGCCATACGTCAATGTTGTTAACTTAAAGTACTTCATAGGTTCCTTGTCATTTGATCTCCAAACTATCGCTTGAAACTTCCGGTCTTCCTCTCTAACTAGAATCTGTCGGTACATTTTTTCAACATCTGCGCTGATGGCTATTTTATGCAAACGAAATCGTACTAGAATTGCGAATAGTGTTGACTGTACTGTAGGACCGACCATGAGTATCTCGTTTAATGACAGACCTGTTGACGTTTTCGCGGAAGCGTCAAAGACTACACGGAATTTTGATGATTTCATGATACCATGGTGCGGTAAGTAATTACAATTATGTACTTCGGTGCCCTGAATTTCCACCATATGACCTAAAGCTTGATACTGGTGCATGAATTGTGAGTAATGTTTTCTGAATGTAGCATCTTTCTGAAACTTTCGTTCCATGGATTTCTGACGACATAAAGCTAAACTTAATGAACTACCGAGTCCATTTATGTTCTTTCTAAATGGTAAATGTACCACGAATCTGCCTTCCTTAGTTCGTTGCGTTGTTTCTACGAATAATCGTTCGCATTCCTCTTCCTCAATCGTTAATTGCTTACTATTTGGAACTGCTTCTATTTCCCAAAATAGTTTTAACATGTCATCAACTCTATGCTGTTCTTCGTCAATGTGTGCTATATTGCCTGATGTCACGTGTAAGTTGTCCACTTCCAATTCTCCGCCTAGGACCCAACCAAATATCGTTTCTATGGCTATTATATTGTTCTGGTATCTAATCCTCCCATCCAATAATACATTGAATACATGCTGCACACCTAAAATTATATCAATGTCATGGGATTTATTAAAATCAGGATCAGCTAAGAATACATTAACATTGCATAATTTTGTATTAAATGAATGAGCTGGTAATTTTGCACATAGTTTTGCCATTATTAATGCGTCAACTTGGATTTGCTTTTGTGCATCATGGCGAGCTCTTAACGTCAGAGTAACTATTCCCTTGGTAACCTGTCTCCCCGAACCACTGATACCTGATACAATGGTACGATTATTTCGTCTAGGTATTTTCAATCTGTTGCAAAATTTCTCTGTTATGAATGTTGACATGGATCCAGAATCCAATAGCATGCGACATTCATGTTCAAATCCATTTTCGTCGACCACTTTTACTATTGCTGTTGGTAGGATACAGTTAGATAATATATTGGAATGAGCATTCAGTGTTGTAGATTTCCCTGCACCTGGTGTATTAATTTGCTCCTTCACCTCATCTTGATGGAGAAGAGTGTGATGCTTCTTCCCACAATTGTCACATCTCGATCTTGCCAAGCATCTGAATACCGGATGATTGATTCGAAGGCAGTTGAAACAACGGTTATCTGACTTAATGCATTGTCGGCGCTCCATGACTGAGAATTGCTGGAACTTCTTACATTCCAACAAAGAGTGTTCAATTTTACATATTGGACACAGATTTGCTTCTGTTGTGACGTATAGCTTTGTTGTCTTTGGATTTGATAATCGTTTGACGGGGGCTGGTTTTGAAGATTCCAATGCATCTGAACGGTTTAATAAAAATTTAAAGAAACTTGTTAAACTTAATATATCTTCTTCACAAGATGCTTGTGCCCATAATGCTCGAGATTCAACGTCCAATTTTTCTTCCAATAAATGAATTAACCAAACGTCTCTGGATTCAGCATCTTTTCCTAGCGCCTTCAATCCTCTAACTACTTCATCGGATGTGTCCAGTAGCTTTCTAATATTAATGGCGTTTGCCTGATGAATTGCCGGTTGGTCCATGAAGCTCCTGATAAATGCCTTTATAGTATGTTTTTTTCTATCATACCTGGCACACAACTTCCGAAACGCTTCAAAATAGTTTGATTCCGTAATCGAAATATGTTTTAATAAACTATAAGCTTCGCCTTTCAAGAACCCTTTTAAGTATTGGAATTTCTGTGCTGGTGACAGATTGTTATTTTCATGAATGGTTTTCACGTACAAATCATAGAATGATTGCCATTCCGTATATTGGCCCGAAAATGGTTCAATGTTTATCTTTGGCAATCTTACGTCAACAGAGTGCATCGTAGTAGCATTCATACTGGTATTGCATACTTGTAAAGTTTCGTCTGGATTTTGTGCATTATACTCACGTATATATCGATTGAACCGTGATTCCACAACGTAGTATTGTTCGGAAAAATCGATCATGCTGCTGTCATTTTCCGGATCTAGATCAAAAATTGAGTTCTCCACATCCTCGAACTGTTTTAATAACACTTTCGCACGTGCAAGCTTAGACTGGAATCCATCGATGTCCTTTTTATCGACTGTACCCAGCACATAATTATATAGTTTGGTCATTTGACCCTTAATTGAACCACGTGAGCTTTTCAATGATTTCAGCTTGGCTTCATCCATGTTTTTTTTTATTTTTTTTTTTTATTTATTTATAAATTCACTAAACACTACACTTTTTAGAAATATAAAATGCTAATAGTTCACCAGGTTATATTATAATTTAACCAATAAATTTATTTTGTTATGCTCTATGATTACACGTAATTAATATTTTTACTTATTTATTAAATATGTGTGGATTAGACTAATCCTTAAAAAATGTGTTACTTATCTGCAATTTGCTGCAAACTGACCATGTGGCCTTTAATTAGTAACAAAATGTCCGCTTCAAGATTATTTCCTCAACTCGATTTACGCTTGCTCAATTTGCAAGTCCCTGTTTCGGCGCCATGTTTTTTACTGGAATGAATCCGCAACAATAATCTCCAGAACCAGCAACCTTGTATTCAATTTCCAACTAATAAATTTGATTAAACTATTAAAGAACACTTTCCGCAACTTTATATGAGTTTGTTTTTAATAATTTATTTTATTTATTTGGCTTCTTTGATTTACATTCCGCAACTCTTTATTATTTTGATCGTTAATACTTGAATACTCAAAATCGACTGTCCTAACATGAAAATTATTCTTATTTTTATACTAAAACGACGCACCAATACATATGTGTTATTGTGTGTGAAGTATGCTTTAATCCATAATTTTTCATCTTGCAATTTCGTTTTCAAATGGTATAAAAATATTTTCTCATAATAAAATCTACTATGATTATTTTTACGGTAATAAGTAATGTCAAATTTTTAATAATATTTACATCAAGAATATGAATTAACGTAAGTGAATTGCATTATTTAATAACTACAACTAATTACTTAACAAAAAAAAATTGTTTTTCAGGGATTTTATGTTATGCTATGGATACGTCGGTCTTCAATTGCGCTAATTAGACAAATATTCCTAATATCTAATTCCAGATATATGTTCTATTTTAAGACCGATTCCTCTGCGTAACCATTCCTCTCTCTTCATTTCATTTCAGTTTCCAACAAAAGCTTTTGAGTGGATAAGTTTTTTAATTTTTTTTTTTTTTTTGTTGTGAAATGGATAAAGTTTGTTTTGAAGAATGGCTATTGTTGTTCGAAGAAAATGATAATAAATTTTTGCACCTCACTCTGCGCTGTCAGTTTGAATTGGGTGTTTTTTTTGGTGATTGATGTTAAAATTATAATAAAATTATGAAAAGCTTTATTTGGTGTAGATATCAGAATAAATATTACTTGTCAATAATGTTTTTTGAATTATGGGTCATTGCGCCTTTTTCTTTTTATAGGGGCGACGATAAATGAGGTGAATTTTAATTTTTTTTTGGCATGAGATGAGCGAACGGAAAGATATGTTCATCTTGAATTTTTAAAAGCTTTAAAATCTCCTCTGTTGTTGGGATACAAAATAAATTAAATTTGAAGTGTGTTCAATTGTGAAATTTCTGACCAATCAATCCTGATAAATTAACAGTAACCAAAGGAATACAATACAAAGATATCTGGGAATCGTATACTGATGTGACGGAATATCTTGAAACATATTAAGTAAACGCTACGGTAAATATGAAAATATGGTTGAATCTAAACTACTTAATACCATCTTGTACAAAATTGATCTGGAGTTCCGATGATTTCCGACGAAACATTTCACGCATCTCTACAAAGCAATGAAATATTTAGTAAATCCAACAAAAATCATCTTATTATGACACCATATAGTGGCCAATCATTTATGTCATTATTTAGTGCTGGACTAACCTCATGACACTACTATTTACCGGGCAAGGCACTAAAGAACGCTAAATTGCCAGTGGGAAGAAAACTTTGATCTCTAAAACCGTCAAAAAAAGTTTTCCATTATTCAACCCCACATACAAATATTAAGCACGGTGAGATTAAATACATAGTTTATTTCACAAATTGACCCATAGTACAGCTATGCAAGGGAGCAAACAATTTTTTTTGACAATAAGAATTGACAAATTTCCGTTATGTTGTATATCGTTGTAACGGCCTCGAAGAATGCAACAAATTTGTCTCCCAGACTTGAAAGTCATAATATTGTAAACGCCTTGATCAAGAGAGGCAAAAAAAAACCTAAACTTTTCACCACTGAACTGTGAAAACAAAATTTTCCATTCGAATATATCCGGATTTGGAAGTCATTACAAATGACTAGAACTAACGAGGCAAGCAGAATTGAAATATTATTCACCATAAATATTAAAATTTACAAAATTGAATTGATTTCTACCGTGTACAACATAGTTGTTCAGATTTTAATTTTTAAGTTCGCCATTTTGGTACTATTGATATACCTGTTAAGTCACTTTCAAACGACAGATAGACATGTTTTTCACTACTTTTATGTTATAGAAAATTTTTTTGGGTCGAATATAGCCACTCGTGTAGCATATCATCAATATGAAGTCTCGAAGAATGCAACAATTTTAGTTCTACCAGGCTGGTTTTCAAATTTGTTGTTATGAATCTGGTGGTAGGTGCCCTTACAGATATGGTTGGGAATTGAAAGGCCAATATCACACCATGTGATGTGAAAATACACATTTCCAATCGAATAATACTGCATATCATATTGTTAATATAAATTTTCAGGATTGAAACAATTCCTGGTACTAGTCCTGTTATTTGAAATATCAACTTCATCATTATAGCCCTTTGACGTTCTGTCCACACAATTGTGTGGGTTAATTATCATCGGATGCATATGTCAAAAGCTGATTTATCCATCAATTTAAGCCCAATCCACACATTTGTGTAAATTAAATAAAATCGCATTGCTTCTAAAAATATTATCATAACTAAAGCGCCACTAACACATTTGTGTGGGTGCATTGCGAGGCAAGCTTCTGAGCGGCAGCACCTAGCATTGGCCAAAGAGTCCCATGTTGGCTAGTGTTCAAAGCCATTATATCGCTTACCGGTACATGAGAGAGGTAAGCACAATTTTGTAAGACATATTTCAGTATCGTCTTTGTCACTGCTCTCTCTTCTTTTGCGCTTGATACTACAAATTAGAGCACTGGCAATTTCCATTATAAATTGCAGTAATTGTAAAGTTTGCTTTTCTGGCACGTCGCAAGCTGAACAGTCACCTCTATATTCCATCCAAGCATTTACAACTGCCAAGTCAATGAAATGATTTATTACTTTAAGCGTCCATTTTCTGGTTTTTATAAACGAGCGATAATATTCCAGCATTTGGTCGACTAAGTCAACCCCGCCCATATTTTTATATTCTTCCATTTTACTGCGGTTATTTCGTGAGTTCCGTTGTTAAGAAAAAACCCTTGGCTCTCACCTTTGGCCATATGCCTCTCATTTTTAGATTGAACATTTTTTAACCTGTTTGTCATTATAGTCCCTAAAATAAATAAAATATAATTATTATTATATTTTCATAATTAAAATATTTTAAATATAATTTACCTATGGCACGGTACCCCAATTCACGAAGTTTGAATAGAAGAGGAACGGTAGTGAAATATCTATCAAAAAATATGAAGCTGCCCTGCGGAATTGTATTTATAGGACGCAGCACAACTGCTGGGCCTAAACCCAAACTTCGATCGCCTTGAACCGTCTTATCTCCCTGATAGATCTCGAAATCCATTACGAGTCCTGCAGATGTCGTTATGACGAAGTTTTTTAAGCCCGTGTATCATCTGCTCATCTACAGAGAAGTTACCAATTTTCTACCTTTCTCGCACAGAATTTATCAAGGGGTTCACTTTCCAAAATAAATTGGTTGGATCAAGCGACGTTTCATTAATATTCACGTAGTGTAAAGCTGTTTGTAAAAGTTTGAATCGCGTTTTCTTAATGGCACTAGCCAATATATTAAGACGGAAGCCCTCCTTCCAGTACAAATCTAAACGTGGATAATTTATGCATCCGATCATCATAAATGCGCCGTAAAATTGCCAACGTTTTCAGCTCTGTGCAACGATTTTTTAAATGGTAAATATTGGTCATAGTTTCAGCATCAACAAAATGTTATTCCGGAAAAGTACGAACAAAAATATTCAACTAGCAATTTCACATTTCTTTGTGGAAACGAAGACGACTGACTGTCAGTTGGTCAGACATTCTCTGCAAATTCGCCCGGATTCCATACATTTATAGGGTTTGTGAATTGTTTATTATTTGATGATGGTGATTGCTGAACTGGATCGTCTTTTTCTTCATCATCGTCAATTGAGTCTACGTCTGACCAAACTTCATCATTTCGCACAATATTTTCATCAAATACCACATCGTCTTCCGAATCTGTTGCAGAATTCTCCAACATATCTTGCAATTCCGTTTTGGAACACAACTAATAAAAAAAAAAATAAATTAAGAAGTTTGAAGTTTCGGTTCAACATACACAATTGTATATGCTCATATTTAAATTTATTTTCCGATTTAATTAATTTTAACACAGACACTATAATATTTCAACTTTAATATTCAATAACAAAATAATAGAATAATTATTTTGTAATATATTTAATTACTCTTACATTTATATGGGTCGCTATCGTAAAACATTCACTTTTTAGGTTAGAAAATAAACGTTTAAAATTAATATTTTCCTCGAGCTTTCTAATTGTACATTTAATTAATCCATTGTACAATAGATGGAACTTTAATTCATTAATAATGTTACGTTTTTGCCTTGTCAAATAAGGTTCGTATCACTAAATTGTGAATAGTACAAAATCAATTTAATTTGTCTCTAACGAATTTATTTATTTCACAAAATTTATTAGAACACAGTCTATCAATAAAAATTTACAAAATCACTTTATATAAATTATTCTTAAATTTTACTGTTCACTTATAATTTTTATTTCCACAAAAACACTTTTTAATTCACTTTTTAATTCCTTTTAAATCTTTACTCTATCGCTTACCAAATATTACTAATAATCTTACAAGTTTACTCTATCGCGTTCCAAATACTAATAATCCAATTCGATCTTGTTCGCCTTTTTATATACACAAACCCAGCTTCTCGAAAGTTCATGACTTTTCCAGTTAGAATAGAGTAAAACAATTTTATCACGGAAAATTCCATTTTAGTACAGTTAAACATTGAGCTATTAATTTAACTTCTTCTATTACACACTAGGTGTCACCGTCACAATAATGTTACGTGTTTGCCTTGTCAATTAAGGTTCGTATCACTGGATTGTGAATAAAACAAAATCAATTAAATTTATCAGCAACGAATTTATTTATTTCATACAAAAATTATTACAACACAATTTATGAATGATAATTCACAAAATCACTTTACATAAATTATTTTCACAGTTTTACTGATCACTTCTTCTTTTTATTTTGCACTAAAACACTTTTTAAATCACTTTTTAATTCCTTTTTAATCTTTACACTATCGTTTACCGAGTACTAATCATTCCTACAAGTTTACACTATCGCGTTCCAAATTCGTCTTCGTTCGCCTTTTTATGTACACAAACCATACTTCTAGAAAGCTTATGACTTTTCCAGTACTAAAAGCTTAGAAACATTTAGAACAATTTAATCATGCAAAATCCCATTTTAGTACATTTAGACATTGAGCTATTAATTTAACTTATTCTATTACACACTAGGTGTCACCGTTACAATAATTTGTACGTTTCGGTATAAATCGAGGCGTCCAAAAAAAGGTACTTCGTATCCACACAAATGATGCGGCTGGTTTTTAATTAATATTAAAATAGAAAAATTAAATACCATATAAAATACACCACACAATTGTGTGGTTTGAGCTGTAGTTGTGTCGTCATTTTAAACAATAATACCATTTCAATATTTTGCTTATTTAACAACAACACATGTGTGTGGGTTGAACTTATGTTACAATAAAAAAAAAATGTTTCTGAACTCCAAAGGGATAGAAGTGTTGGCAAACACACCGTCCGCGGAGAATGCAACAATTTTAATTTTGTCACTTTGGTTATTAAATTAGCCAGTAAATCGTTGTTAACAGATGAACTGTTTTACCACTTTTGGAAGTCGTGTTCGTTGATATGAACCAAATTGTTTACTTCCACATTATTTATTTTATTAATAAAATTTTGGTAGAATCCTGATAATAAACACTTAACATGTTTTGGCTTACTAGCAATTGCTGTTGCAATGAAGAAAATAAACTTGAACCACAATGCGGAAAGAACTGTAGGCAACTCAAGGAACTAGGCTCAACGAAGATCAAGACGATCCCATCCAAATTTTGGAACGACATTGTAGTAAGATATTTGACTGTGTTGGGTTTAGCGGTTTATTTGAAGAAGCTTAGTTTCTTCCGAGTTTATTCAAATAAAATAATAAACCTCTGCTATCGAAGGCTACTGAAAAGAAATAGTTTGAAGTATAGAAACTCACGTAGCTTTCGGATAATTACAAAAGTTACTGTTCTTAGCCTCCGTTATTATTTCTTTTAACTTCAGCGAGTCGTTCTTCTTTGAATGCGTTGCTGTTCGCTCAGCACAAATTTTTTACATGGCAATACTAAATAATAAAATTGCTACCATATGTAGTGAAAAGTTAGTTAACGATTTTAATATCTCCCATAATGATTTTAATAAATCGGAGTTGCTTTGAAAGAAGCAACAACCACAATACCTTTATCACAATTATTGAAATCTTTATCCGCTAAAGTATATAAAATCATAGAATTATGATAAAGTAACCACCAAACATAAATTTTGACAAAGTAATTTAGTTCTAAAACTGGCCATATACAACACTGCATCCGAATATGCAGATCAAAGGTTAGTGCTCGCATTTAAAAACGTTTTTTCTTGCATTACACAACTTTTCATATTGTTTTCCATTTTGGCACAATCCAATATTTTTTTGGTACCTTCAACCTTGTTAAGAGCTATATAGCAACCATCACCCCAACCGAAATATTGTTGAGATTCCTGGTTAATAGTTGTAACGCATTAGAATGAGCAAAACCAAGTAATATGAAATGTATACCAAACAAAAGCCAAATGGCGCATTTAAATGCGAGACCTTTTAAAAATGTGAGGTCTAGTTCAAGTTCAAAAACGAAAACGTAAAAAGAAAAGAAAATGGGATGCCCCTACTGTTGTTTCCAGTCACCCGATTAACTGAATCAAATGCATAACTCGATCCTTAAAAGTACATTTCCCTTCCCCAGGCATTATCTGCAAAAAGGCATTAATCTTGAATCGACACAAAAGTCACACCTAAAAAATAATACGGAATAGCCAAAAATTTGCTAATCCACAGTTCGATTCAACATTTCAAATGAACTAGTTTTTCGAGGCGAATTTTATTTACTGGAGGGGGCAGCTGATTTCAGGAAACTTTGCTTAAGATCAAAATAGAAAACACTCTCTCTAAGTTTTGGTAAACGAACGAAAATTCCTTACAGAATATTAAAAAATGTAGACCTATATTTTAAGAATATTATCAGAAGAGAAGAAGATATCCAAATTTTTATCGACGAATGTAGAATCACGGTTGATAAATTCATATTATGCGGCACTAAAAGGATTGATGGCAAGGCTGGGCAGTAACGAATTACATGTATTTGAATTACGTAATTAAAATACAAATTACAATTTGTAATTTGTATTTTAATTACTCATTCTCCAAGTAACAGTATCTTGTATTTTAATTACTTAAATTTTAAGTAAGTAATTTGTATTTTAATTACCCCAGTTTTTGAAATTTCTTATTTAAATTTTTACAAGGCTTATTAAAATTTGGTTCCAGAGCCATAAGCATAGAACCTAATCCTAATAATCTTTTTTCTCAAATCAAATTTATCAATTTACAAGTGTAAAGTAATTGTAATTTGTATTTTAATTACAAATGAAAATTCAAAGTAATTGTAACTTGTATTTTAATTACTCCCTCGAAAATAATTGTAATTTGTATTTTAATTACTGAGTTTGCTGTAATTCGGCAAAGTATTTTAATTACTCAGTGTAATGTAATTTGCCCAGCCTTGATTGATGGGCGTTCAAAGCAAACAATACAAAGGAATGAAACCTCACGAAGTGATAAAAACTTCGGTTCAGAATATTATTTGTTTACGTGAACTTATCTCAAGACAACTTGAATCTCCAACAAACCTTCAACTCTGTCAACAATTCAACTTCAAATCAACTTTCAACTGAGCTGACAAATCAACCCCCGGCTCCACGCCGACTCAATTCCAACCTCAATGAAATACATCTTAAACTCAACACAAAATTCAACGTCAAATTCAATTCCCAAATGAACACGCTCTCAACCTTAACCCGACTCAAATCTTACCACTATTCTTAACCAAAAACTTAACGCTCAGGTCACAGCCAAAAAATCTACTTGAGTAGATGAACTTTACTCAAATCAACTGTACCCCTACTTCATCCATAACTCATGTTAACATAAACTAAAAGTCCCTTAGCGTCTAGATAAACTGAACTAAAGCTACTTACCTATTGAATCTTTAACTTACCTTAAATATATTTTTAACTGAACCCCCCACTCAATCCTAACTCAACACCCAGCCCAGCCTTCAACTTGAAGGCAAACTCAACAAATTAACACGGTCTGTAAACTGCACGCTAAACTCAACTAAATCTTAACTTCACTTCCAACTCGAATCCCAAATTCAACCATCAACATAACTCCAAATTAAACCGACTGAACCGGTGACTCAAAATTAACTAAACCCAACACGACCTAAACCAAACCCCAATTTAACTCATCGCTCATCACTTAATTGAATTCCAAACAGCTTAACTCAATTTTAAAATCAACATGGTCTGAAAAATTATATTCGTTCATGAACTCAACTTAAATCTACTCAAGCCTACTAAACCAACAACTAAACTGCTCACTTAATCCTAACGGATAATTCCTACATAAATCCAACACAATCTGCAAACCAACCGATCTCAACTCAATACGAAACGCCAAGCATAAATATAAAATTGTTCAACGTAAACTGAAAACCAAATTGTGTTAGCTCATTTCGTATGCAGGTTTCAATAATATTTCAATTCTCGCCCTTGACCAGACAAACAGACTGGTAAAAAAAATTCCAAATCAAACAAACCATTCTCGAAGCCCAGACGTCCAGGCAGACGGACATTTGTTTTTTTTTGCTTTTTAGGGGTCAGAGACCTTTAAAACATTGAGAAACATTACAAAATTGTTTCCTTAAGGGTAAGAGTATCTTCCTGGGGCTTCTGATAAAAGGTTAATGAATATCTTCTACAGGTTACAGCTACACAATATTTCTTGATTTATTTAAAGCCTTAGATTGGTTTATTTTCCCGAACTTGAATGTTTGTATGTCTCTTCCCATGAGGGTTGAGTTGGGGGCCGTTTGCGGATTCAATTGGGGTTGAGTTAAGATTGAATTAGTATTTATTGAGAAGTTTAGCAATCTATATAAGTGAGTGTTTGTATGTATGTACAACACATGTGTATGATTTTTAGATAAGGTTCTGGAATATGGCTAAGTATGATGGAACTGGCCTATTTCTCAACCGAATACGATAAAATTTGACATGTGGGTTGGAAATTGGATTTTAAAATGATTTTTGAATTGAATTAATGAAGACCGAAGTTCTGATCTGCTTATGAGGTTTCACCCCTTTATATTTTCTTATTTATGCCACATTGCCGTATTTAACGATAGCCAATTGGAACCTTCCTTCAAATAGTCTGCCGAAATTACCCTTCTAGAAATATTAACGCAAAATTTCGTAGCTGCACTGCTTAATTCAACAGCAACATCATTCAGTCGGCCCAGAATTTCAGGTTTTCAGAGAATTCAGTTTTTGTGAGCCCTCCAGTGATTCTGAGAGCCTTTTTCTGTTCTTTTCTTACGTTACTCTTAGAGTCTATATCAGGAGGTGGATTGTTTTTATGTTATTTCTCAATAGCTTTCGCTCGAAAAATTTCAGTTCAGGTTTCTTGTGAAAAATCGCGGAAAATTCAATTTTACAAAAATTATAAGAAATTGTGCATAAAATCAGCGTGCTAGAGCGCTATGTCACACGGAAAACTTGAAATGATTTTTTTTCAAACGATCGCTATTGACCATTCATATAAATCCCATCCCATCTCTAAACATAACACTCAAGGTGCTGGTTTTTATACAGTCTCAAATGATTTTTAGAGAATCAGAGAAAAATTACATCATGCTGTCCATCTCTAGTGGTTAATTTTATACGAATTTTAAATATTGGTTCGGTTTTTCGAATTTTCCACAAGTTTCCACGATAAAGTTGAGTGAGCCGTTTTTCCACGCAAACTTCTTGAAAAAAGTCTTCAATATTTTCCAAGGTAACATTTGGCTGAATACTATTATTGACAGAGAACGACTATAGTTGGTATTTTCACCCTAGTTATGTAAGTGAAATGCGCCACAATTTAAATACTAATGGAATAATTATCCGCTCTCATTTTTTGTACGAACGTTTTTATATAATTGCGATTAACGGTTTAATTATCAAATTAAGTATAAGAAAATATAATTGAGGCCTTTAATAAATAAATTACTCAGAAGAAGTAAAAAATCCCAAAAGGGTGTTTCTGCGAAAATGAATTTTCTTCTAAATTACCAGTTAAGATGCCTAATTAATGAAAACCATAATTTTCTTTTTCTAATTTCAGGTAAATCAAATTTCGCCAAAATGACATTCAGTTGGGAATATAAAGTGGTAAAATGTTGATATAAAATACAAAAACATCTACTATACACGAGTCTGTATATTTAATCGGAGAAATGCTTGGTGACATAACCGACATTCAAAGAACGAAGGTAATACACTTGAAATGTAATTTTGAGATAAAAATAAAATTTCTTGGAAAATCGCTTATACCCCAAGATGCTGTATTTTCGTCTTATGTGATTTTTGAATGTTAAGTAAATACGAAAAAGGTAAAATTCGTTTAGGAAATAATTCTCATGTATACGATTTATCAACATATGTCTGCGGCATGAATAACAATCATATAACAATAAAATATATTCAAGAGGTTTCACAAAAATGTGATTCGGTTATACATGTATTCACATAAATCATAAGAAAGCAGTTTAATCATGTCTTATTAGTCAAATATGTATACATATAAGAATTTATGTAAATACCGTTGGTAAAATTGCGTTTGCATATATCAACAAGGATCAATCTCGCTTTTCTCCCTCCTTGCTATAACTCTCGTTTTATTTCCAAATATATGACAAATGTAAATGTCCTCGAAATCGGGACCCCCGCGTATACCAAACACATACTGTACATAAACCAATTTTTTTTTTTGTCGGTTTGATTTCGGCATATTATGATGAATACATATGTCTACCAAAAATTTATTCCGTTTAGAAAAATCACAGAAATACCAGAAAAAGAATCCGCCCACGCATTTTTCATCGTCTGCGCATTTATTACATTATATGATTTTATGTTGTGTAAAAAATTGGTATATGTGTACATATAGCATAAAGCCATAAACCAAGCAAAAATGAAAATGATGATGATGGTAGAAAAAACAATTCTGGTATACAATATTTTGGCTAAGGCATAAGTAATTTAAGGCTCACACAATGCACAGTTGATGTTTTAATTAAAATCGAAAGTAAGGAATTACGTGTGCGACTCTGGAATTATGTGGGTATGCTTTTATAGCGATCGAAATGTTTAATGATAAATTGTAATGTAACGCTTTAGTGATATGCTGTATGATTTTCGAACAGGTCGTATATGCCATTTCTGTTTGATAGACGAATAATTTTTTTGTGTAAATTATCGTTTGTTCACGTGAGAATTAAGATTTTCCAATTTTGTTTACTGTGTTTGTAAAGCTTGTTAGGTAATGCGAATTGAAATAAAACCAGCGTTCTATCTGGAAGCCGTTATTCTCGGAATCAACTTATTGTCCAACAATAAGCTTTCAGATCCAACCATGATGCTGACCTGTAAAACGTATAACTGTATATTGTTAAAATCTTCTGAAAGTCTCTCTAACGCTATTGGGAATTACCAAACAATTCAAAAAATTCTTCAAAAATCAACTTTAAAAAGTTTTATAAAAGCATCAGGTGTATTCTACTATTGTGGCAGAGAAAGTTCAATTAAGACTCCATTAAAAGGCTTTCGTCAAACAATCTTTGTTTTTGTACAAAAATTGTAAAAATTGTATCTTCATGTACTACCTCCTCCTTCTATATCTATGCACCAAAAATTTATGTTGGAAGCAATTGTTTGTTTTAATTCATATGAATGGTTTTCTTCTCGGTAGACAAGTCTTTTGTAATAAAACAGCTGCCAACTAATTTTGGGCTAACCAGCGCGGTTACCACAAAATCAATTAGAAGCTGTTTTATTCTTAACTGTAAAACTGCTACGAGGGTAAGGTAGGACTGTTTTACCACTACTGCTATAAGGGAGGCATATAATCTTTCCCATAGCCTTTCAACTAAATATAATTATCCACTGGGTAGTCTATAAACCAGTTTGGAGATTTTGTCTGGTGCCAATGAGTTTATTAACTTGCTGGGCCATTCCGGGCCAGAAATAGTATCTTATCATCTTTTCCTCATCTGAGACAGGTCAGAACTCACAATTTCCAGAAAGAGTATCCCCCAAATTATCTAATTTTAAATCATTTGTATCCACCATTTTCATTAAGACATCTTCGAACTCTCCCAGTTTGGATGGATATCCGGTACAACATTATCCTTTCCCCTCCGATGTTCGAGGTTGAACCTTAAACCTTGGAGTCTAAAACTTGATCTCACCAGTCTTCCGCTCAAATCCTTTTGTTCTTTAACCATTTTAGGATCGCATTATCAATATGAAGTCGTGACCTTAAACATATGCTCAAAATTCATTATGGGTAATATTGCGGTCAAACATTCTAGCTCGGTTAGAGAATAGTTACCCTCTCCATCTTTCTGTTTCAGGGCGGCTCCAACAGCTAATGTAGTCGCATCACATCTAATGTATAGAACGGCAAATCATAATATGGTTGGAAAGAACTTAGGTGCTCGAGCGACTTCAGGGCGTATTCCATCCACTGGAATTTTCCTTTTTTTAGGCCAACTGTAATAAGAGTGGTTATTTCAGCATAGTACAGGCAAATTCACAATTAGTTGTATCTAATTATTAGAGTCGCCACCAACTACAACAGCTCAAAATGATCCTTAATGTGCCGATGATGACAAGCAAAAATCATCAAGATAATCGTCAAGATTATGCATCAGCAGGCACATCGACGTGAAGTTTCCACAAATGGTATTTGCCAAAAGGCGTTTTGAAAATCTAGTCCCGTAAATTATTTAGTCTCAGATAACCGATGGTAACGGGTGAATTCCAAGCACTTTTGCTTACCTCTATTACTCCAAGTTCGAACATTAGATCGATTTGAGTTTGGAGATCCTTTTGTATTGCTGGCGATACGGAATAATATCGCCACTTCGCAATTCGATTTCGTGCTCTTAAAGGGTTGTTTTATCGAGACCGTTTTGTTCAAAAGATAGAAATCAAGATATAATCCTATCAAGCGGTTAGTGGGTGTCTTATGCTCGGAAATCTGGCCTCAATTTTGGGAAGAATAATAAATTTCTATAATGTTAAGGCTGGGTTATTTTGATCGACAAAAATGGTAATTTTTGATTCCTTGACAAAGGATCCTAGTTTGTTGCAATGTTGGTTTCCAGTGCTTTGTTTGTACTGAGAACTGAGTTTGGATGTAGGTTTCGAGTTTTTTGCAGAATTGATCTTACAATATTGGCAGAACAGATGAACAGTCTAGATACATATGGCCTAGGTCCTCACAATTCCTAAAAATTAATACCAAATCATTGTTTGAATTCGTTTCTTTATATTTCTGTTAGAATGCTTCTTCATTAAATGCCTGAATTTGATGTTGCTGTATGGTACTTAAAGCTCAGGAAATAGGGCAGGTTTACACTTATTTTGACAATTTTTGTTATATGGTATTTCATTTGGTACTGGGAATGTATCACGGGGCTTGATTTGAGCAAATCAATTTTAGTAGTTGATTGTGCAATGTTGATTTTGATGCATTTTTCTAAATTATTTATAAAGTTCCTTCGCTTGAACGGAACATCGCAAAACCGCCGTTGATCATATCGGGTCTGGTCCAATACAAACCCAGTACAAATCTTCTGCTCGCTTAGACAAAAACGAATTAAGTATCTTAGTTAGATTTTGTTCTGGCATGTCATCGTCGCGGACCATTTTCTCTAATCGAAAAATAAAGTTTTGGAAATTTGTTGAATCGGTGCCGTCAAAAGACAAACTCCATCTCTATTTTATTTTATAATCGGAGAAGGAAGTTTCGAATATTTTGATATTGCCGGATTAAAAACTGGGTGGTGATTTGTCGGATTTTTATTTCGCATTGCCCGTGAATTTGTCCGGTTTATCCAGGTTTAAATGAAACCTCGCCAAAAACAAATAATGTAAGCTTTGAAGAAATTCTGCTGTGCCCGCACCTTCTTGGGGTCTTGTTCTGCTTCAGGTGATAGGACTACTCTCAGAAGTCTTCTAGTTTTTCAATCCTGAATTTTCATGGGATTAGATTTGTGGTACCTCGATACCATCGTTGTATAGTTTATGGTACATGTTGTATAGCCGAACCAAATTCTACTCGGATTAGGAATTTTACATATTTGCCGACATTTAAATTTAATTACGCACATAATGCTCCGGTCCCGGCGATTTGTCGACAATTTAATTGTAGTTTTGATGTGTTTGAGTTTAATATTTCTAAATGTTCTTTTAAAAAATTAATAAAAGCTAAATTATAAAATTGTAAAATAAAATTGTAATCAAAAAATGATTTTTGATCCCGTTGATGATGTAAATAAATAAATAAATTAAACCGAATTATGTCAGGTCTCATTTTCGCACCCAAGTTACTGTTATATCTTCATTTAATACATGGTTTTTTGTTAAATAATTTCAATGTGATCTGATGGACCGTAAAATTCATTCTCTTCCTCTTTTTCATGTAAATCAGTTTTGATAATTTAGTTACAGTACAGTAAACCCCTTTCAATGCGATATGGTATCACATTCCTCCCTTTTTAGTTTTACGTTCCAAAATTATCAAAATCAAAACCGTATATCATATTTATAACTATTTTACTAGACTTATACACTAAATTTGCCCTGTTGCAGATCTTTCTGGTATGGTCTTGTTTCTCTTTATAGAGTTTTTTGGCAGTTTTTACTATTTTTGAATAACAGATTTGTTACTTGTTTTTCAATGTCTACATTACTGAGACATTCCATTAGATACTTCTTTAAATCATTCTTGACATTCGTGACGCCACGTTCCGCTAATCTATAACTCTGCGGATGATAAACCGGACTGGCAATAATTTTATTCCATTTAATTCGCTAAATATTTAAAATTTTCTTGAATTGATTGGCGGACCATTGTCTGAAACTAAAGTGTCGCATAATCCTAAATTTGTGATAAAACATTTTGCATTCGTTCGATTAAACATAAATACTTCTATCCATTTGCTAGAATGGTTAACTATAATCAGAAAAGTATATTTAAAGTAAAAAAGGTCAATATGGCACCGTTGAAACGGTCTATATATTTCCGGCCAATTGTCGTACTTTACAGTTACTGACATATACTTTGACATCTTTGTTCAATCCTACCCACCCAACGAACGACCTAACATACCTGTATGCGGATCATGCTGGATTTTTGAAATGTCCATTTTGAATTTATCTGGTATTACCAATCGAGATCCAAAATATATACAACCATTGTTGCACGAAAGTACATTTCGTAATACTGTTTAATTTTACTATTGATATGTAAAGTTGGATCTTGATTTGTAGTCTTCGCTATGTCTTTTACTGTAATTCGAAAAGTTTCTGAAAAATTAAAAAAAATTACAGAAACATTTTCAACCCCATTGTTTTCAGGTAACGGTAGCTTTGAGAGAGCATCTGCATTATTTATTTGGGACCCCTTCCTAAATTTTAGGTCATAATCGTACCTATACTTAGATATATTGACCACCTGTTAATCCGACTAGCTGCTAAAACTGGTAACGATTTTTTTTGTTACTGAACATTTTTTCTAACAGCTTCTGATCGGAATATATTACAAATTTATGACCAAATATATTTGTGAAATTTTTTTACCGCGAACACTTTTGCTAAAGCTTCCCGATGGAGTTGAGATTAATTTCATTCGGTTGCCCTTAGTATTGAAGAAGTTAAAAATACCGGTTGTTCCTTATTATTAAATACATGCGCGAGAACTGCACGAACTCCATAAGGGCCTGCAACACAAATAATTACAATATCTTTATCCTGATCGTAAGGTACTAGCATATCGCTCTTTACTATTAATTTTTTAGCATTATTAAAAGCTGTTGAGCATTCTTTAGTCTATCTAAATTCGATATCTTTTGTAAAGTCATAAAGAAGACGCAATCTTGCAGAAATATTCGGTAAAAAATGCCCCTAATAATTAACTACATGGTCCTAAAAATGCTTTAACCTGTGTTATATCACTGGGAACCGGTGCATATACTTGGGGCTTTACCTTTTCGGGGTTCAGTTGAATTACTTTATTTGATATTTCATGACCCAAGTGGCTGACTCTGCTTTGAAAAAAACTTGCACATGCTGCTATTAACTTAACCATTATGGTTATTTAGATGCGCCAGCACTAAATATAAATTTTCCCTAGAATCGGAATAATCCTAGATGAGTGTTAATTATTGTTAAATACTTTTTTGTAGTTTTTGAAACTGCTAATTGCTGATAAGCCCCTTCTAAATCTATTACACAAAACACTTTACAATTTGCCAATGAAGCGAGTATCTCATCTACCCGCGGAATTGGACAGTTGTCGCATTGTAAAAATTTATTTACGTCACGTTTGAAATCACCACAAATTCTTAATCGGCGATCGGATTTAGGTACAACAACTATTGGGGTAGCCCACTCACTGTGATGAATCGGAATAATTATTTTGTCCTTTTCCAATTATTTTAAAGAACGCTCAACTATATTATGCAATTTGTATGGCACTGAATATGCTTTGTGGAATATAGTATTATAATTTTCTTTACGCTGATATGATAAGATGATTTTCAGAAAGGTTTCTAAATAACCTTAGGTTAGGTTAGGTTTGGGTGACGGCCCACAAGGACCGGGCATAAGCAGAAAAATGATCCGTAGCCATACCACTAATAATTGTTTGCTCCAACTCGCTGGAACTATTTTGAGCTGTTAACAAAGCGCTGGATACTCCTGACGTCCATCCTACAGAGGTCCGTCAGGTCTTTGAAGAGGAGTGCCAATAGAAACTGTAGTCTGTTTCGTGCCAGACGAGGGCAGGTGCAAAGAAGATGAAGTACTGTCTCTTCCTCCTCTTTGTCCTCGCAACTACGACAGTAGTCATGTGAGGAGACACCAAGTCTACTCGCATGCCTTCCTATGAGCCAGTGCCCCGTAATCACTCCAACAACCACACTGATCTGATTTCGCTGAAGTGAGATCAGCTGTTTGGATCTAGCCAAATCCAACTTTGGCCTGACCTGCCGAGTTATTACGCAAGAAGTGATACTTGACCATCTGATATTCGTCAGCTTGCTAGCTTCTTTCTGAAGCAGCAGTTTGCATAGGCGCAAGAGGCATTTCAATATCGTTTCTGCTTTCTAAGAAGTGGTCCGTTGTACGACGTCAAACCAGTTCATCGGCGTTTATATTCCCTGTATTTATGAAGTATTCTGGCACCCATAAAATGTGGATGTTGAACTGATCTGCCATCTCGTTAAGAGATGAATGACAGTTCTATACTACTCTCGACGTGAGGAGGTGTGATTGAAGCGCTTTAATGGCAGCCTAACTGTCTATATATATGCGAATATCACAAACCGATATTACATTTTACCTCAACCAGTTTACGACTTCCTTTATGGCAGTTATTTCAGCTTGAAAAGTGCTACAGTATTCGGCGGGACGGAAGGAGAGATTTAACAGGAGTTCCTCGCAGAACACTCCAGCCCCGACTTTCCCGTCCCGTTTTGAACCATCAGTGAAGAAGTTTGTAACTCCTGGTTCCAAAACTGCACCCATCATCCAGTCCTCCCTGGATGGGATCCTAGTCCGGAACTTTGTATCAAAAGGTATTGACGGGACAGTTTATTCGGTTGTCTTGGGAATTTGTTTGTTGCACAAAATAGATGATTGCCCTGTATTGTTGCAGGTCCACCTTAAGATAGATTTCGGCCGTATGGTAGTACAAGCTGCCAACTGTTTCCCTAAGAAATTTACAGGAGTTAAAAATAGCATAGTCTCTAGTGCCTGATTATTTTTGACTCCTGATGTATTCTTCAGTGCACGACTGATCCACAGAGAGATTGTTCTCTGAACTTTTGTCAACAGCTTTTTGTTGACAATTTTGTCTAGAGCGAGCCACCAGACTATTACCCCATACAATAGTATGGGTATGACCACTAGCGTATAAAGCCAATGTACGATGCGGTGTTCCAGCCCACACCCTTTCCCAATGGCATGTTTGCAACAGTATAGCGCTACCTAAGCTTTCTTTACACTTTCCAGAATATTGGGTTTCCAATATAATTTGCTATCCAAAACGAGACCCAGAAACTTCGCTTCAACTGTAAAAGTCAATCTGAACCCATTTAAAGTGGGAGGATCGATGTGAGAAAGTTTATATTTTCTAGAGAAGAGAACCAATTCGGTTTCGTGTGAGTTCACATTCAACCCACAGCAATTGGCCGATAATGAAAGAGTGCCCAGGGCATTTTGCATAAGTTCACTATGTGTGCCGGGATATTTACCACGGACACCAATAGCAACATCATCCGCATAGGCTACACCTTGAAGCCACCGTCATCCAATCTCAGCAACAGGTCATTTATGACCAAGTTCCATGGTAGTGGGGACAGTACGTCACCCTGCGGCGTACCTCGGCTTGCAAATCTTCTGACGGAGGATTCCCCAAAACTGACATTTATAATCCTGCCTCTTAGCATCTGATCTATCCATTATTTGAGTGATTCATCCACTCCCAGATCTTAAAGTGCCCGAGTTATAGCCCCTGGAAGCACATTGTTAATGACCCCTCAATATCCAAGAAGGTTATTATTGCATAGTCTTTATATTCGAAAGATTTTTCAATGAAAAATAATAGAAAATTAAGAGCAGTCTATACAGATCTCCCTCTCCCCTTGCAATGGGCACGTTGAGATTTAGATAGCTTTTCCGACACAATAGGTAAGTTGAGATTTAGATAGCTTTTCCGACACAATCGTGCCTCTAATATGAGCTTATATTTGTCTTTCCAGTGTTTTATAAAGGCTAATCGGTCTAAGATCTTTGAGATTGCAGTGTGAGCGTTTTCCCGCCTTAGTTATGAAAACAACCTTCACTTCTGTCCATTTACTAGGTATGTGACATAGTTCTAGGCTGCCTTTGAAAATTATCTCTAACCAGGAAATTGTTAGATCCGTAGTTTGTTGAAAATCCGCAGGGATAATACCATCGTGTCCAGGCGAATTATATGGTTTAAAACTGTTTATCGCCCACAGGATTTTGTTTCTGCTAATAATTTGGCCTATGAGGCTACTTGCTCTTTTACCTACTGATGTGCTAGGTACAGATTCGGAACAACCAGGAAAATGAGTCTCCATCAGAAGTTCCAGCGATTCCGCACTATTAGTGGTCCATATCCCATCCGGCCGTTGAAGATCACTTGGGATAGGAGAACCAGTTGGTAGTACTTTGCGTAGCCTAGACATCTCTGAAGACTCCTGAATTTTGCCACAGTATAGTATCCAAGAGCTGTTCTTGGCACTTCTCAATTGATATTTGTAAATTTTGAGCAATTCCTTATAGGAGTCCCAGTCTACAGCAGATTTTGTTTTCCGTGCTGTTTTGAAGAGTTTTTGCATTTACGACGTGTTTGTTGAATCTCCTTGGACCACCGCGGTGGCCGAGATTTACCCTTAGGCTTGCTAAGTAAACTAGATCCCCAGCATCGGTTCATTAAAGGCGCTGGACAACTCATCCACCAAGCCATCGAGCTCTTGCGCAGTTTTTGAAGGTTTTGGCACCGAAACTGGTAGTGAATTTTCCAGAATAGTTCTAAAGGTATGCCAGTTGTTTTTCCTCCTGTTTCTGTAGATTGGACTTTTTGGAGAAGCCAAGTCCATTTTAAATTGAAGATAAAAATGATCATAAAAGGAGTGGTCCTCCGACACTCTCCAGTGTAATAAACTAATCGCCAGAAAGCTTGAGACAAGAGTAATATCCAATACTTCCTATCTATTACTAGTTATAAAGGTCGGCTTATTGCCTATGTTACATATATGAAGGTTAGTACTTAAAATGTAATCAAGGAGTAACTCACCTCGTTCATTTGTGTCCGTACTTCCCCAGATTGTGTGATGAGCATTTGCATCATTCCCAAGGATGACTCCAACCTTGCGCTTCTGAGCTTCCAAGAGTAGCTTACCTAGAATGATTGGTGGAGAACACACTTCATCATAAGCCAGGTAAGCTGATACTAGCCAGAGGTTTCGTTTATCGACCTCAATGCTTACTGCTGGTACATCTCCCTTAATGAAATGTGATAACAGAAAACAGCTGATGTTATTTTAAATGAGAATGCACGACAGAACCTTACCTTCTTTTTTCGCGTGATTTAATCTATAATATGGAGTTTTGAGCCCAAGTACCCGGTTTTCAGTAACCCAAGGTTCCTGGGTCAGACGACATCTGTCGCCTCTTTCCCAATTTTTAAAATTAGAGCAGCTGAGGCTGCCTTATAGTGATTAAGGTTGAATTGAAGAAATGTCAGTGTCATCTCTACAGCCTCTTCTCCATCACAGTAACATCAGAGTCATCCCCTGATAAGAAGTGCTCTGAGAGCCTATTTAAAGATTCCATGGACGTTGACATCTCCGTGTCCATGGATAGAGCTTCCGCTTGGCTGGCTACCTCCGCGCACGCAGATGAGCTATCAAGTACCGCAGTATTTTCTGAAGATGACTTTGGAGCGTATCTTGTCCGCGTCCTTCTTGTACACCTTGAGTGTGACTGCACTGAAACCATAGTTGATTAAACCGTTGTTTTTTTACAGTGCAGTCAGTGACTCCCTGTTTAAGATGATAACAGCTGACCTATAGTTAGCCTTTGTTTCCTCGCGTTTAGCAAACTTTCCAGTTGTGCGTTGGCAACTCCGGGTTGCCAACCTGCAACAACTGGAGAATTACTTTCGGATCACTAGGCTTCGAATGGATGTACACCCTAGCTCTTGGTCTGTAAGGCAGCTAAAGGGCCTTCCGACTTTTTCTCGGTGACTGTTTTTGCCCAAGCAAGCGTGGCTTCGTCCTTATCCGTTCTGTCTTCTGGCAAGACATTGGGCCCTCCAGGCTTTCCTCCTAGTATTATAGGTTGGTTTTGAGGAACCAGCTTCGTTCGTGCTTTGGTTTCGCTTTGTACTTGTATACTCAGTAACCCACCATCATTTTTTCATAATATTTGGTATATTTCTTGGGTGAGATCGTATCAAACATGGTTGTCCTAAACACCCTAATCCCCTATTTTTTTCAAAACTGAAACTATTATCGGATAGCCTAGATCTATTTTTCATATAGCCCACTTTGATGTCAGCTTCCTAGGATTTTTCCAAGAAAATTTGGAATTTCATTTATTCATATTATTCGCTATATTAATTTATAAAGAAAATGTTAAAGGTAACATCTTACTTCCATCGTATTTATGTATTATATATACTTCTTAAATAATTTTTATTATTCTTTATAAGAAATTCATTATGTATAACGAGAGTTGCTGCTTTTACACTAATACATGTAAATAATAATTTTTGTTGACGATTTTTAGGACAGATTTAGGACAAAGTTCACGCAAACAATTGGAATTTTGATTCACCGTATTCCAATTATCGTCGACAGGAATTCTACCACACACTTTAATCTTCATACCCGAAACTAAATTAAAGTAAAATTCAGTTATTTTAATTAACTCAACATTTGAATAATAATTATTATTAGTTTTTACACTTATTACTGATAACTTGACTGACCTTGATTTTTCATGAAACCGTTCGACGAATTCTGAACCACCCGTTTGTAATTGTTGCTCGACGAATTTTGTCCGGTTCTTTTTTTAAGACAAACTCTTGCTGCGTCGTACACCTTGAAACGAATCTTCTATGAACTTGTTTGCAAGAGCTTCATTTAAGCCATGAACCGAATTATTTGTATCACTGTTAAGTATAATTTTTTGCTGTACCCTTGAACTTTCCCAATTGACTGCTAATTAGACTGCTATTTAAAACGTTAAGATGCACGACTTCTGTTAATAACTTATGTTGAATGTTTTAGTCCCGGACTCCCGCTATAAAACGGTCATTTATAGTTTCATACGGCTGTTATTATCTTCAATTAAATTTAAATGTTTAAGCAATTTTATAAGCTTTTGGAGAGAAATGGTTTTTTAACATATTTTCAATCTGTTGCTAAAGTTTTATTGCTAGGGTCATCTAATGTAAATAATATTTTTTATAATAAATACGCCGTTTTACCAATTACGGTAAATAAAGTCGCTGGTTGTTGCGCTTCTTCGATTGCATTGGTTCTAAACAACAATTTTAGCCGGTCCATGTATTCACCAAAATCATCCCCAGGTAAAAACGGTTCTAAATTTCCTATAGTTGCCATGACATTATCATTATGAATCACTTTAATATTTTCACTGATTCGGGGCTTTATTTCCAACTTTAACTGTCCATACATTAAACTACAATTGTAGCGGAAAGTAATTCACACATTCACTAGATATCCTCATTTTTCACTGCGTGTTTATTTTATTTATTAAACTTTTCAATTAAGCTAGTATTTTCTGACTTGATTGATTTTACAATTATTAACAATATAATTTTTTATTTAGGTACGAATTTTATTTACGCACCAATTATATTTTTATTTTCTTTATTAATTAATTAAATTCCTTCCTAGATCTTGCAATAGTTTAACTCTTTGATTGGTTCTAACTAGAAGTGCACACAGAAAACTAGCTTCAATCCAAAAAGTATAAATTCTTTACTTTACAAAGTTCATCCGTTTTACCACAAAATTAAATCACAAAAAAGAACAATTTAAAAACTAAAAGCATATAAATTATTAACAACCACCTTCCTTTCCACTCTCCTGAGAAGATTTTGGAATGCGAATCATATAAACCTAAATTATTAAATATTATTATAAATGAAACGATCTACTAAAAAAATCTTTAAAAAAAAATTAATTTATTTTAAATAAAAGATGAAACTATCTTTGTACCAAAAATAAACTGAAAAAGACTACACCAACAAGAACAAAAAAAAACAGGATCTTTCACAAGGATTGTTCAATTAAATTTTCATTTCGTCACACAAAAAAGCAAAAACAAAAGAAAAAAAAGTTTGTTATAATCTCTTAAAAACAAACACAAAATAAAGTTGACAAAAAATGACAAAAAGCTTGACAGTTTTTAATAGTTTCATTCAAATTAATATCCCTTAACCATGCTTCCTAATCTTAAAAACCAATTTCTCTGTCTCTTGCATATAAAAAAAAATAGTTTTGTCTTAAATAGTTTTTTACTGTACACTTTACACAAAAGGAAAACCATAAAATTTAAGGACTTCTTATTATCCTTTTTGTTTTTTGTGCTTTTCTCCTCAAACTAAATAATTCTGAAGTCATTCAACAAAAATCTAATTTAACTATAAATTTTTATTACTTTTGAATTTTTTTTTACTTTTTAATTTTCCGAGGGGTTGGGTAGGAGGGTTTTTTTATAGTTTATATACGAACTGACGAAAAAATTAAAAATATAAAATATAGAAAGAAGAGGCAGAAACAACTTTAAAAAGCTCTTAAAAGAAAGGATTAAATTTTATTTTATATTTTTTTTTTTTGTGTGTATTTAGTGTAGAAGAACAAAAAGACACATATACATATATAAACAGAGATGCTGATAACAAAAAAAAATCTTTTTAGTTTGGGTTACATTTTTGTTTTAAATAATATTTTCGGAATGATAAGTATTTTTTGAGCTTTTTATTCTTGTAGCGTCTATTAACAAAAGCTTTCGTATTTTATAAATAAAATAAATTATTTCGTATTTTGAAGAATTATGTCAGGGTTAAAAATTTATGTGATTGATGATATTTCATTTGGCTGTATATACGTACGTACACATATTCCCAGTTTAGCTATGTATTTGGGGAGAGGCCAAAATCTCTGTCTGAATTGTTGAAAATAATCATGTTGAAAGAATATAAATTGATGCAAGGAGTTAAGTTCATTAATATAACATTAAAGTTTTTATTTTATGTATCCTCTTAAATTTCTCTTGGTTTTTGGTTCATACACAAAAAAAAAAAAAAAAAAAAAAACAACAACGGCGCTGTCTGTATATACGGTTCTGTTGTTTGAGTATACAAATAATCTAGAATAAATAAGACGATGAAAAATTGGAACAGAATCTAATTCGGTTGTATATTATAATATATAGCCAGCATTCATTATTTGATGGGATTATAAATCACTCGATGGTGCGGTGCCAATAAGTCTAGGTTTTTATTTATTTATCAAATGAAATTAGGATTATGGATGGTAAACATTTTTGGCTAAATATTGTTTTGATATTTATCGCGAGCTTTACTGATTTGTTTTTAATTTGGTATTTTACGTCAAATTATTCTCAGAACTATATCGCAACGCGGGGATGATTTATTGGTATTTTGTTTATCTTTCTTTTTGGTTTATTTGGTTAAGAAAGAATCAGTGAAACAGCAACGTTTCTGTATATTAAAAAATACGTTAGGACTATCCAAGTAATGTGCGATGCTGATAAGAGCATATTTGAAAAGTATTTTTAGCATTACGGTAGAATTATTAATTGTATGCAACTGCAGTAATACCAATTGTTCTGATACTATCGAACAGTTGAATCCGTCTATGGACATTATTTCCTTTTTCGGGAAATAATAAGGTTCATAATGCCCCTTTGTTGTGATTTATTTTCTGGCTCTTAGATCTAAAATAAAAAATCCATCCAATCCGAAAATTATTAAAACAGGTTCATTTCATCATTTTCAGATAGTTGGACCATCTGTTTATATCGTTAACCAAAAGCATCCAATTGTGATGAACATTACTATATTTCAGATAATTTAAAAGTTGACTGAATTTTGATCGTTTAAATAATTATTTAGCGCCGATCCTAGAAATGTCCCGAAAGCCCCGCACATTTCCTAGAATAGCTAAGCCATATAACGGTCAATGTCACAAAACCGATCCAATTATGATGAACTATAACATATTTCACAGTTTTTGGAATTTTTCATAATTTTCCAATATTTTAAAAGTTGTATATCGCCGACCGCAGAGATGTCCACAAGGTATTGCCCGTAGTTTCGGATAACTTGACCATTTGCCAGTCCACGTGGTCAACCTTATCCAATTGTGATGAACTATACTATACTTCCCAGAATTTAGAATATTTAATAATCTTATTGGTTTTGAAAATTGTTGTATCCTCCGATCACAGAGATGTCCAAAAGGTCTGGTCTATATTTTTGGATAACTCGCCCATATGCCAGCCTACATGGTCAATCTTATCCAATTGTGATGAACTATACTATACTTCACAGAATTTAGAATTTTTATTAATCCGAATAGTGAATGAAATGTATATAGAGAGCGATCGAGTCCGCAACCAAAAATATTGATTATTATATTGATTATATTGATTATGTTAATGTAGGGTGCAGATGGGTTGAATTGAAATATAACGTTAACGTCAAATGTAAAATTATTTTTTTTTAAGTTTACGGGAACGCTATATCACTCACCCCTCACATGTAACCTCATCGAATTTAAATTTTCTTGCGTTATAAAAGATTTTTTATGTGACTAAAATTTGACATGTTGTTTTGTCGATTGCGAAGGTTAATCCATTATTTTTAGTTCTTCTGTTATGTAGGCTGGTTTTAGCCGGTCGATGGCAGTTGATCATCCATTCTAATCAATTAAAAAATATTTGCGGAATTTTTGCTAAACTTAAAATGGGAGTGCATCCGAGATCAGTTTTGATCGAAGTTCTTATTCCAAGGAGAATGAATGGAAGTTCTTCACTCCAAATAAGGGTATTCGCTCTAGCATACATGGAGGCTTTTAAATGGTGATTGAAACGTTTAACTATGCTATTTGCCTGAGGATGATATATCGTCGGTTGTATTCTGTGTCAACCTAACAATTTATTAAATCCTTTGAAAAGATTGCTTTCGATTGGGACACCAAATCTCGAAATGTACTGGTCTACGAAAGCTCTACAGTATATAATGTTAAAGTTAGCCGAAAGTTGCCAGCCGATAAAGAAAAGTCGATATGCAGATTGTCTAATCCAAGCCGAAAGTTTCCAGCTGAAAGTAAAAAGTCGATAATGCAGATTATGATATAACATTCAAGCCGAAAATTAAAAATTTAGTAGTTATCAGCCGAAAGTAAATAAGATACATAGAAATCTATAAATATAAATTTTTGTAAATAAATTTACGTGTAAAACTTTGCTTCGTAGAAAATATCGGAAAATCAGAAGAATATACAAAATTGGAATAAAATCAGCCTCTAGAGTACATATCTGAAAAAGAATCGTTTTTATGTGATCTGTCAATAGCTGTCGAATCAATTAATTCTGTTCAAGTTTCCCGTGGGATATTTCCGAAAATCCGATTTTCCAAAAATTATTAGAAAATTTGTATAAAATCAGCCTCTAGAGTGTTATGTCTGGAGATGGATTTAATTGAGGTGATAACTCAATAGCTATAGCAGAAAAAAAATTCAGTTCAAGTTTCCCGTGGGAAATCTCGAAAAATTCGTTTTTCCGATTTCGGAAGATTTTCTAATAATTATAAGAAAATCGAATTTTCCGAGATTTCAAACGGATAACTTGAACTGAATTTTTTTCCTGCGATACCTATTGACAAGTCACATCAATCCAATCCATCTCCAGACATAACAATCTAGAGGTTGATTTTATACAAATTTTCTAATAATTTTTGGAAAATCGAATTTTTTGAAATATCCCACGGGAAATTTGAACTGATTTATTTTCCTGCGATAGCTATTGACAAGTCACATCAATGCAATAAATCTCCAGACGTAACACTCTAGGGCTTTTTTTATTCATTCATTTCTTAATTTCCGCCTAAATTTTTTTTTGAATTTTCCGAGATTTTCCACGGGAAACTTGTACTGGTTTTTTCCCTGCAAGAGCTACTGATAAATTATATCAATGCAATTCATCTCCAGACATAACACTTGAAAGGCTGATTTAACACAAATTTTCAAATAATTTTTGGAAAATCGAATTTTCCGAGATTTCCCACCGGAAACTTGAACTGATTTTTTTTCCTGCAATAGCTATTGAGTAATCACATCAGTTGCATTATTCTCCAGACATAACACTCTAGAGCCTGATTTTATACAAATTTTCTAATAATTTTTGGAAAATCGAATTTTCCGAAATATCCCACGGGAAACTTGAACTGATTTGTTTCCCTGCGATAGCTATTGACAAGTCACATCAATTAAATTCATCTCCAGACATAACACTTTAGAGGCTGATTTTATTAATTCATTTTTACTTTCGACTGGAATTTTTTTTGAATTTTTCGAGATTTTCCACGGGAAACTTGAACTGATTTTTTTTCCTGCAATAGCTATTGAGTAATCACATCAATTGCATCCTTCTCCAGACATAACACTTTAGAGCCTGATTTTATACAAATTTTCTAATAATTTTTGGAAAATCGAATTTTCCGAAATATCCCACGGGAAACTTGAACTGATTTTTTTTCCTGCGATAGCTATTGATAAATTACATCACTGCAATTCATCTTCAGACCTAACAATCTAGAGCCTGATTTTATACAAATTTCCTAATAATTTTTGGAAAATCGAATTTTCCGAAATTTCCCACGGGAAACTTGAACTGATTTCTTTCCTGCGATAGATATTGACAAGTCAGATCAATGCAATCCATCTCCAGACATAACACTCTGGTGGCTTTTTTTATTCATCCATTTATTACTTTCGGCTGGAAACTTTTTGAATTTTACCAGATTTCCCACGGGAAACTTGAAATGATTTTTTTTCCTGCGATAGCTATTGATAAATTACATCAATGCAATTCATCTCCAGACACAACACTCTAAAGGCTGATTTTATACAAATTTTCTAATAATTTTTGGAAAATCGAATTTTCCGAGATTTCCCACGGGAAACTTGAACTGATTTTTTGCCTGCGATAGCTATTGACAAGTCACGTCAATACAATTCATTTCCAGACATAACTCTCTGAAGTCTTTTTATATTCATCCAGTTCTTACTTACGGCTGGAAATTTTTTTGAATTTTCCGAGATTTCCCACGGGAAACTTGAACTGAATTTTTTTTCCTGCAATAGCTATTGAGTAATCACATCAATTGCATCGATCTTCAGCTATAACACTCTAGAGCCTGATTTTATACAAATTTTCTAATAATTTTTGGAAAATCGAATTTTCCGAAATTTCCCACGGGAAACTTGAACTGATTTTTTCCTGCGATAGCTATTGACAAGTCACGTCAATGCAATTTATCTTCAGACATAACTCTCTGAAGGCTTTTTATATTCATCCAGTTCTTACTTTCGGCTGGAAATTTTTTTGAATTTTCCGAGATTTCCCACGGGAAACTTGAACTGAATTTTTTCGCTGCGATAGCTATTGACAAGTCACATCAATCCAATCCATCTCCAGACATAACACTCTAGAGGCCCTATTTATTCATCCATTTCTTACTTTCGGCTGGAAACATTTTGATTTTTGCGAGATTTCCCACGGGAAACTTGAACTGATTTTTTTTCCTGCAATAGCTCTTGATAAATTACATCACTGCCATTTATCTCCAGACATAACACTCTAGAGCCTGATTTTATTCAAATTTTCTAATAATTTTTGGAAAATCGAATTTTCCGAGATTTCCCAAGGGAAACTTGTACTGATTTTTTTCCTGCGATAGCTATTGACAAGTCACATCAATCCAATCTATTTCCAGACAACTAGAGGCTGATTTATTTTCGGCTGGAATGTCAATAACATAATCTGTATTATCGACTTTTCACTTTCGGCTGGAAACTTTCGGCTAACTTTAACAGGGTCTAAAGTAGATGTTCTCATATCGGGTAGAGGTACCACTTCTGTCCAGCGTTTAAACCTATAGATTATCATGAGAATGAATAGGTTACCGTTAGATGCGTATGTATATTCACTTACGATTTCTGGCAAGGAACACAGGTTTTGCAGCACCTGGATGCAAATAACTTACGTGTTGCGCGTATTCCTGGGAGGGATAGACCATGTAATTTCTCGAAAATATTCAGACGCATATCGTTGGCAATGTAAGCGCCTTTACCACTCGTCGATGTTTCGCACCAGATTGATAGATGTTAGGCGCCATCAGTAACTAGTTCCAACTTACATTTCGAACTACGTGAGTTTACGGAATTAGCTAAAAGTGTTTTGAGCTCTTCATCTGATTTTTGGAGAGAAACTAATTTTTCGTGATTTATGGCTGTATTACAAATAGTGTATATACACTTGACTTTTTTCAGCTCATGATAAGGTATCTGCCAGAACGTTGTTTCCGCCTTTAACATACCGAATGTCGATGGTAAATTGCGAAATGTAGTCGAGCTCTCGGCTCTGTTGAGGACTTGGTTCAGACTTTGACGCTCGCTGTGTTCGATCTCGTTTCAACTGGCTACTAATATATTGTCGATGTACACGTACAAGAAATCCATACCCTTCGTTACTTTATCCATCAGACGTTGGGATGCTTCCGCTGAATTTCTAAGACCGTATGGCATTCTTGTGAACTCAAAGAGTCCAAAAGAAACGGTAATAGCAGTTTTATGAATGCCTTGAGAATGCCAAAAAGTTAATTTCTATCTGGTACCGTGACCGCGTTCAATCAGCGGGTGATGATGGAGCCGTTGGTTGCGACCAAACGATTCTCAGAATCGTTGACAAGGTTGGTAACATTCATCTTTGGTACGACGGAGACATCGGTGCCAGTGACAATAACAAAACTGAGTTGTGCATTAGAACATTTAATCGTAAGGCGACGATTTCGGATCGTCCTTTTGCGGATTATGTATGAAGACGGATTATGTGGAGGATTTTTTTGTTTAAATGAACATCCATCACATTTTCTTGCCCCAATTTCCAGTGCCGTCTCGCAATCTATTTCAAGATCCTGAGCGTCTTCTAGCGTCGTCCAGCAAATTCACGGTTGAATTTTGCCGTCAATTGGTCTATTGATTTCTGTAGACTGTTTAGTGAAATTTCATTTTGCCTAGGCTCGGGTTTTGGTATGGGTAAAGGTCTGGATGATTCAACGGTATTGCAAACAAAATTTGGACGGTTAATTAGCTCATTGATACCATCTTGTTCTCGTATTGCTACTATCGATCGTGTACTATTCGGTAATCGCCATAACCACAGTGTTTTAAGCAACTGAGCATTTAAGTCCCAGCTTTTTCCGCGAGATATCTATAAAAGTCAGAGGGTGAGAAATCGCCCATGTCGGTACATTTGAGGAGGTTCTCGATTCTACTCGTAAACTTTCATATTTGTCATTTAATGGGGGTTTTCAGATTATTGCGGGTACCGTGGCGATCACATCCAACGGTAAATCAGCTATCGCGAAGTTAAATTTCAGTTCGTCACTAGTAATTCTTCGAACTTTAAATAAGGATTCTAATTGCTTGAACTAAAGTGGTAGATCCTGCCAAAACTGCGGAATGGGCACTTCTGCAGCATTCACCCTAATATTATTTTTTCCAATAGTATCGAAAGATGTAGATATAACGTTTTTAAATTGTAGTTGTATGTTTAATCAATGAAACATGCGAAAAAAAAATTGTCCGACAAAAAAGTGTGGGCATCAAGCGTGCCCACTAACGATGTTTGAAAGTTTCGATGACAAAAAAACTCAATCATATCTTGAAAAATGATTTTATTTCACCGAAGAAGCTTTCACCAAACTTTAAATTTTAGGGTTATCAAATAATGCCTTTCTGAAGTTTAAAAATTACGAACTAGTTTAAATATACACTTCAGAGCAACTAAATCGACTCAAACCTTCAGCGCTCACAGAAAGGCGAATTTTTTTAAAACAGCTTAACCAATTTTCACAAGACCTTATCTTTTTGAAAGCCTGATATTTTTGCATTCGAATGACACTATTTTCATTAAAATTGGTTCACTACTTCTTTATAATGAATTTTGAATAAAAACGCAACCAAAATTGTTGATTACGAAAAAAAAATTGGGGATATTTAAATTTAAATTAACAAAAAATTCAAGCAAAACAAAAACAATTTTATTGGTTAATACTTAGTATTGCCCTCCCCACCCCTTGCCGTCTACAACGGTTCGCATGTGGTTCCCGATTGGCCTTATTAAGGTTTTGATAAAAACTTGAGAGATTGCACCCCACTGATGTTTTAATATGTCCCATAAATGCTCATTTGGATTCTTGTCTGGACTGAGGGCTGGCCATACCATCGTCACGAGTCCGACCTTAACCATGAACTGCCTAGTGGTACGAGCTTTGTGGGATCGGTCGTTGCCAAGCATGAATATGAAATCTTCCCCTATATATACTGCGTGGGGTACCACATGATGAATGCCTCGATATATCGTTCAGCGGTCGGACCATCTCTACGGCCTCCACCAGGTATGAAAACAAGATCTGTTTTTCCCCTCAAGCTAGATGTCAGTCCACAGCATGCACGAACTGCCGCCGTACGAGACTGTTTCAGCAAAAAAGGACTGCAAAAATCACTTTTCTATAGACGCCGGTAGACCCGATCTCTCCTATCACTACCATGGGACCAATACCTCACTTTGCGTTGTTTCACTTTGCGTTTTTTCGGAGCTGCGTAACTGAACGGACCTCCTTTGCTCGATGCTCCAATTGATGTGTTCGCGAGCAAATTCAAATCGCTCTTTGCGGTGGCGTGATGTCAATTTTGGATCAATATTGGCTTCCTTCAAGCATGTTGTTGCTCTCCATGGACTAACAGCTACATCTCGAACTTATCTTAGTTCCTTGAGCTCGAACTTATCTTAGGCCCTTGAGATAGCGATTTCTGAGATGTAGACAGATACCGACTGGAATGTGATCTCCGATTGGAAGCACCAATTTCCTCAAACCTTCTGGTACTCTTAAGACAGCAGATTGGCTCATGTTTAGTTGACGGCCGACTTCTTGTTGATTGCGTTCTTCTTGGAATAAGGCAACAACTTGTGCGGCTTTTTCTGGAGTAGTATCCATGATTTTACGGAAACAACGAATGAAACTGGTAGAGATTGGTTCAGATCAACGTATGATAAGTGATTGATGGCAAATATCGGACAAAGTGGTACATATTATACAGGAGATTGCACCACGCCAATTGTTTTCACCGAAACATCGCATTTTGCTACGATTGCAATTATTTGAAAAGTGCTGTATCGATTTTAATGATAAATGTGTCTTTGTAAAGATAAAATACCAAGCTGTCAAAAAATTTTTTACGAAAATCGGTTAAGCCATTTAAAAAATATGTCTTTTTGCATGCGCGGAGGTTTGAATCGATTTAGTTGCTCGGGAGTGTATTACTCCAAAAAAATTAAGCGAACAAAACATTTTTTCAATTTTTTTATTATAAATAGCGCAAGATAAAAATTTGCCCATTTTTTTTTTAAATGATCCACGGGAATGGGATTTTTATTATATAAACACATCAGTCAGATAGCTTATTAATAAAGCTTTATGTAATTTAGTTTTGGTATTTTAACATTATTTTTTTGTTGAGACATCCGGCTTTGAATGAAACACGATCTTAATGTCTTTGATCATCGATATTTCGCCAACCAAGATCGCACAGTAAACTTTACGGCAATTTTGAAAACTCTCCTGAATTGTTAGAAAATAATTTTACCAGAACTGGTATTATAATACGAAATATTCGTTCTACTTCAATCAATTCCTTCCTTAGCACAATACAAAAAGCCTTACTTCTGTCTGCGATCAGCGTCTTGGGATTTCTAAAAATGGCTTTCTATGTTCGGTAAGTTGCTAAATAACCTCGCTGATGTTCCAGGATTTTATAGGGTAGATCCAAGTAACCAATATAACTTTTGCGTAGGCAACAATCTGCCCAAATGGTCGATGTGGTAATTCACCAACGGGCTATCTTGGGAATATAAACCTACCGTTTTGCGAGATCCTTGTTTTTACGGAGAGCGAAATGAGCTTGGTCGTGGTACATTTAAAAAGATTTTCGTTCCATCTTTATTGACACAACCAACAGCGGTGTTCCATTTAACATATTGTATCTTGAATAAAACATAATTATTAGTAAGATAATCTAGATACCTACCAATTTTCATAATATACTAAATAAAGGCAGGACCCCTGCTGAGAGCATCACCATGTCGAGGAAGGATTCCCTAAAATAGGAGAAATAAAAAAACGATCAGGTAACTGCTCCGACAAAGTCCTCTATTTCGAAATTAATTGGAGATTTGGTTGTCAGAATGTTTAATTAAATCATACTGTTAAAGTTAGCCGAAACTATCCGGCCGAAAGTGAAAAGTCGATAGTGCAGATTATGTTATAAACAATACAGCCGAAAATAAACAATTTAGTAGTTATCAGATGAAATTAAATAGGATACATGGATTTAAATAAAAAGTTTTGTAAATAGTCTTACGTGGAAAACTTTGTTTAACCTGGTCGTGGAAAATATCAGAAAATTCGATTTTTCAAAAATCATTAAAAAGTTTGTACAAAATCAGCCTCTAGAGTGTTATTTCTGGAGATGAATTGCATTGATGTAATTTGTCAATAGCTATCGCAGAAAAAAAATTCAGTTTAATTTTCCCGTGGGAAATCTCGGAAAATTCGATATTCCAAAAATCATTAGAAAATTTGATTAAAATCAGCATCTAGAGTGTTATGTCTGGAGATGGATTACATTGATGTGACGTGTAAATAGCTATCGATTTCCCAAGGGAAATTTAAACTGAATTTTTTTCCTGCGATAGTTATTGACAAGTCACATCAATGCAATTCGTCTCCAGACATAACACTCTAGACAGTGAATCGAATTTTCCGATCTTTCCCACGGGAAACTTGAACTGATTTTTTTCCTTCGAGAGATATTGACAAATCACATAAAAACTATTCAACTTTAGATGTACACTCTAGAGGCTGATTTTATTCCAATTTTGTGAATCATGATTTTTTGATATTTTCCACGACTATGTTAAACAAAGTTTTCCACATAAGACTAATTACAAAGTTTTTAAATGTGGAATGTTGTGGAATGTTTATAACATAATCTGCATTATCTACTTTTTACTTTCGACTGAAAACTTTTGGCTAATTTTAACAGGGTGATTAAATCAACATTAATGTCTCTAGTGGGTAGTGCATAGGGTTGGATTAACATTGTTACCAACAATCGAACATCAGAAACATGCATAAATTTATCAAAAAACAGCAAACTGTCATAAGCACATCGATTCGCTGTTTGAATGGAGAAAAAACAATTTGTGCATGCAAGCTAGAATATTTTATGAGAGGATGTTGTTTTAACACATAAGTTTTTAGAGTATCCCAGAAGTTTTCTTCTGTTATTTAATAAACAATAAACAAACCAATGTTCTAAATTATTATTCCAATAAAAACTTTACATATTTTGGGGGAATTTGCTTTTTAGGAATTCTTGGATCTTGAATCTTGAATGTTGATACTTGATGAACGAGTTAAGATTTTATGTAGATACCAGGCATTAGAAAAGTTTTAAATAAAATGGAATTCATTTTCCAAAAAAAAACCCTAAAAATTCCAAATAGCCTTTTTAGCAATTATATTGAGCAACCAAAACCTGCACTTTATTCTAAATACCGACGCATCATTCATTCTAAGATGTTAAACGCAACAAAAAAATTTCCGACGTAACCGAAAACAAATCCTACGAATTTCGAATAACTTCATGAATCGAAATTTGGAATTTCTAGAATCACATCTTAAGGAAGATCATGTAACTCGGTAATATAGTATAAAGCAAGAAATCTCAATAACTAACAAAATTTCGAAAATCTCTATTACATAATACTCGGTACTAAACAAATCTGAAATATGCTTGAAAACCTCGACAATACCGATGTAAGCTAAATTCGAATGAACTCGAAGAGGTGAAATAATCTCGAATCATCTTAAAATTCTAGAACAATTTTGACAGTCTCCAATAATTTTGAAAACTCTCGAAAATAACTGAAATAACTCTGAATAAAAACAAATAACTTTGAATAAAATCTACATAAATAAAAAAAAAAAACACGGATTTCGAGACAGGTAGGGCCTAACCGTATGCTTAATTTAATCCAAACACTCGAGTAATCGCATTAAAGCGACTTAATAAATTGCGAGTACTCCCTAACAAGTTCAAATTAAATGTTGATGGATTACAACAACTGTATATGTAACTTGCTGGGAATTCGAAGTGCATCAGGCTTTAGTAAACGTGTACTTGGAAAAAATGGAGTAATATCGGTTCGGATTACGTTTAGATATATCGGTCAACCTTAACCATTTTTTTCCTATACTAAGGATTCTATGCGAGCTTTTTTAAAAAAATCAAAAAATTTGTTTGTTTAAATATTTTATAATATTGAAACCTCTGGAACCTTTGGTGGTTTTTGAAATAAAAAAAATAGGATTTAGAAGAGAAAACCAGAATTTGTTCAAGCAAGACCCCATAAGTTAAAATTGTTAAAATAATTATTTTGATTTATTGTACACGTAAAAATTAAAATTAGCATCTCCAACTGACAAATTTGATTGTGCGTTGATTGTGGTAATTTTAACTCGTTTGCAAACAATTTTAAAGAAACCCGTAAAAATGTTGCCAATTCTGGAGCTCCGGAATTGGTGGGAACATATTTAACCATTTCCTATATTAATATGTAATTCAATCAGTTTTTAATTAAATCTGCCTTTGGTAAATATAAATTTTAAACGCAATAATTTTTATTCTAAGTTCTATTTTAAAACCTTAATAAGAAAGTGGTCTTGAATATGGTAAACCTATGATTTCCAAGAGGGAATGCGGTTACGCAGAAGATGTCTTTTCTATTTATATAGCGAAGTTCCGTTTTTATTTGGCCAATAAAATCGAGATGCCGAGCTTGTCGAGCTGAAGCTTGGTTGAGTAATTGCGTGAGGGTAATTATTCCATTGTGCCAACATACAGCGATAAGCCTGTATCAGTCTAAAACTTTGCCAATAATGTGTCATCTGCTAAGAGCTTTTAGCAGTTTTAAAAGCTTCATCATATGTTTTGGAATGTGTTGAAATTGTACGTAGTACAAATGTTCAATAGAACTGCATCGTTGTAAGGAAATTTTTGAGTTGATTTACTATGTACGTCGATTTTGGAAATGATAACCTTACCTTGCAAAATTGTTGAAAATTATTCATTTATGGTAATGGATTTAAATGTGGGGTAGTAATTGCGTATAATGCCCGATATTTCTCACATCGTCGCGATGAGCCATCCTTTTTATTCAAAATAGTAATGATCCAAATTAAATCAGAATTTGTCAAAAAAACAAACAGACTGGAGGCTAATATAGTAATGAACATTTCAGTGTAGTTCTCATTAGAAATATATAAACATTTGGAGTTGAGACAGAAGCTTAGAATACTTTTGAAGAAAACCGCACAAATCTTTATAAAATCAATGAAAATAAATTTTGTTTAAAGCTTAATTCAATTAAAACAGAAACAGGTACTTTTCCAAAAGTGTCATTAAAATAAAATAACAACAAAAAAATTATTTCCTCCCTAAAGCTGAATCGAGCTTATATATTCGCAATTCAAGAATTTCTTAAAAAAACGAATCGTAATTAATTCTAGGGATATTAACTTTTTGTTCAAGCTTTTCTCTCATTTCGTTCTTCAGTGTTCCTGTGCCGCTGTTTTTTAAATGATGTTCATGTAGGTCGGTCGGTTATTGATGTCAAGAGTGGCTTTAAAAAAATGTATGCAAGCTCGTATGCAATATCTATATTTTCGCTTTATTTGATATGTGTGCCTTAATATATATTCTCTTTGATTATGAAGGTCTGCTAACTTCAAATAGTTATTAAATATTTTTCTCAGCAGTCAGCATTAATTCTATTATTAGAGCCCAACCTACATTTATCTCCAAATTCAGGCCGTATTTTTTCTTGGGAAACCCGTTGTTTGATTTTGAGCCCGAAACGTAGGCTTCTCCATAATTTCTTAGTTGTTTCGTCATTTTGCTAATTCAGTTTTCAACCTGCCGTTTCCTTTTTTTTCTTTTTTTGGCACATTTTATATTTCATGTTCATTTTCAACTTTAAAAACATGTTCGTACTGAATTCTTTGTTCAGAATAGTCTGTTGAATGTGATCTATAAAACAAGTATCCTGTTATATTTTTTATGTCTAATTTGTTATATATACGTTAATTCTGAGAGATGTGTTGAGACGTTGATGTCTACTGTGTTATTTATTATGTATGTTACTTATATACGTGTGTGAGAGACGTGTTGTCTACGTTATTTACTTTACTTGTTTGGGGTGAACGTTACTTATTATACTTTTGGATGCTATTTACTTTGGTTGATTTGGACAACCGTATTTAGATTTGTTAATTATTTATAGTCACTTGGCGCTTACCGCGGGTGGGGGCTATGACCCAAGTGATATATTTTTTAGAGAGACAGTGTTGTTATTTGTAAGAAAGTCAAGATCTCTTCAATTATATAAGATTATTCAGCGGGTACAATGTACTGCCATATTTCTTTCTTATATAACGGGTCAATCTTGACGGTGCCCAAGTGTTAGTTTTTATATTATACTCACCAAATTTCTGCTAGTTCCCTTGGTTTAAAATGCAGGATTTTTGATTTCTTAGGTTGATCTTCTTTATTTATTACGAATTTTTAATGTTTATAAATTACTGGTACAACAATAATGTTATGTTTAATAATGACGTTACTTTTGACGGAGCTGATACAATAATAATTTTAACCAATATACTGAATGAATGATTGATAAATGATAACTGATAACTTTAACTGATTACTGATAACTGATAACTGATAACTGATAACTGATAACTTTAACTGATTACTGATAACTGATAACTGATATTTTTAACTGAAATTTCTTGTTCTTATATACTAAAATTATGTGGTAACTTACACTAACAACTATGTTATAATTACTTCTGCTGAATTGTATTGTTCTATATTTACTAAACGCATGGGTTAATGTAATTTTGGGTCACTTTTGTTATTTTGATTTATTTGCATTTCCTAATAATTTTATTCGATTATATTTAATGTTGCGTTTTTTGTTATTGCATATTTTATTGTTTTCAGGCATATGGTCTACTTTCATTTTTATGGTGCATTCTTAATATATTATTTATTGCATCATTTGCATTTTCTTTACATTTAATTTCTTATTAAGTGTATAACCCTTTTTGTTTATCTTTTATTTTATTTCTACATAATTTCAATACCATTCTATTTCCGCCGACCTTGTCTAATCAGATAATTTTTATTTCTTCCGTATGTTCTTTACTTATAATTTCCTTTTCTTACGAATTCTTTTCTTATTTCTTGTATATTATTTCGCCTGAATATATGTTTAAGTACTTTATTGAGTGAAATGTATGTCTGGTAAAATAATTTGGTACTTGAGTGGAAATGTTTTTGGTATATGGGATATTTCTTGATGCGTTTTGAGTAAAAGAATTTAACTTTGAGTTTTATATAGTTTTTTAATCTTATTTGGGTGCTATATGTTTCACAACAATCCTCATCAGAATCATCTATTTAATTCATTGCTGTATGGGTTACTCAAAATCTATTTGATGAACAGTATAAACATTACCGGAGTCATTTTGAGGCAGGTTTCTCCCGTCTCAACTCGTATCGGCAGAGTAAACAATTGTTAATTGTTAAAACGTGTGACGAAGAAAAATGTATAAGGGACTTTGGCTGAATTAGTATAATTCGCCAGTACAACATGCATACAGTACTTTATGGTCGCTATGGCCTGATGAGAGTATTGCTTTTTAAATAATTATAGGCTCATCATTTCGAAACTGGACTAATTTCTAATAAATTAAAAATTGTTGAATATATGCACCCGATGCTAATGAAATTTTCTCTAATTATTAAAATGAAGTCTCATCAAAATCGACTTACTGGTTCTCAACTTTATCAGTTGCCTACTGACATTACCAAAGCTGCAATGGTGAATTTAATTTAAGTTGAAAAGTGTAAATGAAATTGAATTTTTAATTATTACGAATTGTTAGAATATATGAAGCTTCCATTTTGTCCATCTCACTTATAAGAATATTTTATTTAAATCAAGCCTTAAATAATTAGATTTGTTTAAGAAAACTTTATACAAAAAATATGTTACTCAAAAATCAAGAAGAACTCAATAAAACGGAATCAATGACACGGAAACTTTTCTACCAGCTATATAGAGCTGATAATAACCAACAAAAAACACAAAGATTCATTCAGATATTGTTCAGACTAATCTTTTTAAAGCTAATTATTTAGAAAAATAAACACTTTGGGTTAAATATTACTTAGCTTAATCAAATTTCTCAGAATATGAAATTATATTTTTGAAGCTCATGACCAATTTAAACTTCTACGAAATCCGCACGCTACCCTTGAAGGTGAGAATTTATGTAATTGTTTTTTTATGAAATTCAAAATTAAATTTCGATTTTCGATGAATTGGCACTGAGATCATGTTGAAACGTCCCCTCCCCCCAAAAAAAAAATAAAATTAAATTGTTGAAAGCTCTTCGGAAAAGTTTAATATTTGAACATTTATTTACCAGAGAATAAGGATGTTTTGTTGGATTAGCTTGCCATATCTATTTGTTGGAGTTACCAATTTTTCTGATGATAATATTCTTGTTTAATTCTTGGTATATTGAAATCAAATTTCAATTTCAAAAGAAAATTGGCTCTTATTTGTTAAAACTCAAGGTTTATAATACATTTTCTAGATGTAAACAATTTGAATATTTTTACGAAAACGTTTTGAAAAATACCGGCTATACATATAATTTATTATATCTTATTAACCAATAATAATTCTTGGTATATCACATCATTTGTTATAGCTGTAAGATGTGTGCGTCGAAAAAAAATCGTGATGGCATAAAATAAAATAAAAGACATTCAACAAACGATCGCCTTCCAGGACGATCTAAATTCCCGGGAATGTGTAAATTTAATTGCAGTCATTGAATATTTAGTAGATTTCTCCTCGTTTGCTACTATGTGATACTAGTTCGTGGCGTTCTGGGTCAAAGAGGGTGAAAGCTCTTCTTGCAAGTATCTTTTGATATCGCATCAATATTTACTAATAAACCCTAATATTGTTAAAACCACTTTTATTAAGCTTCTTAATTTTGTAATTGAAATATAAACAAAAATTTTGGTCTATTGTTGGAGGGGCTTTGTGAGGAATGTTTTACGAAGCCTCAAGAGTAGCCGGCGTTAATAGGAAAGTTTGTTTATGACATTATCATGGCAATCGCGGAGGGTTATATTATTGGAAGCAACATTGGAAACCCTAAATTCATTCAATAAATACCTATGTTGAATTTATAATGGAAGGGAAGAGCAACAATGATATTTCTTATTTAGAAATGCAACTGTTTAGAGTGGATTACGGAATTCAAGCGGGCTTTTATGTGGAAGGTACAAGCTCAAATGGAATAATAAACTTTCTTTCCTCTCACCCTCAATACAAGAAAATGAGCTCGACCACATCGTTTACGTTAAATGTTCTCATCCTCCCTGACCCAGAATTATGCAAGGGTAGCATTGATGCAGTCAATGAAATTGATTTTATGTGTAAAGTTCCATGTCGTTGCCGCACAAAATATAATTGTCAAACTAATCATAGATGAAGAGTTGGAGTTTGAAAACATCAAAGTGATATTAGATGTAACAGTGGACAAACAGCATAGTCCACCCATGCAGTGGAAAATTCACATAATTTTGATTTCAATGGAATCAGAGTTGCCAACGAGGCACCATGGGTGTTTTTAAACAGGTAATATTTGCGAAGGTTTGAACAAACACAAAGTATCTGTCATTCACAAGAACAATTTCCCGGAAAATCAAAATATTAATTTTCCTCAAATTCCGGGAAGGAATAATTATGTTATGTAATAAGACACGCTAGGTATCCCCATTTCTTGCAGCCAATTCATATTTCAACGAATATGTTGCCAAAAGGTCATTTATATACATATCGAACAGCATAGATGTAGTACATACAAAAACAAATCTATAAATTAAGATAAAATCGAGTACCACAACAAGAAATCAATAAATATGTTTAAGGTTATTCTGTTCGCTGCTATTAAATTTTATGTTAGTTAGCTGGAAAGTGTTCTGTTCTGCTCTGCAACAAACAACAGCCTTGATTGCAAGAAATAAATTTCCGCCTGAGATAAATTCTAAATCATTTATTTTATTTGTAGATGATATGAAATGAATACGCTTTGGGTCTGGCAATATTGGTTCAAACGGCGAGGTTTCTATTTTCATTGGTTTTATGGCATTTATTAGAATACAGCTTTCATAGTGGAAATCCAAAATATATATGATATGTTGCTGTTGTCAAAATCCTAATTAAACGTTGCTGGGCAAATATATAACTTTTTTAAACTTAAGTTTTCAGTCGAAATTCAAAAGTCGATAATTCAGAACCCTGTTAAAGTCAGGTGAAAGTAAAATTAAAAATAGAATCGTTACACGCGGGTAGTGTTTCGCCAAAAGTGATCATGTGTAGGTAGCATTGAAGGTTTTTGTCTTACGTAGTAAAATATCGTTCCACGTTCTCGTGAAAAATTGTGTAAAATCCATGGACTCCGAAAAAATATTTAAATTGGCATAAAATCAAATTCTAGATTATTCGTGATTGTCTGGAGATGGAGCACATTGTTACGATTTGTCGATAGTTTTAGAGATAGCTGTAGAGTGTTTTCTCTGAAGATTGATTTCATTAAAGTGTCCTGTAAAAAGTTTAGCTACAAAAAAATTAATTAAATTTCTCATGGGGAATCTTGGAAAATTCAATTTTCCAAAAATCGATAGCTGACAATTTACATAAAGACAAACCACTGTATAGAAAATGATTTTATTCCAATTTTAAATATTTTTGGATTTTTCTGATTTTAAAAAATTTTCCACGAGTAGGTGAAACAAAGTATTTAACGCAAGGCTTTTGACATAAGTTTTTAGTGGAATCTATGTATCTAGTTAACATTCGGCTAACAATCAATTTTTTGCAGATTTTCGGCTGGAATATAATTAACGTAATCTGCATTATCGACATTTTACGTTCGACTCGAAACTTTTGGCGTTTTGGCTAAATGTAATTGTCGACCTTTTCGTTATGGTCCCAGGCTATTTAAGATTTACATTCGAGGTTTGAATGCCTTTTAGTTGAGCCTATCGTAAATTGCAGAAACTTGTCATTCTTTTACAAGTAACTCAATAGTTTCAACACATCGCAATTTTTTAAATTTTTCAAAGGCTTCATGATTTATTTGTCACAAATTTTTCAAATTTATATCCATTATTAGTTTTGCAATATTTGTGAATTTATTCGTATTTTGCTTGTCAATATTATGAGCATAATTAGCGCTTTTATTCTGATTCTTAAATCTTTGATGTTTGTTATAGTAAAAAGTATAGTGGTTTTAGAACTGTAGACCTTGCTGGCTATTCTATTGCAGCTCTTCTATAAATCCTAATAAAGTAGCGAAAATCGCAGTAAAATAAACAGTAATTGAAAAGAAATGGAATAGCAGAGTATTGGCAATCGGTAATCTATAACCATTGAAGGATCAGTTGCCTAAGGAGAGCTCTTTTTGATCAAGTTCCAATATACGGCGCCTCCTAGAATTTTTAAATTTGTTTTACCTGTCATATTACCTCCAATGGTTAGAGCTTCAATAATCACACTACCGAACATTCCAGCCCATACAAACGATAAGTATTTCTGGCCATTTTGTGTGCCCTTCAGTGCACTAATAGCTATTATTACGTTTGTTTACAAATCCATTCAAATAAACTGTACGCTCATCGGAAAATCAGATGCATGCTAATATCTCTCGGTTATCATTTAATTAATCGTTCATAACTTCGCAAAATTGAACACGTCTGTCGGGATAGTCATCACTTAAGGCTTGATGTTTCTGTACATTTTATTGGTTCCATTTATTCAAAATATAAAATATTTTTGTATGGAACACATAATTCGGGTGGAAAATTTTCAAATGAACACACGGTACAAACTTAAGAATAATTCGAAATTTTTGAGTTTTCCATAATCTTTATGATAATTTGAGACTGCGAAATTATCGTGAGTTTGCTTTTTTTATTGATTTGTTTTGGATTTTTTTAGCGTTAAGTGGTTTGCATGATGAATTAAAATTAATCCAGATTTGAATGGCGTTCAGTAGCATTCAAATTATTATTCAAAATCGAAATCATGTACCACTATTGGAAAAATATGTATAGGGCAGTAGGGCAATATGACCAATTTAGCGCTCTAGCCTAAAGAAATATCAAAATTTGGAACGAATCAAATTAAATTTTGTCTTTTGTTAAAATATGTCATCAATATATTTTAACTTAGGTAAGGTTCAGTTGAATTCGCGTTCTTTTAATTTAAAATACTATGACTATGAATATTACTTAACTTTAAAGTATCGGTACAAACTTAATTGTTTCATTAGCAAACGGTAAATGGAAAATGAAAAATGAACCAGTTAACCGTTCATTTGGCGATTCAGTTAATCGCTGATCCACAAATCCGACGTAAAATGATAATTATATTACGTGGAACGGGACTATTCCAATATCAGAGGATGCTTTTTAAACTGTTTAAACTACAACTATTTAAAACAGACTCTTTGCCAGTTTCTCCATTTTGATTTATTTGACGAACTTTTAGTTGACGAGTTTTGCCTATGACTTGTTCGTTCATAGGCGAGACCCGTCAAGCTAGATCGGAGTTAAAGTAGTTCTATAGAAGTAACAAAATTTTCGTGTAGAAGACTACTGAAAAATGTACCATAGCACTCTCCAAGATTTTTGTAAGGCTATTAGAGCTATTACCCGTAAATGGGAAGGGTAATTCAAAGTCACTTAATAAATTTGAAGCATCTTACAATTAACGGGAAGATCTTTTTTAGAAAATTAACCAAACCTACCAAGGGCCAAGCGATTCTGATTTAACCCAATTAGACTGCACTATATGACATCAGTAATAATGGTCGAATCTGTTTTTGACCGTTGAATACGAAACATCTTCAGATCTTCCAGCTCCAACATATTACCGGGATATCTAATTATGTAAAGCCATTTCCAAGAATTTGGTTGATAATAAAGAGTGGTTGAATTTTAAGGGCCGATGTTGATTTCGAATAAAACACAAATTATTTAGGAAATTATTGTCAATTCTTTTTATTATGATAATATGGTATGGTTCAATTATGTATGGAACAAAATATCGGCCAAATGGCCGTCGCGACCTCGGCGACACACCTCCACCCGATGGTCCAAATTTTCGATGACGCTTAGGCATAATTAAGGTTCTATGACGTTAATGTGCAACCTTTAGCTCTTGAATTATTGCTGGCTTATCGACGTACACCTTTTCTTTCAAATAACCCTAAAGAAAGAAGTCCAACGGTGTCATAATCTTGGCGGCCAATTGACATCGCCACCACGTGAGATAACACGGCCATTGAATTTGTCGCGCAAAAGAGCCATTGTTTCTTTAGCTGTGTGGCAAGTGGCACCGTCCTGTTGGAACCACAAATCGTCCACATCCATATCTTCCAGTTCGGGCCATAAAAAGTTCGTTATCATCTCACGATAGCGAACACCATTCACAGTAACTGCCTCACCGGCCTCATTTTGGAAAAAATACAGGCACTCTTTGTGGGTGCATTGGTTTTTCGACAATCACTCTTGGATTATGATTCGCCCAAATACGGCAATTCTGCTTATTGACGAATCCACTGAGGTGAAAATGTGCCTCATCACTGAAGATGATTTTCTTCGAATATTGATCATCCACTGTTGCCATTTCTTGCCACCATTCTGACCATTGACGACGTTTGGAATGGTCAAGAGGCTTTAGTTCTTGAGTCAATTGCACCTTATAAGCGTGTAAATGCAAGTCTTTATGCATAATGTTCATCAACGACGAGCGTGAGAGGTGCAATTGTTGGGCACGACGACGAGTTGAGGTGGACGGCTCTTCAGCCACACTATCGCGAACAGCAGCAATATTTTCTGCAGTACGAGCTGTACGAGCATGCACTGGTGTTTTAAAATCTCCTACAGATCTGGTTTGCTCAAATTTTTGCACGATTTTTCCGATTGTACGCACATTTGGACGATTAAATTGTCCGAAAAAATCACGAAGTGCACGATGTGCATTTTAATTTGAACGCCCATTTTCATAATATGCCTGAATAACTTTAACGCGTTGCTCGATTGTGTATCTTTCCATGGTTCAAATTGAGTTAGTCTGAAATTGAGAAATGTCAAATGAAATGCAGAAAAAAACGTGACGTTTAGGTGTGGTTCACATTCAACGTCGGCCCTTAAAATTTATCCACCCTTTATAACTGGGCATACTCAAAAGTTTTAATAATAAAATGGTATCATAAGCCCTTAAGGAATGTTCAAGAAGAAATATTTTCCTGCAAGAAATTTGTAGTGATTGTTTTCCACAGGAAGCTTATTCTAAGAAATGTTCAATTTCCTTTTTGATCCAAAGTTTAATATTTTCAATAACAAACGAAATAATTCTGGTCTGAAAAATCTGATGGAGTACTTTAGAAGGTTATATGATAATCACTTTTCCGATCCTTGTTTTTAACTGTTTATTTTGAATACCCAGAAAATATTCTTGGTTAAGTACCCTTACACAGGTTTTTCCATAAATTTCTAAAGAATTTAAACCAAATCATTTGAACATTTTATAGACTTGTACAAAAGACATTTAGCTAAAAATTTTCAAAATAGCCTCCATGAGCATCAATACTTAATTTTAAAACTAAATATTTCAGCACCAGTTCGAGCCATTAGAGGTTTCAAAATAGTCAAGATTTAAATTCGGAAAATTCGATGGCGATTGCGTGAAGCCGTTATTGAGTTTATACCGCTTTATGAGCCGGATCAAAATCTAGTTGGATATTCACAAGTCCAGGGAAGAACCACTGCCCCAAAGAATTTTACGGCGTTACATTTCTTGGTCTCAGCCCAAACGACAACAAATTTAGGATTTTGGATTCTTGCCAATAATACGGTTATTTTGACAACTGAAGCAGTGTTCAATTCTTAACAGCTTTTCATCGTTACAAAAAAATGTAATTGCTCCGGAACCACTTCTTTAACACTTTGCATCTTTCAAGCCGCTTGCATGGATCGCAGTTAAGGTTTTCTTTGACTATTTTTCGAACTGTTTCGCAATTTAGTTAAAGACTCCTGGCTATATTAGGTAAAAACGAGAGGAATTAACATTATCAGAAAAGATATTCTCGGGGACAGACATACACTGTGATATATGCTTCGGCCGGTCATTAACCTCAAAGTTTGAAGTGAATGAAAATTCATTCAAAGTAATTCAATCCTATTAAAGTGGATGGAGCGGCAACATCGGTTCATAGAGTAGACAGGTTATCATTATTTGTTGTCTTGTATTGCCCTTAAACGAAAATATCGAGAACAGTGTTTACACGATGTCAAGCGTGGCGTCATTCATTTAGTGGTCAATATTCTGCACGCATGTCAGCTAATAATGCTTGTGGGCCCGAATGAATTGAAATGCGGATGACTGGATCGGAGAAGGATAGGATGTTTGTATGTATAGTTCATTAGTTGATAATTACCCAAGTTCTTTGATATTTTGCAGAAAATCTGAAGAATCATCGGTTAACACAACGTATAGCTTAGTTTTTCTTTCTTTCCGGTACATCATCATCTGATTCGACTTGTGCTACTAATTCATATTTTTCGAGCGACATTAAAAATGCTGCCCCACTAAACCAAAATTATGATTGTAGGAATTCTGTAAGCACGAGGCCATGAAAAATAATGTTTGCATAAACAACTTAAAAGTGCTAAATTCCAATCCAGTGCAATAGGACTGTGGAATGGGTCCAATATACTATGCGACCAACCTTGACTCGATTTACTAGTATCGCTAAAAGGGTACTCGAGCCTTAGAAGCCAGACGTGACACGATAATGTTACCATTCTTATTGAAGCAGGTTAGCGCCAGCATCGGCGAAACCATGCAATTTTGTTTCGTCTGATGGATCTCGTAAAAATAGATGGCTTTTCAATTGAAACTATTTTAATTCCGTAAGCTTAACTCGGTAAGTGGCCCGTTTTTGAGTAAAGATATTTTACCCAGTGTATAACTGGGGCTAATAGTCAAATTGAATATGAAATTGAGGGTCTGGCAGTAGTAGATTTTGCGTTAAATTTGATGAATCATCGTTTAGTTTCGGCTACCGATCGATTTGTGTTGGGCAGAATGTGAACTATGTTGGACGTAGAATTACCATTGATTCTAGATTGTAATGTTGTTATGCTTTCCACCAATTGGATAATGCAATTTGACTCTTTTCACACTTAATTGTGTGACGAAAGATGAGTGTGAAGTTTATGCTAAAAAATAACAAAAAATACACTGTTAAATTAGCTATTTTCCAATTGGAATTTAAATTATATGAAAATTAAATTTTTTTGTAATTTTGGATTTTTCATACCACCAAAGAGATTCTTTTCATCAGGAAACAGGTTCTTTTCATAATTTTAATCTAGCTGGACCATCTGTTTATATCCTTAACCAGAAGCATCCAATTGTGTTGAACATTACTACATATATGTGTTTCAGATAATTTAAAAGTTGACTGATTTTTGATAGTTTAAATAAATATTTAGCGTCGATCCTGGAAATGCCCCGAAGGCTCCGCACATTTCTTAGAATAGTTAAGCCATACAGCGGTTAATGTCACCAAGCCGATCAAATTATGATGAACTATAATATATTTCACAGTTTTTAGAATTTTTAATAATTTTGACAGTTTTTGGAATTTTCAATAATTTTGTAGAGATGTCCACGGAGATGTGCTAGTTTATGTGGTCAACCTGATCCAATTGTGATGAACTATATGTACTATACTTCAAAGAATTTAGAATTTTTATTAACTTTATTATTTTAAAAATTGTATCTCCGATCACAGAGATAAGATTGACCACGTAGACTGGCATATGGTCAAGTTATCAAAAAATATAGGCCGGACCATGTGGACATCTCTGCGATCGGAGATACAACAATTTTTAAAACCAATAAAAATTTTGAAAATTCTAAATTCTGTGAAGTATAGTATAGTTCATCACAATTGGATAAGATTCACTACGTAGACTGGCATATAGTCAAATTATCCAAAAATATAGGTAAAACCTTGTGGACATGTCTGTGATCTGAGATACAATTTTTAAAACAAATAAAATTATTAAAAATTCTAAATTCTGTGAAGTATAGTAAAGTTCATCACAATTGGATAAGATTAACCACGTAGACTGGAATATGGCCAAGTTATTCATAAATATGGGCCAGACCTTGTGGATATCTTTGTGATCAGAGATATAATTTTTAAAACAAATAAAATTATTAAAAATTCTAAATTCTGTGAAGTATAGTATAGTTCATCACAATTGGATAAGATTGACCACGTAGACTGGCATATGGTCAAGTTATCCAAAAATATAGGCAAGACCTTGTGAACATCTCTGTGGTCGGCGATATAAAACTTTCAAAGTAATGGAAAATTATTATAAATTCCAAAAACTGTTAAATATATTATAGTTCATCATAATTGGATCGGCTTTGTGACATTGACCGCTGTATGGCTAAGCTATTCTAAGAAATGTGCGGGGCCTTCAGGACATTTCCAGGATCGGCGCTAAATAATTAGTTAAACCACCAAAATTCAGTCAACTTTTTAATTATCTGAAATATAGTAATGTTCAACACAATTGGATGTTTTTGTTTAACGATATAAACAGATGGTTCAGCTATCTGAAAAGGATGAAAAGATCGTTTTCTGATGAAAAGAATCTGTTTGGTGGTACGAAAAATTCTAAATTAAAAAAAATTTAAATTTTCATATAATTTAAATTCCAATTGGAAAATAGCTAATTTAACAGTGTAGTTTTCTGTTATTTTTTTTTTAGCATAACCTTCACACTCATGACGAAAGCCTCTGGTTAATGGTGTAGCTAGGAGTCGGAATCGAGTAAAGCTACAGAATTGGTACACATTTATCATTCAAATCGTAAATTATGCCAGTAGAGAGCATTACAAAACCATTTGAATTTGCAGAAGACTTTTTACGGTAGCATTAGCGGATAGTGATGATTGTTCTGTTAAAGCAAATACTTGTTTCTATTTTTCGAATTAAACAATCAGATTATCAAGGTTATAAAACAGTCCTTCATTTGATTGTTTGGATTTAAATAATTAAAGCACCAGGAAGACATCCCACTGTTTGGTTGGTCGACCAAGTGCTGTCAGATATGTGCATTATAATTATCAATCAATTCTCAAAGACGGCGACAATTCGGTTTATCAAGAGACTTAAGGTTGAACAGCTTCTACGAAGATGATTTTTGCAAATAATCCCTTTGTTTGTATAAGGATTATTCTGCTGGAGCGGTCTCCCAAGGTTTATTTTGCAGTTTCCTTTTCAAGCGAAATAACGAAATTTGGGTAAATAATCCGGAGCAGGCTTTTATGAACCAAGATTTAAAACTATCTTTAAATACCAACCAGTTCATGTCGTCATCCGTAAATGTTCTCAATTCAATTTGTTTAAGTCTGATGAAAACTGGTTACTGATGAGTTACCGTACCTGTGAACTTTCTGTTTCAACTTTCGGTTTCAATCGAAAATATTGCATTCTTCAATATGCACACGTGTGTCTAACTGCTCAATTCGGTTCTGTAATCTATTGAATCATGCAAAATAATCGTCAAAACTATTTAAAGGCAATTGTAACTCAAAAAAAGAAGCGTTTTGTAGACCCTGTTTTACGAAAGCCTTGATGCGCTGAATCTGGTTCTTAACTATTTTCTTTACTAATTTTAAGTCACCAAAGGCACGGTGGTAACACATAGTATATAGATTTTACAGCTGATTGCTGACTTTTTCTCATTGCAGATATACCGTAACTCTTCTAACTAATTTCCAAAGCATTTTCAGGCGATTTCTCAACACTGAAGATGTCAGAACGACATAAAAAAGAATTAACCAAATAAACCTTTCATCTCCTGCAGCCATTTAAAAAAAATTCGAAAATTTTCTTACGTAATATCCAATTTAAATAATTTAATTTAATTGTCAAATTATATGTGTAAAACTCTCCAATAATATTTTCATGTAAAATTTCCAATTTAATATAAATTTAAATTGACATTGCAAATGAGCCATATGCCATAAATCAAGAATTTTATATGTAAACACATACATAATCCATTTGTTATGTGCCTACATATATACATATAATATGAAATTGCATGAGCATAAATCTTCATAAAAATGTTGTAGTGTCAAAATCATAATAACAAAAAAGAAAAAAAAATCCTACCCCTTTCTCAAGACCAAACAACTTGATCATAATAATACTAATGTTATGTATTCATATATTTATACAAAAAAGCTTATACGTACATATATAATATACAGTTAACCCCCCGCACTACATATACCTAATACGCTGAATATATACTCGTAATACTTAAAACCAATAATAATTTTGTCTTCCAATTTCTTTTCTTGTGTTATTCTGAAGATTGTGCTTTATTCTGTGTAACATGAGCTTTCTATTTTTTTTTTTTACATACCTACCTACACATAGCATTATGTTTAACCCTTATTGTGTCTGTCACATATTTTTTTTTGTTGTGTTGTATCTTTGTTCTAAAACGAATATGTACAATGAATATCGTCTTTTTGCAAAAAAAAAAAAAAAAAAAAAGTCAAGTTATTTCAACTTAAACAACATAATATCCATAACATACAAATTCTAAGTAGATTGGAATTAAGTCACGACGAATGTGTGTGTTTGTGCGTGTGTGCCTGGGTAATATTTTTTTTATGTTAGAAAGACGAAATGAAATCAATCCGATTAGACTGGCAAATGCAAAAATATTAGAAGAGCAAATTTTTGCAGGATACTAGTATAGAGGTGTATGTATGTATATGGTACATAGAGTAGATAGCATAATCCGCATAAAAAAGAAAAATTGGAAAAATTATTATAATTATAAATGTAAGCGAGGTTGTTAGATGAAGTAAGGTGGAAAAGTTAATCAGATTACTGCGTAACTTTCTATATAAGTATGATGTATTTTATGTTTAAGGAAGAAAATTATTTTCTTCTTCATTGATCGAGTTTGCATTTAAGCTCTATTAAATTATTTGAGTAACACAAATTATTATTGAAGTAAATCTAGGAGAATTCAATTTTAAAATGGTTTTAATTTTCTTTTATATCTCTATTTTACTGGTTTCGCTGATTAAAATAAAACTGTGGAACCTATTGTAATTATCAATTCTTAAAGCAAATAGATGTGATAATACAAATTATAAAAAAATATTTGCTTAGCCAAACTCATGTTCTTGGCATACAGCGATGTAATCAACACAGGGGCTTCGCAGGAAAATATTTTATTGCTTTAAATTCACACCTCGCTCATCATGTGGAACGTAAATATTAGTTATAAATGTAAGTGCCAATTACCTTGGTTGAGCGAAAGGAATTTTTTTATCGGTACTTAATTTATTTTAGAAAGTGCCTAAATATAGATCCCCATTTATTCTTCTGAAAATAGAAATAATTAGGCGATTAAGAGAGACACAACACAACTGTTATATAAATATATACAATCGTTATATATTTATATATTAATACTTAACCTAATTGCAATCGCCTAATTTTATTGTGAAACTAGTTACTTAAATTTTTAATAAGAAACGAAATATATTTGATAATCCCGAGCTTACCACTGGTGGGGGCTATTACCGTGATTACAAATACTTCGTTAGAATGGAGAATGCCTATAAGGCACGTTATTAGTAGAGCGAATCGGATACTCAAGGTAACGAAGGGTGTCGAAAGCTTGTGCGTAGCACTTCTATGTTTCGGCACCAGTGTTAGACTTGAGCTTGGGTGGTTGTATGTTAGTGTGTTGAAATACTTACTATCTTTTCTGGATGTAGTAGCTGATGGCTGGATGGTACTCTTCACTATTTTTGTTGGTTGATTGAAAGAAAGGCTGGATTTTTTGGTTGATTGTATTTATCTATATTATTTTTATTTATGTAATGCAATTATTTAATGTTAACTTGATGAAATCGCGGATACAATTCTCTTAGTGTTTACTTGACAAATTTTCGGATACAATTATTTAAAATATACTATGTTTGCTTCACGAGCTTAGAAAATACAATTCCTAATTTGGTTAAAATTCCATGTTCTTATATACTAAAAAGGTGTGTAATGTTTTACACATACAACAATATTGCTACATATAACTTTTGTTGTAATTCTACAAAAGTCATTTACTCTTATTTCAGCGTGCTTATTACAATTACCGAAGATTGCACTTTTCAAGTCATTTACTCTTATTTCAGCATGCTTATTACAATTTTCGAAGTCTGCACTTTTCATAAATTTATAAATTTCCATTGTTTAAAGTTATTTGATACATTGTGTTAAACTACCTTTTATCACTACTAAGCATTTTGTGTTTCTCGATAAATTTGTTGTTCTAACTCCTACAGTTATGTGAATTATACCATTAATATTTTCATATGGAGTTTTCTTAACGCCTAAATGTCATGTTAATTATATGTAATTTATTTGCTTGAATTTATATAATTGAGAAGGCTTTATCATTGACTAAATGTCATTCATATGTACATAATTTTATTTCATAAAGTTATTATCTTATTGTTTTGAGGTTTCTAATTTCGATAAAATGTATTTTATGTATAATTTTGTAATGTGTGTATTTCTAGGTCATTGCTAATTATTTCTTGTGTTGTGTTTTCATGTTTGGAATTTTTCTGTTTATGTTTACGTTTAAGGTCATTCTTCTCTGTGAATGATTAACTTTTCGGATTTTAACTGGGTAATAATTTGGTGTTTAGGTTGATTGTAATGATATTTTGGGGTTTTGGTGAATTTACTTCACAACACAACATTGGATTGTTATTTATTGCAAAACTTACAACAAGAATTTATGTTCACCATTATCCTTCTCTAAACTATCTGAATAATGCAATTTTGCTTACAATTTGTTCCACAAGTTTCGCTGATCGTTAAAAATTTCCACATTTTGTTTTTAACCCGATTTGAAAAGTGCCAATCATTTTTATGCTGTGTGCCTCAGAAGACTTTTCAAACTAAACTTTTGTTAGACCCAGTAATTCATGGAATATTTAAATAGATGTTGCAAGGTTAAAAGTATTCAATTGTGCCTTATAGCCAACTAAACTTTTAAATGTCATTCGATTTTCTTCAACAACTCAAAATAATATATATATATATATATATATATATATATATATATATATATATATATATATATATATATATATATATATATATATACATATATATATATATATATATATATATATATATATATATATATATATATATATATATATATATATATTGTTACGTTTTTGCCTTGTCAATCAAGGTTCGTATCACTGGATTGTGAATAATACAAACTCAATTCAATTTATCACCAACGAATTTATTTATTTCACAAAATTTATTACAACACAGTTTATCAATCAAAATTCACAAAATCACTTTATATAAATTATTCTCAAATTTTACTAATCACTTTTACTTTTTATTTCGCACAAAAACACTTTTTAAATCACTTTTTAATTCCTTTTTAATCTTTATACTATCGCTTTCCAAATATTACTTATTCTTACAACTTTACACTATCGCGTTCCAAATACCAATAATTCAGTTCGATCTTGTTCGCCTTTTTATATACACAAACCAAGCTTCTCGAAAGTTCACGACTTTTCCAGTTGGAATAGCGTAGAAACATTACGTAACAATTTTTATCATGGAAAATTCCATTTAGTACAGTAAACATTGAGCTAATAGTTTTACTTATTCTATTACACACTAGGTGTCACCGTTACAATATTATATATATATATATATATATATATATATATATTTATTTATGCATTAAAAACCGGAATTGGATACTAGATGTCATTACTTGTTTATGCGTTCTAGTACATCATAACCAAATATGTCATTTGAAAGCCTAATTGAATACCTGTCAAAATCAGCTAAAAGTTTTTGTTTTGATTGTGCACATCAGATGGCTCTATACTCTAGAAAGCTCTGGTTCCGTACATGACCAAGGGGGTCTTACGGAATAGTCAATTATATCGCAAACAAACATTCCCACCTCATGGATTTTTTCTATTAAGTGACAGTGGATTTAAATGGTCATTAGATCCGGTAGCTATTATCACACCGTTTGTAAGAAAAGGTAACTAAACCGAAATAAAGCATGAAACAATATGGAAAATGTATTTGGACTGATAAAAGCACGATGGCGGCAATTTTTTTAAAATCACTCGAGTTGAAAATTTTAAATTGTCTCAATGTTATAACCACCTGTTGTGTAATGCATAATATTTGCCTTAATGAGAGTTTTGAATGGAACCGTTTGAAGAAGTATTACATGAATACTTTAATAATTCTAATAATGATGCAGAAGATGAAATATCTTTAGCTTTTCAAAGGACGTTGTTACAGGGATTATTGGCGTAGATTAATGAATCTTCCTAGAGAAATAAATATAATACAATAAAATAACGTGAATTAAATTATTCAGTCTGTTATTTGAAAGCACGAAATGAATTCATATGAAATTATTATGTATTTATGTATATGAAATACAAATATGGGAGAAAGACAAAATCCCGAGAGTCAAAATCCCGGGGATACATAATCCCGAGGATATAAAATCCCGAGAGTACAAACCAACCGGGGATACAAAATCCCGTGGATACTTTTTATTTTACTTTAAATTGAAATTTTGGGAGCACTACATTTGCCTGAAAAAAAAATCCAGAAATTTAAAGATCCAGAATAATTGAAAATTAAAAATCCAGAAATAAAAAATCCAGAAAAAAAAATCTGCAAATTACAAAGATGTAATCCCGAAAAAAATCCAGAAAAAATATGTTATTCAAAATAAATGAAAACTAAAATTTTATAGGCATTTTTAGACTTTTGTCGTCACATTTGTCGTATATCTATCAGAATTTGTATGCAAGGTTAACGAAGCATTAACGAAGAATTAAATCTGCAATTCGCCCCAATAGATTCGTCGATACTATATTAACCCAACGAATTAAGCCAACCACAAAATAATTTGAAACATTTGTGGTACAACAATCCGTAAATGCGATATGAGCGATATAATTCCATTGATCTGTGTCTGAAAGATTGAAGCCATTTTTATTACCAAATAAATATTAAGAACTTTATGGAAAAACTCAAATTATAAGGCCATTTTATGAATTTTAATTTTAACTTGGGCCGCACTTTGACGCATTTTTGTTTTTCGGAATTTTTTTGTTTCTGGATTTTTTTCGGGATTTTCAATTTCTGTGTTATTTTTTTCTAGACAAGGTAGTCGACAGTAAAATTTTCCTTCACTAGAAGAGGGCGGTCGTCGGGAATTCCTCGGGATTACAGAATTTTGTACTTTCGGGATTTGGTACCCTCGGGGTTATGTACCCTCGGGATTTTGTACCTTCGAAATTTTGTATGGGGGCTTTGGTACCGTCGGGATTATTTTTGGGATTTTGTCCCTCGGGAATATGTCACCAACCCGTGAATTCAATTTTTCAGCCTTTTATTTAAAAGCACGATATGAATTTATATGAAATTATTGTGTATTTATGTATATGTATATGTATCAACACTCATCTTCGGTTGAACTAGAAAGTTCCACCAAACTGGACTTATAATTTATGTACAGTTTGGTGGCTTTCTTTAATAGTTTCATATCTTTTTCTGTATTCGTTTTTCCCTTTCGACTGTTCGAAATGGATGGTTTGACTCATCAATGAAGCGATGCCAATTCTCAATTTAATACAACACTACTGTTCAAAGCGGCATAGTATAAATCCGCTTAATATAAACGATGAGGTATCGTTTATATTAGGCGGATTTATATTATGATGAACAGTAGTGTTGTATTAAATCGAAAAATGACCAAGTTGCAGCTTTTGGCCCTGTATTTTCGGTCCCTTTACCTGTTGGCGGATTAATTATTGTTTAAATTAGAATGAAAAGCTATATCAGTTACCCTACCTTACATTATATAGTTATTAGGTTGCTTCATTTTTTGTTTTAATTTTCGACAGTCTTCTATAGTGATTTGAGTCTCCTCTCCAACATTCCTGTAAATAAAATGAATAAAGACTTATTTAAATAGCTAGTTATATAAATTAATTATTTAATTTACCTAATTACTCCCAACTGGATTTGCCATCGAAAAGCTTCGATTGAAGACGTGTTCTAAACTTGTCCGGCCTTGATGAACTTTGCGTTTTCTAATTGAGTTCCTAATTAAAAAAAAAGTTTATTTACATTTAATTCAAATAAAACAATGACGAATCATGGTAATTATTTTTTTAAATTTAAAGCGCACACAATATGGTCTCTTTGCCATTATTATTTTGGTTATTTTATATATTTTAGCAATTTATTTTTATTTAATTTGTATTTGATATTCAATTACTTTTACTTGCATACTAAGTATTTTAACCTGTATGTCATACAAATTGAAAAGTCATCGAAAAGTAACCTCGTAACCTGCCTTTTCACCAAGCATCTATGGCGAAATAGCGAAAGCTTCAAAATTTGAAAAGTCTTCTGAGGCACACAGTATTAAAACATAACAAAAACATTTGCTTCATCTTTTCTTATCAAATAACCCTGCTGATTCAAATTTATTTAGGTTAACCTGGTAATTCTGGTGTCTAAAATAATCTTATCAAGTCGAATCATGCATTGAGGCTTCAGGCTTTGTCTTGAGTTTTAATATGTAAAAAATCATAGGAAATGTATCACGGAATATTATCTGTCGTAATCCTATGTATCCATAAAGTACAGTATTCTAAAAAAATCTAAATCATGTTGGAAAATGTACAGTTGTACAAGAGATGAATTAAAAATAAACCGAAAGTTGCCTAAATATAGTAGGCGCTCTCAAATTGAGCAGCTCTTCTAAACTTTTTAAATCATCTTACAAATCAAACTCTTTCTGTAGGAGAACAATCCTGCGTTCAAAGCAGGGCTACGTACAAATTTTGTGCATTAAAGTTTCAAAAACTATTGGTACTTGGAGAATTTGTGTTTCTGGCAAGAATTGGAAATTAACTGTAAATCACCCTTAGTTGTGTCGCGTGAAGAAATTTTTGAAGTATATCTTTCGCAGTATTGTGCCGCGTTGACGCGAGTTCTTAAATAGTTCTCATTGTCCTGGTTTTATCTTCCCAGAATATTTATTTAACTTTTCTTGGATAAGTTTTAAATTTTCTGCCGGTTTGAAGTAGGTCAGGAATATTCAGTAAATTATTTTATTCGACTGTTCTCCTATATTGATTCCAATTAGCTCGCTTTTTTTTAAGACGAATTTATGTGCGTAAGGCCTCGTTACTGACTGTTACTATTACCGGTGAGTGATCGGAAGACAGTTCATAGCACTCGGTTGCCTTCATATACGTGCGTAGAAAACCTTTAGTTACACAGGGCCAGTAAGTTGGGTGACCAGCAGATAATTAATCCAATTGTTTACCATTTGGCGTCGACAATTCCGATCACCATTGCACATGTTTCTCATTGTAATCGCCACCCACAAGAAATTTATTGCCCAGCGGGTTAAAATAATCGATAATTTGCTGCTTTTAAATTGCTTGCCTTGGAGGGCAATAAACGGCGGATAGTACACAATTTCCAGACCGTTCCTCTAGGTAAATATTAGTTACTTGTAAGTGCACTTTTCATTCTTGCTGAGTTTATAATGCTTTATTTTTTTTTTGGTCAAGGTGGCAGTGTTGTGCTTTTTCGTCCGGGTGTTAGGGGTTGTATACTGAATATCCGTTAATTTTAAAAAAGGTTTTTTCGTGAAGCGTGGTTCTGATAAGAGCCTGTTTTCTTTATTGTGCTCGATAAGAATGGCTTGTAACTCTGCTTTATACTGAGAAAGACCATTTGCATTCCAAATAGCTACCAAACAACTGAAGTTCTAGGCGTAAAAGTTCTTTAGTGGTAATTTGGTTTGAGCACTCTTTGCTCATATCGCAATTTTGGATTTATTTTAATCCAAGTAAACTGGGTAACCTTATAATTTTCTGTGTTATTTTTGCCACAGTTACTGAGGCGTTCTACTGCAGGATCTTTTCTTGCATCAGGCTCTAGTTCCAAACGAAACCGAAGTTGAGGTTTCTCTTCGCAGTTTAGGATATTCGCAATAGATTAAGCATAAAAGTCTTTTTCAGTAACATCAGTGTGTATTTCGCTTACATTTACGGAGCTCTCCATTCCTCTTATGATAACAGTTAGCCCCTTTTGACTTTTCAGCTGGTATTTGTAATACTGCTTACCAGCTAAGTCGAAATGATTTTCTAAGGCTCTGAACCCATTAATTTCGAATTCCTGTATGTTCGTGTACGTTACCCCTTTTGAGTGGGGTAATATACAATTTTGAATCGGGTAATACCTAATTATTATGTCTCTTGTAAGTAAATTGGCGAAGACTTACCGTTCTCAACATTATCTGCTGTAGTTTGTAGTTCTAACCTGAGTACCTGTTACAAAGAGGTATTTGGCCCACCCCAGCGAATTCTTCTTTCCGATCATCAATTAAGAATTTTATTTTTTTTATGAAAGAGGGTGGGTTGGTAAGAGTATCCCTGTGCACTTGGACCAGCAACATGTACTGTGCATCCCCGTGTAAGGGTAGAGAAATTAATCTATGCGAAATTTAGGTCCAGGTCTTTGATAAACGCCACTGGGTCATGCACATCCACAGGATCGGCGTAAGGCCACTGAACAGAGTAAGCATTGAGTGTTTTAATTCTTCTTAGGGCGATCGCACTGCAATCGAACAGCAAGTGTTCGTATTTTTCCCTTCCCAGATTATAGAACCTGCAGTTCTCTGATGGGGTTTTCCATATTTTGAATATATGGTAGTTAAAGGGACCATGTCCTGTTAAGTACCATATGAGGGATTTCAGAGATGATTGATCCATTCTCATTATATCCTGTAAGTGTGTAATCTTATAAGTTAGGAGCTTCTTTGTCTGTCTTATCCCCCGAGATGACTCCCAGTGTGAAACAAGACATCTCTGCTCCCAGAAGAAGACTCTTCTCGCTACATGGCCTTTGGAATAGGCAACTCTAGGCTCGGAGCCGTAGAAGATGCCCCCGCACCCTCTTTTGCACAGGTGTCTGCGGCCTCATTTCCTGGTATATTGGAGTGGCCGGGGGACCACAAGAGGGTATCCTTGTTGTCCCTACCAAGCCTTCTAAGGTAGCTATAGCAGCTCCATGTCAGTTTAGAGCTGAACACCGGAGCTGCCATGGCTAATAAAACAGCCTGGCTATCCGAGATTATGTAGATCTCCGTTCTTATATACATACTTCTTTTTAAGGCACTGAAGCACGCTAGTCTCGATGGGGGTCTTTTCCAACGGTATTCAAAGCCTGAAACCGGGCCCCACAACCCCCGCACCCGTGCCCTCGTTTGTTTTTGACCCATCGACATACCACACTGGTACGTGCTGTGGTAAGAAGGAAATGATGTTCCCCACCATGTCCCTTTCGGGTATCTGGATCGTGAAGTTCCTTCAACAGTCAGTAGTCTTTACCATCATATCTGATAGCTGGGCAATATCGTCTGCCAAGTTTAGTTTATCCAGGTCAGTTTATCTAGTCAGTCTAACCTGACTTGTTACCTTCAGTTTTATGGCTCTCAAACTTGCCACACTTTTGACATGCCGAGTGGCGAGAGTCCCAGCAGTCTTTCAAGAGCATCAGCAGGGCACATATTAATCTTTGAATTTTGTCCAAAGCTGAATGAGCATTTATTTGCTCTGTCTTTGGCCACCATATAAACGCTGCATAAGATATCATTGGTCTTATGTTGGTTTGGTAAAGCCAGACTATTTGTGGGTATAGGCCCCATGTTTTACCAAACATACGTTTTCACCCAAAGTATGCTTTGTTGGCCTTATTTGCAATGTATTTCAAGTGGGGATTCCAAGTTAATTTTTGGTCAAAAATGATCCCCAGATATTTAACCTCAGACGTCATCTTGAGTATTTCCCCGTTCATAGTTATTGGAGGAAAGGAAATTCTCCTCCGATTTGTAAAGAGAGTACAGGTTATTTTATTGGGATTGAGGCAAAGGCCCTTGATCTTAGAGCATATTGCATATGCTCAGCTATTGTGCTTTCAAATTTGCCCCTGACCATCAGCACCAGATCATCAGCATAGGCAATGATTGATATTGGAGAGTTCCTCAAAATAGCGAGCAAGTGGTCCATTACCAAGAGCCACAGTAACGGCGAGAGTACTCCGCCCTGAGGGCAGCCCTTGGTAGGTGCAATTTAGATGCTTGCTTCGCCAATCGTGGCTTTAGTTCTCCTGCTTCTGAGCATGTTTATTATCCATCCGATGGTTGAGGAGTCGATACCCCTCACTACAGCTTGTTCCCGAATCACCTCGAAATTAGTATTATCGAAGGCACGCTGGATGTCAATGAAGGAGCATAATAGTGCCTCCTTGTTGCGAAGTGTATCCTCGATTTTCGATGTTAATTCATGCAGTGCTATCTCCGTAGATTTGCCCACCTGATAAGCATGTTGGCTAGGATTTAAAGGACATCTTTTGATTATATTGAGTCTGGTATACAGGCCCAATATTTTTTCCATGGTTTTAAGTATAAATGATGTAAGGCTAATAAGTCTGTAGGACCTAATGCCCTCGGGGGATTTATTCCTATTTTTTGGTATGAATATGAATCTTACCTCCTTCCAGCATCTGGGGATATATTCCAGACTAAAGATGGCTCTATATAATTGGATTAGGTGGGGCTCCAGTACATCCAGGCCTCGTCGATCTCCTCCTGGAGACTTAAAGGGACCAAATGAATTGATAGCCCTGCGCAACTCCCCAGAGGTGAAGATTTCCTTCGCTTGCTTGTAGGCCCCCCTCGGGACTAGATATGGATGCACCACGCTCATATCAGGATAATTAGGAAATTAAAGAAACATTTAAAATATTGTTTGGCTCAATAGCTAATTAAAATTAATAATCAAAATTAAAAATATTTTTCCGGGCCACGCGACATTTGCCAGGAAAGATAAAGGTTTTTCAAAATTCTAAATGTGATGCCATCACATTTTTGAAGCAACGAAAAAAATCTAAATGAGGAAATTTTCAAAATTGATCTGTGTAGAGCTTTTTTTACCAGCGCAATCTACCCCTGATGCAGGACAAACAGCCTTGTCCAGATTTATGAAATACAAATAAATGTTATAAAAGAGTCAGGACTTTCAAGAAAAATGTTATCCCGTGTGGTAGAACAGTGGCTGAATTAGAGAAAGGCATTTTTAAATTAGACGAGATGATACAGACTTGTTAACATTTTTACACATTTTAAATTTAACAATAAAATTATATAGGCAAATCAATTTTTTACTAACAAATTCGACAAGCTCACAAAGCTTATTGGTAGTATATCCAGATATAATATTTGCGTTGATTGGAAAATCATTGATTGCCACTTCATAGGTCTCTGCTGCATCCAAAGGGTTTTTCTCCTTTACGTCGAATTCTTCAACGGGTCCGACCGGAAGTCGCAAAAGGGCGTCTGCATTTGAGTGATGGGTAGTATGCTTGAATAATTACCCATCGCTGAATTTTTTGATTTCGCTGCAGCTGACTTGGCTACCGTTAAATATCTTGTACGTGAATAAGATCGGGTTTTCACTCCTATCCGGATATCGATGAGATATTACCGCGCCGATCGTCACCTTTGACGGAAAATTTGGCACAAACTTTTGTAATAGTTTAGCTTACCAATAAAAGTCTCTACTTGTTCAACATTCTGTGGCCTAGGCAAAATTCCTGACGAATGTCCTGTATTCAATTTTTTCCTTTGCGAAACTACCTTTTTCTTTCTTGCATCTCAAACCATACCGAGCCAACGTTTCCATTATTTCCTGTTACTATATCCTCCATGAAACCCTTTAAAGTACCCGGCGCTATTGCAATTCCAAAGGATATCCATTGATACTCAAAAATTGCGAATTGCGTGTTTATTACCATAAACTTTTTTAATAATTCTGATAGTTCAATCTGCAAATACGCTTCAGTCCGATCCAACTTCGTAAAATATTGACCACCCTGGAGTTTATGTGTTGTACTGCTTGTTAAGGTTAGATATTGCGGAAATCAAATCTCGTTGGGATGCCTGTCCTGTAACAGTATACATTACTTGATTTATTAAACAATTCTGTAACTTCTGAAACCAATCCATGCCAAGAAGATTCGATGCCTCCTCGCTATTGACAATCACCAATAGCATAGTCATTTAATGCTCCTCCCATTAAACCTCGCCTCGGACCAAACGTTTAACTTTTGTTGCTTCGCACATCGGTTCTCCCAGTTTTCGGAAACCAGCAAGACTGATCAACGATCACGACGCTCCGGTATCCACTTAAAAAAGCAAGATTCGGTTGTTTACACTGATGTTAAAAAAATACTTTTTCATCAGTTGTTGATGAAACAGGTGACATTTGTTAAACCGCTAGATCTAGTAACTCAATCTTACTGACATGGTGAAAAGAATTATCACTGATGGTCTTGATTTCATCACGTGAATGACTATTTGAGCTGCCTATACTCGACCTGCATTCCAATGAAATGTGTCCAACCTTAAAACACAAATTACGATGATAACAAACTGTTCGCTTATGTAATGATCCACTGCTCTCCACTCTCTACTTCGTTTACGACTTTGATAACTATGACAAATTACTGAATGTTTTTTAACCGAATTGACCACGGTCGCCTTTACCTCCTCCTTAAACTCCAAACACATTTCGGTGGTAGCTTCAAACACCGTTGCAACCAATAATACTTCAGCAAGAGTTAGAGGGTTAGATTTTTGCAATATGATTTTTGCGTTTCGAACTTTGTCATGAGGAGTGTGAGGTACTGTCATATCCCGAATATTAATATCAACGTGTGATTGCTGTCATCCCTGGCATAACCCGGTATGCTTAAGATTGTTGAGGTTGCATTACTGTTCGATGAAATTTTAAACGGGCACCGAGCACATGTTGCTTTGTGTAGAGATGCTCGTTGAGTTGAATATGCAAATTCTAAAAAAGGTTTGGTCTTAATATTCTGATCTCTTTGGTGATCCCATTTGCTTTGTAATGCTGTTCCAGTTGGAATAGGTAAGTATGTTGAAAATTTATCCACAACACGATCGAACTTATGGAACTAGGGAATGGGTATTGCCTGCTTTATAGGAGGGTTTAGCGTATTTCTTAAAATTTTTTCATTTTCCTCCAGGATTTTGCCTGAAAATTCTAAGTTCGATTTTTGCACTTGAGTTTACACATTTTGCAGTTTTGTGTTGAAACGAACGCAAAATTTAACCTCACTTTTTACACCTGAAGGACACAAATTTATTTAATACTGACGATTTTTATATTTTATTTAATTTGTCGTTCGATAGACTCCTCGCCCAATGTTGTAATTATGATGCGCTTTCAGATATGAAGGAAATTACACCTTTTATTATTTCAAAACATTTTATTATATTTACATTCAATGTTTATGATTGACATATTTTTCGGAACTGCGTACGTATAAAGTACTACGTTGAGAAAATACCAAAAAAAAAAAGAACGATGACAACTGAACTATTCTTTTAACATGGAAAAGTTATAACAGCTTGAAGTTGCAGTTATAAAATTATCGATTCCATTTCTGACTTTCAAAATTCGCATGTTGCCACTATAAATCAATTAAGCGGTTATGACCACTCATTGTCCTTAGAGGATAACGCATTTTTAGAGAAGGAAGAAAATTTTGATAAACGCTAAATTTTAGAAAATATTTAGCTATTTTTATACAAAATCAGATTTCAATAACAAATTTATTTAATGCCGAAGAAGTTTCTAAATTTTATTTTTTAAAATTACGCTCAATTTAGTAAACATTAGAAAAGTTAAAATGTTTGGAAAGTATATCTCAAAATTCACCGGTGCATAAATGAAAGATAGTTAGCTCTAAAACCAACAAACCATTAATATTTCATTTAGTCCTATTATTAATTGCAAACCTAAGATTGCATTATTCCTTTGCGATTGAATGAGAACTTCAAATTCTTCAAGTTAGGAATTCGATACAGAGGCAAAAACTATCAAGAACAAAAATTATTTTTTTATGTTCTACTAATTGTCTACGAATTTTTTACATTGTCTACGTCAAAAATCAAAAACTACTGTTTACGCTATTATCTACATTTGCATGTCGACAATCTTAAAATAAGCATAGACACACAACACTGATCTTTAGCTATTAATTTGGTCTTTTTAAGTAGCAGAGACGATTCAGCCTAGTAAGATGTTCTGGAGGGAGGTAAATGTTCAGCCAATATGATTTTACTAATGGTGTGCTATGATAAAAATAATTAGTCAAATTTTGAAGTAGTTGTAAGTTGCACTGTTTTTGCAAATTAGAATATGTTACGAATTTGCGCCGTTGATTTACACGAGGCTAGAGGTAAGTAACCAGACGAAGCTGTATCATTTCATTTTGATCTTCATAAAACTATAAAGCCATTCATTTGAATTCTTGCCAGCAAAACAAACCAAAAATTTTTCAATTATTTTATCAGCTCATAAATTTCCGTATAATACATCCTCTATAAAATATGCAAAACAATTATTTGGTTCGTGTTAAATTAAACCAACACCAAACTTTACACGCTCCACCTCTCGCATCTTATATTTATAATGGCGAGAAAAATACTTTCTTTCAAATTACCCGTAAAGCTTCTTCTCGCCCTTTTAAATACAATAAGATGTAATATTCGCTATGTTATATGTATCTCTGCACCAAAGATAAGAAAACGAAAAAATACTTCAAGTAAAACGTTTACCAAAAACAAAACAAAAAATATTTTTGTCTGTTGGTATGGTTTTCAGTGCGGTTATGGATGTGGTGGTAATATCTTAAATGAAATCTAGTTTATAATAAATGGTTCGAATCCTGACCATTAATATTCAAACAAACATTCGAGAATGAGCTCATGAAAATTATTTTATTTTTCGCATCTTCGTTCGTTCTGATTATTTCGGAAGAAAATATTGTTTTCTTGAATTTGAGCGCCCTATTACGTACTGCCGTTAATAAAATATTGTTTTGTTTACATTTTCGAGTATAAAAGTTTTTCCAGTTATTTGAATAAATAAACAACTTTAGATTTGTATATAACCAAGGACTTAAAAGATTTTGGATATTTATAGGTGATGATGAATATTCTAGCATGGTAATTTAATAGCATTCGTTGAAGATAAAATGTATGAAATGTGTACACCAAACGTAATTAAAAAAAACTTTTAGTGTAAATACCAATTTGTGGCTCGAGATGAAAATTATTAAACTTTTCCAACTCGTATCTACCTAGGTATGTACCTTAAATTCTTATTATAAATGACAACTTATAAGCACTCACATACATTACAAAAAAAAAATAGTTTAAAAACGAATAACTTGTAATTAATTTTTCACTATAAACATTGTTTTATAGTTACGCATGGCAAGCATTTCCCATCAGAAATAATGTTTGAAACTGACAAGTACGTTATGTGCAAAGTTTCACAGTACAACAACAATAAAACAGACTTCCTATTTTTCCATTTCCTATTCACATAAAAAAAAAACAGAGTAATAAAGTTTTTTATAATTTTTAACAATTCATTTGGTTTTTATTTTTAGTATTATTGTTTTTGAACCAGTCAGGAAAATATGCGGAAAAATCATTTTTTTTTTTTTGTTTATATGAAATGTCAACAAAACTGACAGAAAACAACCGGCAGTGAAAAATGATAGTAATAGTGAAGAAAATATTTGCTATTGATAAGCGGGAACTAGAATAACAAAATGGTAAAATAGAGCAGCAGTAAAACTTTTGAAGTTGAGCTTCTCTTACAGAGCAAAAAGCCTTGAGGTTGTTAAAAAAAATGGGAGGAAAGTTTATAAAATATTTTCGTCGAAAAGCTTTCACCTGTTGAACTTTACTTGTTAGAATGGTGAAGTTAATAAAAATAATAAAAATATGTTTAGTCTCCAACCGATAAATTGAGATTCTATCATTCGTTGCCACGGCGAAGTATAGAAAGTAGAAAAATAATTTTTTCTGTATTTCGTAGAAAATTATTTTTTCTGTATGAGTTTATTAAAGTCATCGTACATACTATTTCACAACAATTATTATAAATAAATTAAATGTTTTAGTACTTTACTAGATAGCGTCGCATGTTACACTGAATTTCCATTACAATATTCACTTATACAAATTATTCGATAAAGCCTCTAGTAGCAGCGAAAGTATCATAAAGCATTAGTTACTGAGCATCGCTTGATATTGGTTTTGTAGGCCATAATTACAACATACATACCTATAAACAAAGTAGACAAATTTGTATTAGCCGAATAAGAAATCTCTCAAGCAATCAATAAACTAGCAAAATTACTAAGGGCAATAGAAAAGGTGGTATAGATTTTGCAGTCGCCCTAAGGGTAAAAAATTATTTAAGCCGAAAGGCAGATAGTCCCTAAAAATATTACAGATATAAGTAAAAGAAAATTATATTAGCCGAAAGCCAAATTATTATTATAGCCAAATCTATAAAGATTTCTCATTCATATTTTTATAGTTAAATTAACATATTTAACTTTTACAATTTAAAATACATATTTCAAAATATATTTATATTTTACTGTTGTTTACGATAATAGGATCGATTATAATAGGATCGATTATCCTTATTGCATAAGGAGAAAAATATGTGAAATCATAAATTTTTTATATTGGACCGGAAGTCATGTTTTAATTTTATGATTTTTAAATTTTCAGTGTGTAGCTCTGAGTAAAACAAACAATTTATTCCAGATGATTTTTTGATGTTTTAATTTTTTTAAGATACAGGGTGTCAAATATTTAAATATTTCATGCACGTCGTGTTGTAGGTATATATTGCTAAAAAAAAAAAAATTATCCAAAACGACTTACAACATTTTTTAAAGCTACTGATTAATACACTATCACTTATTAAAATAAACTTAAATCTTTATTTGGTTTCTTTAAATCGCTTCACAACTAGTTAAAACAGATAGTATGTATCGCTTACCGGAAAGCAATATTATCAGGTTCATTATGAGCTTGAATATTGACTGGATGGATAATTAATTAGGGCCCCAGTAGAAAAGATCTTTAAGGTTGTAGTGCGAGCTGGCTCAACGCCCTTATGGCTCTTCAACAATAATAATAATAATACTTGGTATTTATTATAACAATTATTTAAGCGGACGTTCTCAGCAAGCGCCCCAAAAATAAGATGATTTTTTTGAATTTTTGTACCTAGAAGGAAGTAAATAAACATCTTAAGGTTTTTGGATGCTTAGTTATTAAGTCATAAAGTAAAAAAAAAAAAATTTTAAGAATAATAACGTCATGGGAATTCTTTGTATGTATGACCGTCTCAAAAAAAAAGGTGACTTGTTGGTCTTCACTGTAACACTTGTAAAAGGTATCTGAAATAAAAAAAACAAAAATTTAAAAAAAATATTTAATATTTGTTGGAGGTTGTATCAACAATATTGATATAAAATCGAAAACTAAAATAATTGCGGACATGCAATTTTTCGGTACCATTTTTTCACGTTTTTTCATTTTTTAAAGCGCTATAAAAAACAGAAAATATTACCTGTATTTATGTTTATCCTCCAATAAATTAAATGAACTTCAATATTAAAAAAAAAAAAACAATAAAAAATGATTCATTGAGTAGTTTTTGAGTTATCGTGGAGAGATATATAAAAAACATCGTTTTTCAGGAAGCACATTTCAAGATTTTGGTAACGATTTTTTTATTTTTGATATTATGCCATTACTTTTTTATGACTTTTACTTCAGTCAAATGGTTTGGGGAATATATTCTACATATAATAGGTTATCAGAAAACGAAATAAAAAAATCGAATTTTCGGATCCAGTTTCATGAGAACTTGGGAGAATTCAAAAATAATGTTTTGACGGCCATTTTGAAAAAAAGAAATTAAAGATGTTACTATTTTTATAAAAATTTTTTTATCACTATTTATTTATCTTTAAAATGTTCCCAATTTTATAATTTTCCGATAACGTTTTTTTTTCTATAGCAATATATATTGAGCTAAGTAACAGAAGATCAGAATTAGTTTATGCTACCTCAGAGATATTACAAGGCTCTCATGTTGATAATTGGATCATTCTAATTTCCATCAACGACATTACTGAAGTAATACAGCATTCTGAGGTTTAATGTTTGTAGATGATCTCAAAATATATAAAACAGTAGAAAACATCGGCGACACCAATATGCTACAAGAAAACGCGGAAATAGTGTGAGTCTAACCTTTTCAGTCTAAACTTCAACAAGTTATACAACAATATCAAATTAATGGTATACTTTGACAAAAAGTATTCGAGATTAAAGACCTAGAAATTAATTTCGTTAAAAACATGTGATTTACAAAGCACATTGTTCAATGCGTCGCTAGACCGAATTCCAAGCTTGGTTTTATTGAGCGTTGGACGACAGATATTTATGACTTCGAGACAATTAAAATCCTGTATTATATCTACGTCAGGTCTCAACTTGAATACGCTGTCTACTTTTGGTGTCCTTTGTACGATGAACTTATCCAAAAAATCGAGAATGTCCACAAAACGTTTATATGGTGATAATGAACCAATCAACCAGTTTTAATAAAATTAACGATCTCTTCGACTTTTACTTAAGCAAAGATAACTTTAAACTTAGGCTGAAGCAACATTATGCTCCGACCTGAAAGTATTTTTTTTAATATTTTTGTTTTAATAATTTTTATGTATAATTTTGTTTGTCAAATTTAAAATATTATTCTCTGAATATAAATAAATAAATACAACACCAAGTGCATGCAAATTTTAAATATTTAACATTCTGTACCTTTAAAAACCACTACAAAAAATCATGTTGGATAATTTTTTTTTCAGTTCGTACTACACATTCAAAACATCAAAATCATAAAATTAAAACATGACTTCCAAAAAAATGTGATTGACGTATTTTTTGAAAAAGAATTTTTTTACATAAAGCATATAACACATTTTTAAGACTAATCGATATATAACGGTTTCAAAATTATCGTTAAGTATTATTGATAAAATTTATATCTACAGTCATCAGTCAACAAATTAAAGTTACTTTTAAAAATATTGTTTGACTCAATAAGGAAATAGCAAAATTAATCACCAAAATTTAATATTTTTAACAATGAACAACATCTCTGAAGATTTTTTCAATATATTGAAATTCGCTACGAATACATTTTTGAAGCAACGAAACAACTAAAAATGAGAAAATTTTCAAGATTGATCTGCCCAGTCCAAAGATTTCTTGGCTAACGCAACAAATCACTGCTGCAGGAGAAACAAACGTGTCCATATACATTTGGGTTGGGTATGAAATCGGGGTTTTTATAAATTCTCGAAAATGGGGATTTCGGTTACGTAACGAAATCAACCAAAAATATAAATTCTGGAAAATGGGGAATTTAATATTTAAATAAATATAAATAAAATGCGATATTGACCAAGATTTTGAAAAATAAGATTTCAGGGCACTCCTTTTTTTTAACGTGGCAAACATTTTTCTCAGAACTCTTTAAAGTTCGTGTTTACATCAAAGAGTTTTTGGAAACGAAGTGTTCGAAACTTTTCTTCAGCTTCTGGGAAATTCTCGGTTATTTGTGGAAAAACATTCAGCAAAGGTTTGTTTATTTTACATTTATTATTATTTAATTGTTAGGTATTCAAATTTTGCAATTGACTTAAAGTTTCAGACTTAAATTTAAAACGACTTAGAATTTGAGTGCACAGTTTATGTCGAATTCTGTTGTAGCATTTTTTTTCTAAAATTGTATCATCGGAGAGCAAATTTTTAAATAATTCGTTTTCTACTTTTGGCTCTAAAGTAAGTAAGTTGTCTTCGGTGAATATATCGGTTGTAAATTTAAAGTCGTTTATATTTTATACCTGTAATAAAATTATATAAAATTGAGAATAAAAAGTTTTAACTGAAGACAGAGGTTTATACATTTGGGTTTGGCTTTGAGAAGCCTTATTTGCAAAATTTAAATGTTGAAAACACTCAACAGATTTTATTTCGATTTTATATCTTTCTATGTCCTTTTCGAAATAATTAAATGTGGGCTTAACAATTATGATATACAAATTGTTAGTAGACCATTAAATTGTTTAGACAAGTTTTTGTTTACAAATCTGAAAAACCAAATTTATTTGGAGTTTCAGTAAAATTTCGTGTACACGTTGAAATGCTCCTAAGTGGGAGAATATATGGGACATGCGAAATAGTTTTAAAAAAGACGTACATACTCGTATATAGCAACATGTTCACGGTTCCATTTTATTTCAAAATTCACATAATACTATTACAAATCATTGATCTTTAGAGAATGCGATAGTTTTAAACGTTTAATTGTAGAAATTATTTCTATAAAGAATTTTAGATTAGATATTCTAAAATTTTAAATTTTTGGTACACTTGTTACATTTAGTTACACACATTGAAAAAAAAAATAAAAAAAAAAAGGTACAATTTTGAAACTTGGCACTCATCTTCTCTAACCCTCAACAGAAGACAAGAAAATTTCAGCGCACTTCCGGGAAAAGAAGCTATCAACCAAACCCTTAAATAGAAGATGGTAATACCAAATATTTTGGTTGCTTTAATCAAATGATGCTAACTAAAAATGATTCAATCTAGATTTTGTTATCTCAAATATTGGTAATATCATAGGAGGGCGAGCAGAAGAGACAGCAGAGACGCAACGATTTCAACAACAACGGTCAAGCAACACTACCTACAGTTAGTACAAATTTGGGTGTACCGCATGGGAACATGATGATGGAACGAAATCTCGCCCCCCCCCTCAACGCCGATGGAACAAATGGTGGAGGGAATAATAATAGTTGTTAACAGCTTTTCAGAAAAAATAGTTTGCTGCACCAGGAAATTTGTGTTGTCATTGTGTCTCTTCTCTTACAGGTTGGAGCAGTAGAAGAACTTTAAAATTGTATTGTCTTGTGCTAAATTACTAAAAAAAAATATTACTAACAAATTTACTAACTATCAACTACTTAGGTGTCTGAAACCGGGTTGAGTCTTTGTTGCTAACATTCCTGGTCCCATCCCTCGATCTTGTTATATGTAAAAAGGTGTACGACGGCGGCCTGGCCAGGGGCGCATATCACAACTATTTATTTATTAGACTTATGTAGTTATCGATGTGGCGCCTTTCTTTACGGGGTTTGGCTTCATGAAGAATGGTGTCGTGACATGGGTATAGTGGTGTGGTATTCGCATTTATAATACGGGAGACTTGCTTAATGCTTGATCGTACATCGCAATCAATCAATCATTAATCAATCAAATATTGGTATTAAAATCATGATTTTAAACTTTAACGAGTTATAAAAGGGTGTCGAGAAAGGAATTCAAAGACCGTAGTAGTTTTTGTCCGGTTAAACAGCATGCATTTTGTAAAACCATAAGCTACAAGTTTTAACGGACCGATGATCCTACTATTTGGCATCTCAAATTTCTTCGTTTCATAAAATACTAAAGCTTGTTTCACGAATTAAACGATTCTTGAAAAACACTTGTGTAATAACGCGTGAGTATTTGTTGAGGCCGAATTGTTTTATTGGAGATCTATGATGTTTACTGAGATTATGGTACCATTTCCACTGGTGCTAACAGGGAGTTGAAAATTTAATTTTATTTTATTAAGTAACATAATGAACAAATTTATTACTCCTCATTGAAAGATAACCTCAATCGACGCACTCAATGAAGTTCTTTGAATTGCATTTTAAAAGGGTAGTCGGTGCAGAAATTACCACTATATGGAGGAAATGAGGACACTTGCAGTGGAAACTGAAGCACTAACGAATTCGTGACCATTGTGTGGCATACCAAATGATGATAATGACATCCTAACTCCTGCTCACTTTCTGGTGGGCCCCATATTAAGATTTACGTCAGAAAAAAAAATTGACAGATGGCACCTGATACAGCGCAGCAAGCATCGTTTTTGGCAGAGATTTTCTGTGGGATAAACTTAAATTAACTTAACCAATAAACTTCACAATATTCATATTTATTTAATTTGATCAATTTATTTAACTTAGTATAATATTTCATTTAATTAAATTATTTAATTTATTTAATTATAAAAATGAAAAAGAATCATTTTGTTTTGGTTATATTATTGTATGGAAGGGAAATGTGGAGCAAGTTGGATGTGATGCTTCAATAATCAATAATAGGAAATTTATGAAAAAATAAGTTAAGGTTTGAAACGAAAAGAACAGTACCAACACAATTTGTGTAATAGTTGTTTTATTAAAGGTAACTAATTAGTCTTTATTTAATGTTTCAATTTATTTAATTCAATTTATTTCTTTATTCTTTTAAATTTATTTATATTATTCATATTATTTCTTTAATTAATTATTTAATTTATTTAAATTTTACAAGTTTCTCATTTTATTTATTTTTTTTTTTGTCTTAAGCTATTTAGCCATTCGATTTTATTTTGTTTTGTTTTGTTTTATTTGTTAGCTACATTATTATTTTTCTTTAGCTTCTCTATTTATTGCAATTTATTTAAATTGAATAAAATAAATAGATTAAATAAATTAACTTACTAACAGAAAAATATTGATGTAGCAAATGTAATAAAATTCCATAAATTACTTAAGTTAAATAAATTCAATAAATAAATAATTCCAAAATAAATAATCTTAATAATTTAAGTTAATTTAAAAGAATAAACAGTTAAGTTAAATTAAGCAAATTGGAAAATAACCCAAAAACTAAATATTTTAATATAAATAAATAATTGATTAACTTCAATAGAACAACTAAATTTACTTATTTGTAGCGGTTCATTTCCTCGTTAATTTATTTATTTGTTTTATTTATCTTACATAATTTATTTAATTAATTTATTTCCTTTCATTAATCTAGTCTATTATTTAGATTTATTTAATTAATATATATTATTATATCCGTGGTTTATGAAAAATGTACATGTTTTATTTTTGTTATTCAGTTTACCTAATTTATTAAATTTATTCAATTGAATTACTTCATTATTGAATTTATATTATTGGTTTAATTTTTTATTTTTTTAAATTTATTTTAATTGATTTATTAAATTTGGTCACTTTATTAATTTCAAGTAAATTAAAGTTTAGTTACATGTAATAATTTAAATTAATTAAAAAAAATTAAAAAATTAAATAAATCGAATAAGATTAAATATTTGCGCTGGATCCAATATATTCTGCCAATATACTCGAATCATCCAAAAAGCCTTCATATATTTTCAATGGAGTTACAAAGCTTAATTTTTTTCTGATATGTAGGCTTAGGATTCTTAGGTAAAAAAATATTTTTTTTTGGGAAATCCAGACAAAAATTTGTTGGATATTTAGTCTTTTTAGGACAAATAAAAGCGAATGAGCCCTATATGTTAGCACATATTTTTAAATATTTTGGCATAATTACATATTTTTACGTTTCTTCGAGAATAACGTAATTCGACTTTCATAGCTTAAAATTTAGCAACATCTAAAATTTAGGCCAACAAACATTTTTTTTAGAAGTTAAAAATGTTTCGATTTGGCCTAAACTCCGCTAATTAAAATACATATCTCTTTAGTTTGCTGAACATTATTTGAAGATCCGAAGTTCTACTAGAAAAGCATTGTGATCATTTTGTGATTGTTGTTTTTATTCGTTGACGTATATGTGCCTTTATTGAAAATGAAATAATCCACGTTGTGCCATTTATCTGATTAGGGCAAAATATGGAAATGTATTTAAGAGAATTCATCGGAATTTAAATTAATAAAACAAGCGTTAAAATTTCTTAAACTATATAAGAACGTAGCAAATGCAGTTCTACTCCATTTATTCATTTAAGTAACAGTTTTAATGTTCACATCAAAATGGGCTCGATCGAAAACGAATCTTTAATCCGAAAAGTTCCAAGGTATTATATATATTTGACGGAAATTTTGAATGTAAATTTGAGATCAAATTAAATTAAATTAAAATTAAATTTAATATGATTTGGTAAATTACAAATCGACTTTGAATTACAATCAAAACACGATGGATTTGACCAAAATTAGAGGGAAATCTAAAGCTAACAAAATTTGCTTCAATTCTAAATTGAACGTAATGATTGTGAATGTAATTTTAAGAAGAATTATTAGGTAAAATTTTAAATTTTATTTAGAAATGAATATTAACTCAGAATTCAAAAATGAATTTTAGTAAAATATTGAGTGCCATTTACGTGAGAAAAGTTATTAACATATTGTTTCTCAACATACGTTTGTGAATTTCAACGTATCGTACGAGTATATAAAATCAGAATAAACAACGCGTAGAGTAAAAATCTAAATGAAAATTTGAGTTTAAAATTTAATTCAATAAATTCTTGAGTAGGAACTCAAATTGGATTTAAAAATTTAAAAATTGAGTTAGAATTATTAGATTTGAATAACATCTTGTGTTTTAAATGAATCACAAGCCAATCTTAGGTTTTAGCAGAACTGTGATATAAATAGAGTTTGAATTCCAATCTTTGAATAAAAATTCCAACCCATAAATCCATAAATTTGTCCAGTCCAATCCAGTTTGATATTAAAAAGATATAATTTTATTTAGGTTACAATTCGAACCACGACACATTTGAATATTTTGAGTTAAATTTAAAATAGAAATTAAGAAAATGTTTCTGGATTAAACTAGCTGCATTTTACATGGAATTTAAATAGTAGAAATCGTTGTACAGTGTTACTTGGCTTAAAAATTGATTTGTTCAATTTAAGTTAGAAATTGATTAGGACATTCCACTTGGTTTTGTGCAAAAAATTTGAGTGTAAAATTGATGTTCTAAAGTAGATTCAAAGGTAAGAATTGAATTGCAAAACGAGATTTGATCTCAAAATTTTCTTTGCATTTAGTTTAGAAATTTGCATCGGATATTTTGAGTGAAATTTAAATTAGAAATTTAAATTTAAAAAAAGGGTTTTGGCATTTCAAACCAAATTAAATCTTTGGTAAAAGATTAGGAATTGAGCTACAACTGGAATTATTGGATAATTTTCGAAGATTAACTGGATTTTACAAAATTTTAAGAGAAATATATTTTGTAAGCTTACATTGTACAATAAATTTGCTGAGTGGATTTTCAATTGGAAAACAAAAAAAAATAGAACAAATTAGGTGGAGCAAAGAATAGATATATCAAGGGAAAACCAAAATACATATTTTGAAACCAATTTGAATTGGATCAAAAAATTAGACTGGAAAAGAAAATAGTTCTTATGGATTCGAATAAAACCTTGGATGAATTCAAAATAAAATTAGATTACAATTACATTTGCTTAATTGTAAATTTGATCACGCTTATTGAATTAAATTGAAATGAAAACTTGAATTATAGTATTAACAAAGTTTTAGCAAATATTTTGGTAGGTATTCTGATAATGCTAATTGATTATTGTAATTTTCGTTTTAATATGTGAATGGTATTCACTCTAGTAACTTAGTTTAAAATCAAAATGTATTTGATAAATTTAGGTTACAATTTATATACATGACTTTGAAGTCAATTAGACCTGAATTTTTATGTTTTAATTTTATTTTAAAATAATTAATTTAATCTAATAGTTTACCCGGCAAAATTTAATGGCTGTGCTGTGGATGAAAAATCTAGAGAAAAACCGTGCAGTTTTTTATATTTAATTTGGCCATAAACACTCTATTGTGAATGAGCTTACTTATGCTCAAAATAGAGTCCAATGTTTCAATAAATAAATAAACAATAAATGTTGTACTTATCTGATAAAAAGATTAAGATTTCTGGTCAGAAATTTAGTTCCAAGCAGTTCTCGAATTTGTCCAAAATGATAAATGGAATTATGGACATAAATCTAGTCTAAATTGGTCAACTGCATTCGACAGAGAGAAAACTAGCTTGAATTCTAAACTCGTTATAATTAATTCGATTGAAAAATTTGCATTTGGGAAACACATTTTCAAAAACAATTTTAGCAAAATATTTAATGCCCTTTATGTGACTGAGTTTAAATTCTAAACACGATTTCAACAAATTTTTTAGTTCAACTAAAAAATCAGGAATCCATCAAAAATCTGAATTCGTTTTGTTTTATAACAGAAGCATACCAATTTTAAACCGTAATTGAATAAAATCTTAAATAGGAACTTACTTTAAAAATATAGTTTAACTGACTGCTTTTAATTACTGTTTGAGTGAATTTTAAAAATTTAGTTAATTATTCGAGCAAAATTTAATTTATTACGGGGTAAAACAAGATTTGAACAAAGTTTGAATAAAAAATTCAATTTCAATCCAATTGAGAGTTTGAGCAAAAATTTGGATGTAATTTAATTAAAAAATATTTAAAAAACGATTTCCAAATTTAATTAACACAAAATTATGGGTGCAATTCCAAATTTCTAATCAAACACATTTAGATTTGCATAAATCTGTTTGATTAGAAATTTGGAATGTTGCAATTGAATTTAAGAAATTTATTGAGAATTTATTTGAGTGTTATTAGAAATGATGAGTTAAAGTCGAATCAAAAACTCTAGTTTGAATCAGTATAGGTTTGTTAAATTTGCATCAGAATTTTAAACAGAAATCTGAGTAAGTATCAAAAAAATGTTGTTCAAAAACATTACTGTAATTTTGTTTTTAGTTTAAAGTTGAGTTTGTATTTCGAATTAAACTGGCAAGAGAAAAATTAAAGATTAAGTTAGAATTATAAAATCGATTTGAGCAAAATTGTTTAGTGAGAGCAAAATTCTGAGAAAAATTTGTTTCTGAATTACAAAATTTTGGTTGCAATTAGATAAAAATTTTGTGATACTTTGAAAACAAATAGGCTTAACTCCAAACTCGATTTGAAAAAAAAGCTTGAAGGAAAAATTGATTTATAATTTTGAGTGAAATTTAAAATAAAAAATTTACAATTTCAGCTTCCATTTTAAAATGATCACGGTGTTCTTTTCAAGTATAGGTATCGCTTACCAGTCCAAATTTTTAAGTGTGTGGATATGGAACCATTTTTAGACTACTTTTCCAGAACTTTCTAGTCCAGGAAAGCTAGTTTATCCAACTTTTTAGCCAAAAACTTGATAATTTTTTTTGTTAATTGAGTGAATTGAAATCCTTTTAAGATAAGGTCTAGTTTTTTTCTATTTTAGTTACATATTTTAGGAACATATTTTTGATTTTTTAGAACCTAAAAATCTTAAGCCTACTGATATGTGTTACATAGTTTTGAAGTCATTGTCGTTGATTTGTAAAATCGAAAATTATAATTTTGAGCTTTTTTGAATTTCCGATTCAAACAAATCCTAGAGTGTGTCCATTTATACGCCTGCAATCCAATACTACCCTTCAACTAAACATCTGCCTAAATTTTCCTAAAATTCAATAACAATCAAAAACACAAACATTTTTTTAACATTTTTATTTTGCTTGTTAGTAAAATTTTTTGTTTTCGAAAATCAAATAATTATTTTCAACAATAAGACACAAAATATTTTTATTTAAGGAAAAAATTAAAAATTTTCCAGCATAAAATTATTTAAATACAAAAAGATAATAAAAAAAAAAAACAAAAGCTTTCTTTTCTTTTATTGTATTTAATTTTATTTTTTCGCATTTCCTTCAGATGTGAATACATAATAACAACAGCAACAACAACAACAACACCAACAAAAATTTGTTAAAAGTAAAGTTATTTTGCGTTAATTATTATTCTATTGTTTATTTGTTTTTTGAAAATAATAAAAATAAAAATTTTATTAAACAACAAAACAGAAAAGCACTGAACAAATTAATTTTATTTTTCTGAAAAGCTTTTTTTTTGTGTGCTTATTTTTAATATTTTTTTATGTTTTATTGTGTGTGTGCTTCTCCCTTCATGAAGAATTTTTTTTTTTGAAGATAACTTCCTTGCTGGTATTTTATGTGTATGCGGCGTGTAATAAACAATGAGCGACGAGTATTTTGGTTTTGGGGTGAGTTGGCTTTATTCAACCGTAAAGATATTAAAACATTTAACTTTTTTTTTTTTAATATTAAAAATTTTGAAAGCTTTTGAAACGTGAATTTTTGTTTTGTGGTTTATTTTAAATATGTACACGCAAAGGATATATAATACTTCGAGTTCTCGGTGAATGAGTTAATTTAATTAGCGACTTTAAGAGGTTACGACGTATGTAAACCAAAAATTGGATTTGTAACGTATGTATACCTTCGTTAACGTTTTTTTTTTAACTAAGCTTTACACATTATAAAAAAGGATATTGTTAAAGTCATTCATAGTTTTTATTTTCTGAATGGTGGGAGTTTTAACGGAAACAACAACTCAACCAAATTTAACAACTCTTATAAGAATGTTCTTTCATTCAGTACGCACAGTCACATAATCACCTTCAGTATAAAGTGGGAGAAGCATGATAGGTCTAAAACGTACAGGATATACACTGAATGACCATTTTGTCATAAACGGTTTACACATATGAATTTTTTTAATATTGCAAATAACAAACAATTTTCATAACACAAAAACATGTTGCTCATTTATAAATATTTAGCTTAAAGCTTATTTTTTATTCGGGATTTTAATTATTATAATAAAAATATTATAGACAATGAATTTTAAGTAATTCCACCCGAAGATACATTTTAATTGAGAGATTAAAAGTAAAATATATCGTACCGTTGATTTATACCTTCTGGCTAAACAATACGAATTTATTTTGTATAAAGGAAAGATCATAATTTATACTGTTCAAGTTGAATGGCACCCCAAAAGCGAATAAACTAAACTCGCACATATATAAATAAATACGGAGGGGATTAAATATTCGACAGGAAACTAGTTAATTATTAAAATTTTAATGAACAATTTTAATTAGAAAAATTTATACGTTTAGTAAATTTTCATTTTCCATCGATCATTATATGGAAGCTTGTTTTCAAATTGTATTGTGAAAAAAAATCAAATCTGTTTATTATTTGATTCAATTGGTAGGACCATTACTACGATACTAACTTTTCTGTCGAATTCTCCCTTGGTCGATTTAATCCCGAACACAAGAACATTCCCGTCTTTGTCGGGATATACCTTGATAATTCTTCCCATGCACCATTTTAGCGAAGGCTGCAAGTAATTTTTGAATAAGAACTAGGCTGCAGTGTCACAACGTATTCCTTGTGAATTCTTTTCCAAAAATTGATGGATTATCCTTTCCAATCTTTGGTAAATTTTAACACGATTAACATTAAGCCTGTGAATTGATAACTGCGGTAGCGCTGATTGTGGTCCGCCATTTTGTAAATTGCCCGACCCGGCATCAGCGGTTCTTGATCATTGGGATCAGACGATAAAGAGGTAATTGGCCGGACTGTCAGCAATTCATCATTCGTGACCTCAGTACAGCATATTACGTTCCGAATGAGTTGGCTAGCGATTTTATTCGAAGCTTCCAGTAATTCTAGGTGCACAGCCTTACTTCGAAAACGAGCAAAGAGTGCTAAATAAATTTTTTTTCGAGCTTTCAGCAGATATGATGACACACAGTCAACGGTTCTGCAAAACCCTCTCCAGTGATATCAAAATTATGAGTGTTTCGAAATTTCAAGCGATGCTCTGATATTATCTGCTTTATCGATTTCGTATTCAAGCGGTAACAAGACAGACATCTATGTATGACAAAACAATATGATGGCCACCGTCGAGAGTCGTAAAATAATGAATAAAATGGATTAATGAATTATTGTAGAGGTACATTTTAGGAAGCAACATTTGATGCTTCGAATCATATTCGATATGAGCTCATTTTAAGCGACCACCAACTTTAATCAGCCCGTTCTCTTGTAGAAATGGTACGTGGTTCTTTAATATATTGTTACCGGCCACAGCATGTTTAGATGATAGGTATTTTTGAATCGAAGGGCATATGCAAATGCTTTGCGCATGCCACGAAAGTTAATGGAAAAATGCATTGGGCTAGTTAAATCAGCACTCTACATTTTGTCCGCTGAGTTTGCAATTAGTGCGAATTTATCAAAAGATTTTCAGGAATTCCGACGAATGGTTCAGTTGAAATTGCGAATGGCGGCCAAAATCCAATGTCTATTTGAAGAAAGTTAGGGCCGCTAAACCAAAAATCAGATCGAGCAATCTATGTCGACACCATGCCGCGATTTACTAAATCACCAGAATTCTGGCCACGTGGCACATGTCTCCACTCTTCAACATAAGTGGGCTGCTGAATCTTAGTATAAAATATCGTTTAATGATACCCTACTCGACGTTTTCAGGAGGCATCAAAGTCCACCCTCATCTCCGTACTAGAACTAGATGGTTTCATCAAATAGTGATAAGTCTAGAAACAATGTAGCGTTGACGAATCGAAGTTGATCACCTTTTTCAAGTGGTGCAGTAAGTAGATTATAGTATTTAACGGCTCACGGCTAGTGTGTAGATTATAATGTTTGCTAACTGCATATGAGTTGATTTCCCAAAATTAATTGGTTATACGACGTCATTCAAACTGTAATCCGAATCATCTCCTTTATCGACTTTCGACCAAAAGTAGCGCTCGCGTTTTCTGAAGAATGGGTAAGTTGAACCCCAATCTGAATGGGCCGTTCAACAATAAATCCGAGAAAAGTCCTGGGCCGAACGGCAACAGGAGATCCGCTAAACTAAACTCAGGCTGGATCTTCAATTCGTCCGTTGTTAGCGGTATAGTAGAGAATATGGATCCATTATTTTCGGTAGTATGGCAGCATTTATGGCAAATCGCTCAGCGTTATCAAAACGCGACGTAATCGTCAATTAGCTAGTATCTTTTGATCTGGCGCTAGTGTCACCAATGCTGTTAATATGATTATACACCATCTGCTTTACAACGTGAAACGTGGTGGCAAAGCGATCTAATAATATTTGATAAGGTATTCGTATGCCATTGCCACTTAGGACATTAACCGTTGCTATTTATTTCATTAATTTTGAAATAATAAGGGCATTTGAGTAGCCGTCGCACTCGAACATGCCATATTCTCGAATTTTACATCTGACGTATCAAAATGAGCAAGGACATGGTTTCTTCTTCCGCATTACTCATAGCAAGTAGCTTTACACAATCGTGCTCTGTGAGATGCTTTAAGACAAACGATACATACATTTTATTGTTCTACCTCTTTGCATCTCTTTCTCGGGTTTAATGCAATAAACTGGCGATTAACCAGATACACGTTGTCACGCTGGTTTCCTCAATGCATTGCCGGAGATGACGAATGGGCAAATTTTTTATCATTTTTTTCTAGTGTAGTCATTCTGTTTTCTAAAAATGATGTGAAATATTCGCATCGCGAAATATAGTGATGTAAACGGTAATATTCTCGGTGGTAATATTACCGGTAAAATAGGTAATTTTAGGTATTATTATTTTAGGTAACATACATTTTTCCAAACAACTCAACTAGTCTAAATGCAAAAAGAGTTGTGACACCACTTCATTATACTTTAATATGTACTATTAACCTACTACACCAAATTGCTGTAAAATATAATATTCTACACCTTTTTCTTTAACATATTCATTTGCCAAATACGTAACAGATGATCCTTCGCTATTTTAACTGGAAAAATGGCTGCAACGTCTTATTCGATGAAAAGCTCTAGTATGCTGAAATTTCGTTGACAGTATGAGACCAAGGTAGCAATTTTCGTTTGCTCCATTAGGCTCAACCAAACAATCGGCTAGTATTGATTTGTTCAAGATATTGCGACCGTTCTGTAAATTTCGTTCAAGATACCAACTTTCCAATCAATTGTTGGGCTTTGAGTACCATCGCGTCGAAGAGTCAGTCTTACCAAAAATTGCCCGCGCATCTGACGTTACAGACCGATGCTTGGTCGAACGTATGCAGTGACTACATAACAAATTATGTTATCAATACAATACACCCAAAACCTTTTTCTATAAATCTACTCTTTTATCTATCTTTTAAAGTTGCTTTTCGGGAAAGTTGAAGCGGTATTAAAAGACGTCGAGATTGTGGAACGAACAATAAAGCGTCCCGAAAAATGGTGAACAAAAGCTATCGCTATATTACTGAGTATAGGTGCATCTGCCATAGACTTAACTTACTAATTGTCGATATCTTTAAGATTCAGTCTGTCAAGAGTTTGAAATTTTCAATCAATCGTACGGATGGTTTCGGAAATAAATAAACTCGCAACATTTTTCATACTACGTTCTATCTACATTCATACTACATCAGGTATGCCCTGAAGTCGCTGACTATCAAAGACGAATTAAACTCAGCTATGAAGGCATACGATTTCCTATTCGAAATTTACTCCAATTCGAACTCCGATTCGAGTTTACTGTGTACTACCTCCGATTAGTAAATAGCCATCTTGTTTTGAGAGTTTGCTGATTTGTCTAAAGTGGTGCACTGTTTTATTAATATAAAACAAACTTTTGAAGAAAGGTGTGTATCCCTGTAACTATATACTCATGTCACATTATTTATTGTGCAATTTAAAAATTAAATTAAAATAGTTTCATTTATTTTATAATAATAATAAACAGTTCAACATAAATATAAACTTTGATGTGTTTCATTAATACACTCAAAACGTTTATTTTTACCGTTTATGTTGTGATTTTAGTGAGTTTTGTGTATTTTTTGTTAGTGATATTAATACGGTATTCTTAATGCTACAGGGATATGAACCAGTCTGTTGAAGGTGCATCGTTGCGATGTGAAGTGATGCGGTCGAAATTCAAAAATATATGTGTTAAATTAAATCTTAAAACACATTTGACACACATATTGTTAGTTCAATGAAACTATATCTAGATGTGTGAAAAATGTGAATAAATTGATTAATTATAGTGAATCAAAGTAAAAAAATTTGATAGTTGATCGGACATGTTGTAATAATGTTCAAAATGTTGATTTGAACCGTTTTACTCAGGTAAGTGATTGTAAAAAAACATTTAATAAGTCTAATTATTGTTATATTAGTGTAAAATCTTAGACTCTTGTACTTAAATTGTAAATTTAATATAGTCTTGATTTACAGTTATCTAATAGATTACCACGGGTGGGGTCTATTTAGTTATTGAGAATAAACAACTCGTTGGTAATATTAGAGTTAAATTCATTCTATTTTTATTTTATTTAATATTCACCTTTTATATAAGTTAAATTCTTTATTGATTTTTGGTTAAAAAAAAATAATTTTTATTTTTAACTTATTTGTTTAACATCGAAATAACAACTGATTATTTTCTTATTTTCTAATTACAATTTGCTTAATTAAAAATATGTAAAATATTAAACCATGTCGTCAAGAATATTCACTCAGCATTATGCCGGATGCGCGTGTAACTTGTTGTCATTGCTAATGCAACGAGACAAATATGATCACGTTGTATTTTTGTGGGAAACCTAATTATTACGCGTGTTAACTCCTCCCCCTTAAACTTCAAATGCTCACATTTGAACCATCGGAAAAACGGTGTTTCATAAAATTTCCGTCTATGCTCTGAGGCCCCTTTGGGTGTTATCGTTTGAGGCGTCTCTGGTTCGTTGTATTAATGATTCGTAATTTCTTAGTTTTGGTATATTTTGTAGTGATGACCGCTATTCCCAAAATGATGACTATTGAGAATGATCCCCAGCTCGTGAATCGCTCGATGGCTCCCTCCTTTTTAAGGAGCCCAATGTGACGAGTATTATTTATATGAATATCTTTCATCATTTGTAATGAAAGTATTTCCTTGAAATCACTTTCTTCCGGCGTCGGCTGTAGAATAGCTGGAAGTACTTGAATGGTCGTTTTTTCTTTAGAAATGTAGATGTTATTTCCAACTGACAAGGTAGTATTGCTGAATTTAATCAAATATATTCCATTGAGTTTCTGAGTTTCGTTATTAATTTTGATGTTCCCATCGAATTGATTCAGTAGAACTAGACCCTCCGATATTTCGTTAATTGTTTGAATATGTTGATTGTTGTTGTGTTTGCATTTTGGAAGGTCGACTTATGAGCAAGTTGGGTAAACAAGAAAAATTACTTATGTCTAGTATATTATTTTGGTTACATATTGAAAGCGAGTTGATCGTTTTACATTCGTTAATAATACTATAAATCTTATCGTGATTTTTAATGACATTTTCATACTCAATTCTCAATACTCAATTTCGGTCACCTTATCGTTTCTTCTGACCGGTTTGACCAATAATTTATCATATAGTTCTTAAGGTGTTACCGGAATGTATACACAATATAAAGTAGACATAGTTTGCTACTAATGATTTTGATATTAGCGAAATCTAACGCCTCCTCGGGAGTACTATATGGTAAATTTTCGGTTTCCAGTGTATTAATGGCTTCAGAATTTGATAAAACGAGTGAATTTATAATCCCTGCTTTAGCCCAGTGAATTGCGTACTTAATATTTACAAATTCTTCTTTCATTAGTTTTAATTTATATTGAATAATTAATGCTAATGGGTCGTTTAATTTATTTTCTTTGTGAATTTCGTTAATAATTAAATTAGCCATTTTTGTAATATTATTGATTCTTTCATTGTACAATCGGTTTATAACTATACTTGGTTGTTGTTATTCTCTAATGCATTATTCATTTTATCTTTAATTACTTTGAAATCCTCGTGATCGGGATTTCCGACTATCCATTTCCATGCACTATCTATAAATTTTAAGGATCGTTTGGATTTATGTATTCTAAGGCTGTCCAGTAATGTTTGTAATTCCGAGAGTTCATGCCTCAAATAGGAGTGCAATGGGTGATCTATTGTCATTTCTTTGTCCAGTATGGATTGCATTCTGTCTATGTAATTTTGGTGTTTGTCTAATTCGATTATATGGATTAATTTGAAGTTTTCGTCCTGTATTTTTGCTTGACCTGTGCTAATTGAGATGATTTGAGAATTTGTGTAATCAATAATTTGAATTTCTGCCAATGTGTTGCTTAAGGCGTAACTGTAATAAAAATAAGTTTTTGTTTCTTAGGATTTAATATTGCTTTTGTGAATTACTCTTCCGGACTCCGTTATAACTGTTGTATTTCTGTCTCCCGTTACTATTTCGGGTTTGAATCGTTCTGTTAATTTCGATCCTAATCTTTTGTTATGTATTACATAGATTACTTGACCTGCCTGGTATATGTTTTGATCGGGGTACGGTTTTTGTTATGGTATTTCAGATCTGTTTCCTGCTTTTGTTTTGTCTTTAGTATGGTATCTTGTCGGATTTGTTCTAATTGTTCAGGATCTGTGTCAAGGATTCTGCCAAAATATATTTCCACTGGCCGTTTGCAAGTTGTCGAGTGAATTGAGTGGTTATATTCATTAATCGCTCTCTCTAGTAGTTCATTAAAAGTTCGCTCTACCCCATCAGCCTTTAGACATCTCATCATTTCTGAGAGTGTCGAGTAAAATCTTTCCACTTGGCCATTCACCTCACTTTTGTATGGGGGAAATTTGAAGACTTTTATGTTTAAACCATCTTCCATCATTGATATTATGGAATTCGAGTTAAAAGATTTTTCATTGTCAATTACCACAATTTCTGGTACACTAAAGAAAAAGAGTTTATCTCTAAGTGGTTGTTTGATGTCTTCTGTCGCTCTGGATTTTAACGGTCTGCAGAAGGCGAGTTTACTGAATTTGTCAATTGCCGGTAAAACCAATTTATTTTCTGTTGAGTAAATATCTAGATGGAGCGTATGTCTAGGATAATTAGGGATAGGTGTTGGGGTAATAATCGGCATATTGGGATGGTGATCATATTTATTCTTCTGGCATATAACACAACGTTTGACCAGCAACTTAATTTTCCTAATCATCCTGGGGAAGTAATAATTTTCGATTATTTGATCTCGATTTTCTTGAGCATTACGATGTGCTCGTCGATGGACAGATAATATTTTTTCCTCTTGTTGGTTTTCATCCGTAATATCTTGTACCATCTTCTAAGTGAATCGAATTTTATAGTCTCTGAAATGTATTGGGTACACTTCTTGAACTCTTCCCATTATATGTTCTGATGTCTTCAATCCGTTAATCGTGAGTGGATTAAGGTAACGTTTAAAAAAATTTATAATGTCTGAATTTGAAAAACTTGCTTGTGTAATAATGTGCCTGGAATATTTTGGAAAAGGGTTTATTATTTGGTACGAACTTCCCTCGCCTACGTTTAAAATTAGTTGATTGCAGAATACATTAACTGGGGTTTCGACTGTGGGGACCAGATCATCCGGAGAACTTTTGTCGCTATGTTGTGTGACTGACATTTTGATATTTTAACTCATAATTGTACTCTTCCAGGATAGCTTTCCAACGTTTCATCTTGGAGTTGTTATTTTTATTGCTTAGGGCATATGTCAATGGTTGGTGGTCTGTGAAGATCTTTACTTTCTTTGATCCGTAAAGGAAATTTCTCAAAGATGTTAACGCCCAAATTATGGCGAGCATTTTCTTTTCATTAGCCGCATAATTTTCTTCCGATTTATCTAAGGTTCTTGAGAGAAACGTGATTGGCCTTCCCTCCTGAGATAAAACTGCACCTAGTGCAAAGTTGGAGGCATCTGTATAGTCAATTCAAATTCCTTTTGGAAATTTGGGAATGATAACAGAGCTTCGTTGGAGACGAGTGAGGTTTTTATTTTGTTAAAGGCAGCTTCTTCTTCGGTGTTAAGCTTTACCATTTTATTTCTTGAGAGGGTTTTGGACACATGTCCGTCTTCTCCTTTTAAGAGTGATGTCAGGGGCTTCTCAAGTTTTGCGTAGTCCCGGATGGAACGACGAAAAAATCCGGCTAATCCCAAGAAGGATCTGAGTTCCTTCACGGTCCTGGGTACGGGAAATTCTGTTATGGCTTTTACCTTCTTCTGATTCGCTTTTATCCCATCTTTAGAGATATCAAATCCTAAAAATTCTACCTCATCCTGTAGAAATTCACATTTGTCGAGTTGAATCTTCATATTGGCGTTTTCTAACACTTTAAAAATTATCGTCATGTTCTTGAAGTGTTCTTCTTCTGTTTTACCAAATATGATTATGTCGTCGATATAAAATCGCTTCCCAATGTGGTCGCGAAGGATATCATCGAGGATGCGTTGAAATATCGAGAGGGCAATTTTAAGGCCAAATGGGAGGCGGGTAAACTCGTATTTTCCATGATTAACCGAAAACTGTTTTTTTCAATGTCCGATTCTTTTAAAGGAATCTGATGAAAGCCGCTCTTTAGATCTATTATGGTGAAAAATCTGTTTTCCCCTAAGTTTGCCAAAATATCGTTGATCTCAGGTATTGGATACCTGTCTGAGATAGTAACCTAATTTAATTTTCGGTAGTCGATCACTATTCTGTATTTCTTTTCTCCCGATGCGTCTTCTTTTTTCCAAGGGGGCGAGTAGCAGGGACAGCAGAGACGGAACGATTTCAACAACAACGTCAAGAAACACTACCTACAGTTAGTACGAATTTGGGTGACCGCATGGGAACATGATGATGGAACAAAATCTCGCTCCCCTCACAATGGAAAAAAATGGTGGAGGGAATAATAATAGTTGTTTACAGCTTTTCAGAAAATAGAGTTTGCGGCACTAGGAAATTTGTGTTGTCATTGTGTCTTCTTACAGGTTGGAGCAGTATATGAACTTTAAATTGTATTTTTGTCTTGTGCTAAATAAATTACTAAAAAATATATTACTAACAAATTTACTCTACTAAGGTGTCTGGAACCGGGTTGAGTCTTTGTTGCTAACATTCCTTTCCCATCCTCTCGATCTTGTTATATGTAAAAAGGTGTGTACGACGGCGGCCTGGCCAGGGGCGGATATCACAACTATTAGACTTATGTGGTTATCGATGTGGCGCCTTCCTTTACGGGGTGAAATATTGCTATGTTGGCTTCATGAAAAAAAAAAATAAGCTGAGTATGGATGGTACATATTTCCTTGGTAAGGGAGAGTTATGGTGTCGTATTGCAACATGGGTATAGTGGTGTGGTATTCGCATTTATAATACGGGAGACTTGCTTAATGCTTGATCGTACATCGGAATCAATCAATTAATCAATCAATAAAACAAACTTTTGAACAAAATAAATGCGCAAATTACGAAGAACTTATAAGTATTCTCAAATTTGCATCTATTCGAGGGAAGAGTCTTTCGAAATGACAGAAACTTGAGCAACTGGATCTATTTTTAATGTCACAGAATTTTACCCAAAATATAAGGACAAAAAACATACGAGTCTTTGGCATTTGTGGTTGCAAGTGAGCTGCTCTCTGGTATAATTTGGTGGGCGGGATTGTGTTCTACTTCATCTTTAAGTGCTTGGCGGTTGATATTTTGAGCATGCCTGCGCCGAGAGCTGCAATGGAAAGCACATTCAGTATTTATTATTTTATACACATAGCTCAACACCAAATCCATTTACTGTTGATCGTGCAGAAAACCTAACATACATTTTGCACAACTTAAACCGGTCGAGATCAAACGTAGAAAGTATGGATAATGAAGATGAAGTTATTCCTGCTGAATCAAATACAAATTATTATTAATGGATGAAGTTGCATAATCTTATTCGCTTGAAGAAGAGGATGACTTAGAGGAAACTATTTGGTGCTCAAAAAACGTCGATTGACAATTCGAGTTCTTGTTGACATCACGAAAGTTTTGGGCAGAAAACTCTTGGTTTTTTGCATCATGATAATGCGCCATCTCACACTGCATTGGTTGTACGTGACTATTTAGCCAAAAATTCGACCCATATTGTTGTCCGCTTGACTTCTGGCTATTCCTGTAACTCAAGAAACCGCTCCGGGGACATCGTTTTGACACTTTAACGTTCAATAGACTTTAACAACTGTTTCGAACACTGGAAAAAACGTTAGCATAAGTATGTTGTATCCGAAGGAGATTACTTTGAAGGGGATGAAATATTTTTGAAAGAATAATATGCCGTTTGTGTTTTATTTAAAAATCTTTCTACTTATTATTTGGTTAAAATTTTACTATTGTTCTTTGGTACAAATTGGAATTAAAATATTGAATAAAATGTGTGTTACCTATTTTACCCGTATTACCGATAATATTACTGATAACATTACTAAATTTAAAAATATCGGAAATTTTACAACAGTAGCGAAATAGCTTTGGTCGTTGACTCGTCCCATTTGATTACGGTGTTGGTATCAAGCTTTGTTAATGTCAAGCAGCTCAAAATATGGTCATCGAGTTCATGTTTACGGCCCAAGGATAACAAGGCACGATGATGAGTAGAAATCTTATCTATCATTCCTTTATAATCGATTGCACGTGGAGGATTTTATTGATATGTGATTGGAAGATCATTGATTTGTTCTCTTATTGTTCCATCTTACTTACGGTCTGCCTGATATTATCAATAATATATAAAATAGATTGGAACTCATTTTTAAAATCGAATCACTCGTGATCATTTCCACAAATATTGGGTTGTTAAGATCGACTGGTTGACGTGGATTAGATTTTTTTTCCTCGCGTTATTCAATCAATGATCAAATTCATGATAAATTTCCGCGGCTTCGCTGCCTGCTTGGTTATCCTCTTCGTGCAATTGACTTTGGCAGTCCATGTATTTATTTGTTATAATGGCTTTTAACTAAACCCAAATTTGTGGAAAATGTTGTTCAGACTCTCCTGGCTACTATCTTGCATTTTTAATAATTTGTTTCGAACGTTTGTCCTTTTCGCCTAGCTCATCATTGCAATGTTCCGGAAAAATAAATAACAAAAAAAATGATTAATAAAAGCTTGCTATTGAGATATAGTATCTCGTACAGCTGTATATCACTTGGAATAAAATTTCTTTATGTAAATATCGATGTCTCTAAAAGACCAATAAATACAATGACGGTATTGTACTTTAAACACAAGAAATAAGATTTCAGAATAAATAGTTAGCCTTCCAGTGGAAATCACTGGATTTTCTTGAGAACTTGCATGAGTCGATGATCTTCTTTTTTATGGCTTTCGCTCCCATATTAGTTCTGGTTTTTGAATGTACTGCCCTACGTTTGATCTGAAATGTTCAAAAGCAGCTGCTCTTACGCTCTATGTAATTGAAGCATTGAATCTCGCTGTTACAAATAAAAACTTTGTTTTTTGCACAGACAGCTTATTTGTGCTGAATTCACTGGATAATCTCTTGAGGGGCAATGATATTGCTGATGCTCTAGCAAAAGCTGAGACGGGTTTAAATTTATACGTCCCGAACCAGTTGCTTCCTTAACATTTAACTTTGTTAAGAAGGTGATCAAATACTGCGCTATCTCGAATATTACACCGATATCAAGCTTTTTACAATTTTTTTTTTTATGCACCGAAACTTATTTTTCGGCTTACATTCACACGATTTAACACGGCGTTTCTAATGCCCAAATAGTGATAATCCCAAGGTACAAGGGACAAACCAAATCAGCTTCCCAATATTCACGTTTCTAACCCTATAGTTTTAGTAGAAAATATTACCTCGCGTTGCTAATATAATCCGAACATAACAATATTTTATGCACTCGACAGGTGCCAGTTACATAAATATATATTTGTTATACAGCGATTATGTTACTTTAACTTTATTCGATAAATGAATCACAAATATTTCATTTATTATAAACATGCATTACTATTATTTTACGTGTACCTACAAGATTTTGCATTTTTTTTTTTTAAATGTTTTTTGAACAACAGTTTTACAAGCATGTTACACAAAAAAATATGCTGACTCATTTAATTGACTTAAGAAAATACCGCACATAAGTACACCAAAAGTATAAAAATGAAAATCTCGAACGAAACGATGCAATAAAATAATGTGCAAGTAACATTTATGATGGATTATAAGTTTGTATACATATGCATGTACATTCAATGTTCTTGCTTCGTGATATATTGTGTGCACCATGGAACATTAGTTTTTCACATTTATATGACCTGATTCTTGCGGTAAATTAATTTTCAGGTGTTCCTGTAAAAACAATTTTCAGCACGTAATATATTTGTATAAAGCTAACACAAGTATATGTACTCGTATTTATGAATGCATTTTTAAAATATCAAAAATGGTTAATATGGTTTCAGATGCTACATAAATTAATTAAATAATGTAATAATTATGAAACACATTTTCATTAAGTTTAAGTCTGCAGTACTAAATAATAAACCACAGGAAAAAAAAAGAAAACGGAAGCTATGCTTATTTAGATATCATAGTTAAATATTTTTAATTAGGTACATGATAATATACATTTTAAACATAATTTTTAATTAGCTTTTTATATGTAATAATTCATATATTTTCATTAATTTTCCTTTCGTTAATATAATATTGATTTTGTTTCCAGCAGCTACGATGGATGCATATTAACATACGTTCCCCGTTGTTACAAAATTTATTGGTAGAATTATTACGATTTCATTATGCTGTGCCATAAACATGTTGCTGAATCAGAATATTGTGGGTCTTATACAAATATTATTCAGCATTGTGGGTATTACGTCATTATTATTTGATTATAATTTAATTTCAGAAATATGATAACACCTTTTGATAAAAATATGAGAAAGAGACCGACATAATATGTAGTTTGTGCAAAATTTGTTAAGTTAAAATAGATTAAAAAAGTTCTTCATTCAAGAAGGCCATCATTAAAAGAAAGCCAATCAAAGAGTAGCCTCCAAAAAATGACATGTCGTCAATCACTTACCACATTCACTTACCGTTATGCGGGCTCCTATTATGTACCATTATCAAATTGTCTGTTTATTTTAAAATCTCTTCTGAATAGTTGTTAAACAGGATGGACGAAGAAGTTATTCGAAATCAAGCTTCTAAAGTACTATTAAAACTCATTGGTAATAAAAGGAAACGTTTTTCCAATTAACAAACATTTAAAAATAACAAAGTCGTTTTACTTAAGTAGCCCAGTTGAAATGTTTAAATTGCTTGCCAAACGGCATTATGAGGAGGAGTTTTTAAAAAAACGCGACTTTTCTAAAGTAACAGGCCATTTAATAGTATGGGTGCTCTTACATAAACCACAAACAATTTGCGAAGTAGATTTTACCGTTGAATTAGTAATTCAAATGAATGTTATCAAAAAATTTGCGAAATGATTTTTTCCCTCTTTAGACCAATTATGCATAATATATCTACCCAAAAAATTAGAAATATTAATCCCCGTCGTACTTTACCACAAGAGTTACACACAAATGAGTGTTTTCTTGAGTTTTTTGATTTAGCGAATATAATTCGCTAAATCAGTACGTTCGTACTTGACACTATCAGTGTTAAGTAGGCATTGTATTTTTATAGTTTAGTCGTCAATACCTGATGAGTAGACGAACTTTTTCAGTACGAAACCAATTACCAACACAATGAGCTCAAGGAAAGTTTTCATTTTTTGTACAGGTTATACACTTTGTATAACTCTTGGTGTAAAGTGCGGAGGGATTGATATTTCTACTTTTTTTGAGTAGATATATTATGAGTTTGGCCTCCTGATTATTCAATCGAAAATCTTGTGAATGCGATTTCCACTAATATCTTTGTGTCTATAAAAAGCCAAAAAAAATCATATGATAAACAGACATACTTCCATTAAACTTCTCCAAAAATTTGCGATAAACTGAAATTAAGGAAAGGAGACCACATTAGTTGTTAAGGAAATGTTTGGAAACATAAAATAACAAAATAATTTAAGACGGGACCTCAGATGAGGTTCAATAGGCATTGTGGCATCCCCTATGTTGTTAGAACAAAATCTTGAATTGTCGTTTTCCAATTTCTATGCTGGAAGCTGATATATATCCGTTTTAAATTTACAAGTATGGTGAGCTCGAGTTTGTTAGAGCTTTATATTGTTACAGCTGGCACAATACAACAAAATGTATGTATGTGATTCCAAAATTTCGTGCGGAATTAATTTTGAATGTTTAGGTGGTGTTTCGGCCGGTCAGCATGCTCGCCCTTTAATTCGACCTACGTGAGTTTCGTTGTGGTTTCATTTGAATATTTAGTAGGATCTCTTGAAACGGTTTTATCCGTTAGCAATAGTTTTGTTCTAAAATTTGATGTACGAGAACTAATAAATAATTAGATAATGTTTAACACTTTGAAAGCGCATTATTTTTCAATCCTGTCAATTAACCTTACAAACTCGCCGAATACGGTATATGCATTTTCCTTTTTTTGTGAAGGGCAAACGAAATAAAAAAAGGCAAATGTTTCACTTTTATGGTACATACTTTATTCTTTATTGTTATAAGAGTTAAAGTAGTAAATGATTTCCCCGAGAATTCGGCCGCAGCCTAAAGGCTGTTAAGGTTGTTTGCTACGTTAAACGCACGGATATATTTTGGCTTTGGAATCAAAAATGAGATTCCTCGATCAGGCATATTCAGGCATATTTTAGTTTTGAAAGATTTGTAAGAATTTATCTTCGGCAATAATTTATTATAGAATAACTTTCTCGAAAATCTTTAATAAATAAAATACAAATCTCAAAACTATAATCGAATGATTAAATACACTGGATTAATACAAAAATCTTAATTTCAATTATTCTCGAATAATCTCAAAACCATTAACAAGGAGTAACACCATGCCTATATACTTAGTATGTATAGCTCATTGCCAAATTCGATGTCAAAAAACTCAATTAGACTAAAATAAACTTGAATAATTTAAGAATTGAATTTTAGAATGTCCCAGAGATGAAAATACCGAATAATCTTAAAATTGCAGAAATAAAACTACCAAATCCAAAAATCAATACGGCCAGCTCTAAAGTAGGTGCCCATGAAATATGAATGGATTACAATAATAAGTTCAATTTACAGCCTGCTTTGAAAGTAAATTGCATAGGTAAAATGCTGTTTCTGTTCCAGTTGAGTGAGCCAATTTTTTATCTTACAAAAATGAGACGCCATTTTTGACCTATGTGAAGTTAGCCCAGAATTTCATCTAAGAAAAAAAAAAATATCATCAGAAAACACTAAAATTTCAACCTTAACCCTGCCCAACGTTATTTCATATGATGTTATTTTCGCTAGTCCAGAAAATAATTTTTATTTGATTTTATAACATGTTTTATTACAAAAAAATCGCAAAAATTAAAATCCTATTATAGGGGAATTTATAGAAGAAAATAGGATGTTTCTTTTCCTGAAGCCATTAGTAAGCCATTCGATTTGGCATTGCATTATCCAACCCCATTATTCATATCAAAATAATTGGCACATTGAGATTGGTGCTAGAATTAATTAAGTTTGTTGGTACTACCAAAGTTTCATGGAATTGGACGGAATTTGGCCCCTCGATGAACAGGATGTTTGTTTTCCGGAATTTATCGATATACCATTTGGTTTGGTATTACGTTATCTAACTCCGAAATAATGCCAAAACGAATGGCAAAGTAACATTTCGTTCACCTCAGAACCAAAACGGTTCCGTTTGTACGAAATTCCGATACTAACCTAATTTAAATAATTATAGCGCCAATCTCAACATGCAAATTATTTTGATATAAATAATGGTGTTAGATAATGCAATGCCAAATTGGCTTACCGATGGCTTCAGGAAAAGAAACATTCCGGTCAAATTCCTGTACCATTCTTACCTTAAGGTCCTTCTTTTAAAGTAAGTATTTTCTTCTATAAATTCCGCTATAATATACGATTTTAATTTTTGCGATTTTCTGTAATAAAACATGTTATAAAATCAAAGAAAAATTATTTTCTAGGCTAGCGTAAATTACGAGTATATCATATGAAATAATGTTGGGCTGGGATAGCGTTGAAATTTTAGTGTTGCCTAGTGATATTTTTTTTTTCTGGGATGAAAGTTAGGGCTAACTGTACGACTTAATTATTAGCATCGGATGCAACCGCTCCATTTGTTTTGCATGAACTAATATGCACACGTTGCTTATTTTCGAGACGAACTGGCAATGAGTGTCTTAATATTCGGTAAGAATTTTTGTTTTTTCCAACAGGTAATATGTGGATGAGTAGACAAGTTTCCTTAATTCGGTCGAAAATCATCCATAAGGGTAAAAATTCAAATTTTAGGCATTTATTTCGTTCATTGATTGATTGAGATGTACGGCTAAACCTATAACCTGTACAACCGTTTTACATATAATAATACCGAGAAATAAGAAAGGAATGTTAGTATTATAGACTCAACCCGATTTCATCCACCTATATTCAGTCGATGGTTAATAAATTATTATTATTTATTTTTTTTAATGACATGCTGTTAGTCACAAGACAAGAAAATCTTCTAATCAGCGCATTCCCCATAGTGTCATAAGTTTTCTGAAAAGCTGTAAGGAATGTTTTTTTTTTGTCTCCACTATTTTTTCCATCGGCGGTTGTGAAAGTGAAGCGAAATTTCGTTCCATCATCATGTTCCGACGCTTTCACGAAAATTTTTACAAACTGTATAGCAAGTAGCTTGACGTTATCGTTGAAGTGGTTGCGTTTGTGCTGTTTCGTCTATTTGCACCCCAAATTTTAGGCATTTAGCTCGTGTTACAATATTATGTTTGAGGAGTCTCCCCTGATAATTTCGTTATTTTTTGTTTATTTTATATCGTTCCCATTAGTCAAGTTACTTCAATTCAAGTTTCAAGTAAACTGCCTTGGCTTGAACTGTTGACTTGACTTTAAGTTTCTAGTAAAGTAGAGGACCTTTCAACTTTTGTATTCAAGTTGAGCCGCGTGAGATTAGCAACAGTATAAAATATAGTAGCGTAGAAAGTACTTTATCAAAATAGTAAAGCTAAAATTTTTGACATCTACAAAAATGAAGTGGAGTGGTTCAGATTTTTTAAAATTCACCAATCCTATGAAGTTTTGTGGAACATCGATTTAAATTTAAATTTTCCAACTCACGCCACAACATTTTGAGCACTACTTGATTATATTTACTTGAATTCACGTACTTGAAATCCAGTACATAAGACGTAGCATTTTGAATTTTCTCCAAAGCTGTTTGTATTTCATATCAGTTTGTAGGGCATTTAAGTTGATGTAATCTGGAGCAGGTAATTTTCATTAATTTCATTTTGTACCAATATTTGTACTTGAAAACAGAATAATTCGTATAACAACTTTTCTGGGAGTTCGATGTTAATTTTTGGGATTTATTTCAAGAATTTTCAATTGGTACCATATTAATTTGGGTGAATTTTGGATGACGATTTCAAGTTTCTCAACAAAATCACGAAGGTCGTGCAACATTAAAATATGATAATGGAAAACAGAGAATTTAAATTCAACGAATCTTCCAAAAAAAAAAAAAAAGGAAAGAGAAACTTTCCTTAATTTTTTAGACAATCGACTACCAAGATTATGCTAAACCTCCTAAATTATATAATCGACTTCTATAACTTGTAGAATTTTAAAAAAAGAAAAATTTATTCGGAACCATAAGCTCCAGTACAATTTTGACTAAAAATAACAAAAAAATACAATTTTCTCTAAAAGTTAAATTATTAAAAGCACAAATAAATTATTCAACTGAAATAATTTTTTTTCAATGATTGTCTGATTTCCACTTTCGTCATGTTAAAGTCGCAAAATAAGCAAAGTTCGTTATAAAGTTTCGACATAGAATTTAAAAGCTCGTCGCTTCCATAATTCGTTCGGTGAAAATCAATTTTCAAGAGTATGCGAGTACGCAGGTTTTTAATAGAAGCATACAATTTTAGATTCATTAACTAGTACGCACTCAAAATATTATCGTTAAGTAAATTGGAAATAAAAATAGCTCCAGCATGCTGACGACAAATTTCAAGTGGCTCAATTTTCAAAGATTTACATCTATCTACATATGAAGGTAGATTTATATGCATAAAAAATGAGAAAAGATTTTTGTATTGATTCAATTCTGCTTATGTGATCGTTATAACGACCATACGCATGATGCATATTCGAGCTGTGAGCGTACAAGAGATTGATACATGCAAACAAAAACTCTAGGATTATTAAACTCTTACATACTATGTTTTAAAAATTCCAACATAGAATTGGCTTTGGCACAAATCATGTCAAAATGACGATTAAATGATAATGTAGAAGTGAATATAATTCCAAGATCCCTTATTTCGTTAACACGATTTAAAGTGTTATTTGCAATGTTGTAATTATAAATAAGATGCGAAGATGAACGTGTAAACGTCACCTTTTTGCACTTAGCTACATTGAAATGTAACAAATTATTCTTACACCAAAAGCTTACCCCGTCTATATCCATTTGTAATTTAACTGCAACAGATAGAAGAAAATATTTTTAGGAGAATAGGAGAAAATATTTTTAGGTCGTGAGCATATATTAGACATCGGGAAAATTTTATGCATTTTGTGATATCATTTACAAATAATATGAAAATAAGTGGACCAAGATATGAGCCCTGAGGTACTCCAGAATAAACAAAAATTGGTTTAGAAAAACTATTGTTAATACATAGGCCATTAGGCCACAAGTGCGACTCAAGCCATTTGATTAAATTATCATTAATTCCGAAGTATTTTAATTTTTGCAAAACAATAAAGTAATTGATTGAGTCAAACGCCTTACTGAAGTCGGTGTAAATGACATCCAGTTGAGCATTACTCTCAATCACCTCCGTGGCACGTTTCGTAAACTCCACTAAATTTGACACAGTAGAACGCGCCCGGAAAAAACCATGTTGCTCAACTACAATAAACGACTTTAGTCCAAAAACATATAATCACATACAATTGACTCAAACAATTTAGGCATGGCTGACAATAACGAAATACCCCTGTAGCTAGAAACATCACTCATATTACCAGATTTAAATATCGGTACAATATGAGACGATTTCCAGGCAACCGGAAAAACACCTTTTAAAAGTGAATCATTAAATAAAATTGACAAAGGCAGAGCCATTTCATTACTAACATTTTTAAGAAATTATGAAGGAATACTATCTGGGCCACATCCATCCTTAAACAAATGGAGGGATTTAACGATATCCTCTGGAGATATGTGAGGTGTGTACAAACAAGAGTTGGTACAACTACCTTCTGCACTAACATATTTGTCATTATCACGGATTATTACGGAGAAAAAACTCTGTCTAGTTGTGTAAGCCACGTCAAAATGGGTTTTCTAGTTTTAAGGAGCATGCCGTACAAACAACCTGACTCTAGCTGAAATACTCGCATTACTCGGCTATAAGAATCATTTTTTTTTTAAATCTTTTAAACGAACCTTATCTTTATACAAAGAAACATGCTTGAATCATGTTAGCTCATACAGAAAAATTAAAATTTAATAAAATTTCAATTAACTAAAGATTTTAATTCTTTACCGCCAAATTAGGCAGCACTTGTTTCATTAGATAAAAAATTAAATGGGCATAAATTATTATCGAAAATGCAAAACGGTTTCTCAGATAGTTTGGCCTTGAATTTAGATTCATTTGTTGGAATAAACAATTTTCTCAACCAGTCGACGTGCTATCTATAACTTTTCCATCAAGTTAAAGGGTTAGTTTATATAAACAGATTTCCAGTAATTAAAGCGATTTTGGAAAATATTGTTTGAAGTTGCTGGGCTGTATACGCTTGATACCAAAATGAATTATCGGTGTTCTATACAGGATTGGTGACCAATTAACTAAGAGTTTGAATAAGCAATCAATCTATAGATTTTTTTTGTCTTGTTAAGTTGCAATTTTTTAAAAACGTAATTACCGCTTTTCGAAAGCTGAATCAATTCAAATTATGCTATATATTTCGATGATTATCATCAATTTATTGAAAACACTTTGGGCTAGGGAGCTTTTATAGGTGTTACCTAAATTATTAGTTTTAAACACAATAAGAATTTACTATTAAAGTCTCGAAATTTCCGAAACAATCTTTAACAAATTTAAATAATCTGCAACACGAGCATTACGAAAAATTCCAAATATTCTTGAATGATCTCATGCTAAACTTGTATAATATCGATGTCCTGAAACAACTAGCATAATGTCAAGAAAATTCTCAAAAAATTAATTAATCCTAAAATAATTATATCAATTAGCTCAAAAACCTGTACTAAGCTCGTAATATAACGCAGCTCAATGCCAATCAAAATTCTATTAAACATACTTTTGTAAATAACCTCAATAATCTTAGAATTGCAGAGTGATGTAAAACCTCGAATAATCTGAATAATCTCAACAGGATGTAACTCATAATTTTTAATAATCTCAAAAATCTCAAATACTAACAATGATCTCGAGTAATTCCATACCAAGCAAGCTGAAGCCACTTAACCCTCAAATTTTAGACTACCTTGATTAAAAATATATATTAAATAATCAAGAAGATTTGAGGGTTACTTCCCGATACTACAACGCTCTTCGCAATACCACCTAAAATTTAAATAACTTCAAGAATCTCAAATAGACTCGAATATTTTCCCCTCATATTTTCAAAAATCTCTAATAATCAAGAAATCACTGAAAATCTCAAAAAATCTTCTCGTTAACATCGTATTATTATTCTCGAGAAATCTAAAATATTTTCTATTCATACCCGATGGTTTCGTTCAAAAGGAAGCTTTATAGAAAAATTATAAAATCACCAAATCCGAAAATGAGATAATTAACCTGGTAGTATGTGCAATTGAGATGTAGATGGATTACAATAATAATGAAGGTAATACCGGCAATGCCAAGCGTGAAAACGGCCCTTTTCTGGTATGGCCACTTATTTTCGTCCGATGACGAATACAAATTCCTTTTAGCGAATTCTTTTTGTGTTGAATTTGTTTAGCAAAAAAATTTCAATTAAAATCCAAATACACCGTAACAAAATAACTCATGAAACTAGAAGCAATTTTAAGACTGACGTAACTCGTTTATTTGAATTCGAGCAAGTAAAATAAACAGTTTCTCTATTCTCAATGGCTTGGCCAGCCGCAACTGCAACTTCAAATTGATTTGGAAAATGAAACGTTAACCTTATTTTGACTTCATTTTCTTCGTGAATTCTCTGCGGTAACTTAAATTCTTGCATATAAGCTTTATGTTCGGCAACAATAAAACAAATAAAATATGAAAACTGCAGAATACTATACAGTAAAAAAAACAGTTACCTTGGTTCTTTAAAAAATAAACCACAAGCTTTTGATAAAGTGTAGCATAGAACCTTCTGTGCCAAAACCCAGTCCAGTACCGAAAGTCTCATCAAGATCGATCCACAATTTTGAAGAATGTCCAGTACAAACAGGCAGACGTCGCGTTTAAAAATAAAGCGAATTAATCTTACAATCAATAAATAAGATGAAATCTAAAAGTTGGCTTTATGGCACTGAGATACGAGCTACAAAGGTCTAACACATGTTAGTCCAGTATATATTCTTAAGAATTTTTTAAAATTCCATTAAGCAATGTTTCAATACGGCACATAACGATGATTTTTTAAATTACCATCAATCGGTAAACAAGCTAAATGTAAGCGATTGCCGTGCTAATTGAAACAACTTGAATATGACGGTTAGCTCATGTATAAAGATTTCTGGGTTCAAACGAATTTAAATATTCAGTTGGAAATTCGTTCAACATATTATTGTTTGAAGAAGTTATTAGAACAGTTATTGGCTGCATTCTTTAACGAAACGAAAGTTTTTGTCACCGGTAACAACTGCAGCCTAATTGCGGCTTGAACATTGAAACGACCGCAATGGCTGTCTAAACAAAATGTGGATGCGACTCTATAATGATTGAAAAACAAAAATTTTAAAAAATACAGAAAACACGATAAAAAAAACCAAAAATAAAGTTGCTTTAGTTTTTTAGAAAACTTCACCCAGCTTGCAAAAAATTAAGCAAAAACTCCTAAACTATACACAACCAATATTTTATAAATTTTAACTTAAAATCTTCCAGAAATCCATTAATGTCACTCCCAAGTTTACACCGTACAAAGTGCTAGGCGTGGCACTTCATATGTTTAAAGTATTTGCGTTTCACAAATTAAGAATAGAAATCTACTCAAAGGTATGCGTTGGTCCTCTGTTCGGTACTTCCCGCTCAAAAATCATTTGAAGTTGAGCCGCTATATACGAAAATATTAATTGCGACCTTGGTGTAAAGGACAACAAATGATTCTCCCTGTTTATTTCTCAAGTAGTCCCAGAGGTATGTATTTTAGAAGAAGTACCCGACCTGACGTAACGATGGTACTTGTTGTTTGAAAAAATTACTGTGCTCGCAAGTATCGACCTTATAAAACTTAAGTTTGAAGTTTGAAGACGCTGGGGAGCCTGCTCCTTTGTTTAAAACAATAAAATATTGGGTGGCATAGTTCGTAATAGCTTTCAAGGCGAACATCGCAATGGTCGACCAAATGTATGACCACGCCAGAAATGGTGAAGAAAATCCAGAAAATGGTATGTTATGATTGTTGAAGGAAAGTGCTCGAGCATATTGTCTGAAACTTCAGGCGTGAGAATAATCATGGAAGAAATGAGTCCTTCACTTCATACCAGGGACGAAGGCACCGTCTAAACAATGGACAAAAGATAGATCCATGATCCATCCAGGCTAAGATAAATCCATATGCTGGCAAAGTCATGACGGTTGTTTTTTCGGATGCGCGTAAAAACAATAAACGGCTAGTATTATGCGAACTTATTGCAGCGTTTGTGTGTTTAGGGCACTCTGATTGTTTATGGTTGTTTTGAGGAGCTCAATGGTTCTCACTATAAGCACTATTTAAATTTTTTTTTACCCATTACCCCAGGTGGGGTACTTGTGGGACTACCCTCTTATAAGAGGATTCAAATGGGAAAGTTCGTGCTTTCGATAAGACCCTAAACTAGAAATATTTATTTCGGTGAGATGTGCTTTTCAGAGTGGTCATGCTATTTTCTCCAATTAACAACCGATACCGAACCATAGAGCTGAAATTGCATTCCGATCCTCTAAGCTATATCTTATCCGTATTATTGAAGACTTTCACAAAAAATCCATTGGTATGTTATAAAGTTCCTTAAACACTCTTCATCAACAATATTGTTAAGCCGTGATCTCCTGCAAGTATTAAAACTAGTATTTACCAGTTTTTTGATCATAGTCAATTTGACGACCCCCATTACAAAATTCAACGTTTTAACTGTTAACTGCTAGGCCGTACTTTTTTTTACGATTTAAGGCGATGTTTTATCCATTGGAGTAAAGCACGTAGTACGTTCAATTTCGAAGTAAAAGCGCAAAGGTAATTTTTGAAACGTGAGGAGAACATGTAGTGGTAGCAACTCGACAATCAGCGCTGGCAGTGGTTCGATCAGGTACGAGGGAAGACATAAAAATTGTATTCCAATTTGACGTAAATTTTTAAATTTTTATTTAAATATAAAAATTATTTGTTAAGTATCTAAATTTGTTTACCAATCTTACCAATGTACAACGGTTAGATTTAATAATGGAAAATATTGTGTTGTAAGTGACCTCCTTCTGCTGTACCGCAACCTAATCAATTAATACAATAATATTATTCTTTAGGTCATCAAAAGGTACATTGGTTTTGAAATAGCCCGTACGGCAAAATTTAGAGGTCAAAAAATCTAGATCGCAAGATCTAGGTAGCCAATTAATATTCCCTCTTCTAAAAATTATTCGATTAGAAAAGCGTTCGCTCAAACGATCAATTGTTTCTGTTGTTGTATGACATGTGGCACCGTCCTGATGAAACTACATATTCTGGATATCCATACCTTGTCAAACAAAAATTTTTAATCATATTTCGATATCCAGGTTCATTTACAGTAACCGCAATCCTAGCTTTGTTTACAAGAAAATACTGTGCGATTATTCCACCTGGCCAAAACTTCACCAGGCAATCACTTTCTGTGGATTAATTGGTATTTCCAATATATCTCATGAATTTTATGCACCCCAGCCAAATTCGACAATTGTTTCAGATTCACCTAGTTCTTAATTTGCTTTGTCGTTAAGGATGACTTTGGTAAAAAACTTCCCTTATCCAATTTTTAATTTTTTTTTTTATGGCCCAATAACGAATTGACGACGTAATCCAAAGTATGAAGGCTCTATTTTTTGAGTTATCTGAATCTTGTAAGCTTTCAAATGAAGTCCTTTGTACAAAATTCTGAATAAAGTGGTTGGCAGAATGTGTAATTGATGCGAATGATGGCGAAGTCATGTTCTTGGCCTATAAATATCACTTACATCCAGTGGCGTAATTATGTACCCGCAGCAGCCGCAGCCGCGGGGGACCTACTATTAGTTCAAATTTAAGATAGAAGAGAGAAATTAAGAGAATTTAAGATTAAGCTTAAAGTGCAAATTTGCAGAACGGTACATTGCTAGGAAAATGTGAATAGGCGATGGTCTAATTTTTAGAAAAAAAAAAAACAAATCATTCCTGTTCCTATTAAATATTTTCTTAAGACATTCTCAACCATTTCCTATCGGTTCTGACCCCAGAGAAATAAAAATTCCTTTAGGTTTCGATCGATATTTAGATTTAAAAGAAAATTAGCTAATCTCGCAAGTTTACCGCTTTTGCATTCAAAAATTAACTTTTACAAATCAAATTGAATTTTTAGCCAAACAAACTCAACCTATCAGAAATCCAGTTTGGATTAGAAAAGGTTGAATTTGATTTACCAACAGATCAAATTTATTTTGCAAAAGGTTAAATTTGATTTAAAAGAGAGAGCTTATAGTAATCTGCTGGTGTTAGGCAACTTGCGATGTATCATTGTGATATTCAAAAAAATCAAGAAGAAACTAGAAAAATAAATAACCGCGACTGAAAATAAATCCTTAAGTAAACGGTAAATAAAAATGAAATTTAGAGGATAATTTTGAAAAACTATTTTAAATACAAGGAAAATGCAAATGCCCATAAATTAATTTTGCAACTAGTGATGGTGTTTTTTTGGGGGTGGCTTTTAGTGGGATTCTCCTGATTTTCGAAATTCTCGCTTCCTGATTTCATATCCGCTTGTCTCACGTTTCATCTTTTAATCAAATTTAAAATTTTCTCGAGATTTTTGAAGTTTATCATGAAAATGAGATGCCTGATGTTTGATATTTAATTGGTGATTCGGTGTTAAGAAACAGTCAGGTTATTCGAGATTATTCGAGTATGTTTGAGATTGTAGTATATTAAAAAAAAATTGTTCGATAATTAAAAAAATACCCAATAAGATTCGAGGGTTCTTTATGAAATTGTTCAAGATTATTCGATATCCACATATTATCGGATAACGTTCTGTTTCATCTACTTTTGAATGATGGCCCGAATATGTCCAGAAAATTAAATCTGAGTAAACCAATCTTACACATGGACGCTCGAAAATGGAAACACATTTTCGATTAAGGATATTGACATTCATAACAAATATTATGAATTTTTTCCAAAAAATACCCTTTGTAATATCAAATTTCCGAGTAAAATGATTGTAGTTAGAAATCTTCGATAAGTGAAAGCTCTTAAAACTAAAAGTTAAAACGAAAGACATATATTATGGAAAGGCACAAAAAATACCGAGAAAGTATAAATAAATTATACTCAAAATTAATCCTAAATTACCACCTTCCTTTGTAATATCAAATATGTAAGATTTGATTTTAAAAGCTCTTAAAACTAAAAGCTCTCAATAATTTATATTCGGCAGAAATATTCCACCCAAGTTCTGTCAAAAGCTTCGATAAGTGAAAGCTCTTAAAACTAAAGTATGGATTATTTGTCAAGCTTAAAGCTTATTGAAAACAAATGTATTCTAAATTTATTCTAAAATCCCACCTTCCTTTAAAGTATCAAATTTCAGAATAAAAAGTAAATGATTTGGGCTAAAAAGCTTCGATACGTGAAAGCTCCTAAAACTTAAAGTTTGACATTTTTTGCAAATAGATAATTTAGGTTCATAAAACCTTTTAATGAAAATCTCAAATAATGAAAAGGATCACAAACGTTAATTTCAAACCCAAAAAGTATAAATTAATTATTATTAATCTTTAAGCTCATTGGAAACAAACATTCTAAATTTATCCTAAAATTCCGTTACGTAAGATAACGGAATTTTGAAATAAATTCTTTAAATAGTTTTGATCAGTGGAAGCTCTTGAAACTTTTTGCAAATACTTATTTTTTGCACATAAAACATTGTAATTAAAACTTAAAATTATTAAAAGACTCAGAAATGTTAAGTTTAAACCCTAATACATAGTATAAATTAATTATCAAGCTTAAAGCTCATTGAACACAAATGTTTTAAATTTATCCAAAAATACCAACTTCTGTTGTAATATCAAATTTTAGAAAGCTTTTAATGATTGATGATTAACTTTGAGAAGAAATATTCTTCTGAGTAAAAGGTTTGGGTAAAAAAGCTTTGATAATTAAAAGCTTATAAAATTAAAAGTTTTTGATTTTTTGCAAATACATAAAACTTTTTATCAAAAACCTAAAAGTATGAAAAAGGCTCAACGTTAAAATTAACCTAAAACCAAACTTGTTTAAATTAATTATCAAACTTAAAACTAAATGACGATTTTTGCAAATTATACAAATTTTTAACAAAACTTACGGATAATTCGCTATTTGAAAACTTTCAAGAATATCCAAGATATTTTGAAAATTCGAAATTCTTGATATTTTTCAAATTATATTCGAAATTTGTGATGCTTTATCGATATATTTAGAAATCGTGATAGCATTGAGTTGCAAGATGTTTCGTGTCATCTACTCTTGAAATCAGATACTTTGAATTAATACGAGAATAGATTATAGGAAGAAATAAGTTTAATAATTTACACGTTGTTTATGAAAATTGTTTAAATTCGGAAGGAACTACCACCCTCAAATCTTTACTAAACAAATTATTTATTATTGGTATGAATAAAAACAATTTTTTGACAAACTGATAAAATTCCAGACAACTTTTCAACTTAAACCTTAAGTAGTCAACCGTCCTAATATCTCAATAAATAAATGTGTGTAAACTATTTCATAACTTCATAACTTACAAACATTGTTTTACTTATATAAAACTAAGAAAATAAATAAAATACTTTGTAATTAAATGAAATAGCAACACAACAACAAAAACAATAAAAATAAAAACTTTGTCCTCTGTTAATTTACTTTGTCTTAGCTTGTGAAAAAAAAAATACCAACAACAATAAGGCGACAGTAATAATAATAAAAGAAAAAAGCTTTACAACAAAAAGAACCGCAACAACAAAATTGTTTTGTATTTTGTCTCTCACATTTTTTTTCAACTTTGTAATTAAAATTAAATGAAACTTTAGCGAAATAAAAATTTCGCAAACTTGTGCTTTTTTAATTAATTTTAATTTAATTGAAAAATTGAAAATGTTAAAAGCATTTTTCTATGTTCTCGATCAATATATACAAGCATAGGTATTTATCGTCGAGGCTCGAATGTTTCATACAAGAAGTGTAATAAAGATTATTAATGTTTAAAGCTTTTATAATAAATATTTAGTTGTTTTTTGCATTTCGTATGAAAGAGCTTTAATATTCTATAAATCTTGATTATAAGTAATATCCTTATTTGTGTTGTGATTCATCGTGGCTTGATAACAAAAACAAACAAATTTCTTGTCTGGGAACGTAAAAAAAGTTTTTTCACACGCGTGTGTGTGCTTTTCATATTTCGAAAGAAATATTATAAAGATCGATGGTTATTTTCGTACTAGTGTATAATAGAGCTACCTATATACACATATACATTTTCGTATAAGAAAACAAAAGTATAAAATAAACTTTTACTTCAACTTAATGAAAGTTTTGACTTTTATCTAAAAATTAAAATTATTTTCGTATTCTCATTTCGCTTGGATCATTCATTTTCATTTTTTGTTCGCTTTTTGTTTTGTGTTTGTGTGTTTTGGAGGGTAAATCTAGGCAAACAACATACTTGTAAATATAGAAAAACAAAAAAAAATGTCTGCTCTTTTTTGTTGTTGTTGTTGTTTCTTTGGTAGGTAGGAAAAATACAAAAAAAAAATTAAAAGTTAGTGTAACATTCTGGAGTTTGGAGAAAATTGAAATATGCGATGTCAACATTTGTAAGGTACACGTAAAATACGTGAGTATTATGTAATATAAATTTATGAGCTTTCTGCTTTACTGTTGAATAGTTATGACTAATTTTGATGTTGTTTTGATTTATTTATTTATTATAATGCTGTGTAATTTGTTTTTTTTTTTTTTTTGGTTTTTGGTGTGGACCTAATTTATCGCCGACTTCTTGTCAAAATATATATTAGGCACTAGAATAACTTTGAATAAATAAATTATTTTACGTCTCTGTACAGTATTTTTAAAAGATTATTCATCAACGGAATTCAGTTCAGATTATGCAAATCATAAAAGCCAAAATTATAGCTTAAAAATGTGAATTCACTTTTTGATGTGTCATTCGGGTACCCAGGAGATACACTAAGAACCTTCTTAGTGCCCTAATATCGAGAAACGTTTCGTTTGTAAGTGTAGGAAAACACTTCCGATGCATCTTTCTGTGCTCAGTATGTTCTCTGTTTGTTACTCTACTTCAATCTAACAAGTATACGTTCGAAACTTAAAATTAGAACACTTTTAGAAAAAACTTTACACTTCTATATAATAGTTCTGAGTTTATTACTTAATTTGTTCTACCTTTTCATTTATATTAAATGTATAAGTGAAAAACTAATTTACAAAGAGACATTCAATTGAGTAATTTAATAAAGTTTCACAATAAATTTTACGATGAATGTAGAGCTATTTAAGCCAAAATATAAGAACAATTATGAATCATGAGAGATTATTGTTGTGTAATAATAAAACATCAAATGTTGAAGACATTTAGAAGTTAAAGCATTACTAAACAAAGTTATCGCATTTGAACGAACGTAGAATAATGATTATGTGAATGTCTATTTAGTTTTACAAATTCTGGCCCAACTGCAGCAACCTATCATAGAGACAGTGGGCTAATAAATTACACTATGTCATTTACACAGTTTTTTACACGTAAAAACGTATAATTTATAAAATGTAATGTTCTAACATTTAATATTTTATTAACGCCATCTTTTATCAATTTTTTTTACTATACTAGGTGGTGGCGGCCGATTTAAATGTTCACGTATGCCATAACCCAAATTCTTTTAATTTACAATTTTAACTCATATCTTGTTTGCGTGGTCGTAGGTGCATTGTCGTGTATTTGTAAAAACGATCCTACAATAGTTGTTGATGTGTGGTGTTATTAATCGACCATAGCACATAAATAATTTACTAGTTGGGTAAAATTTACAACTTATAGAATTAACATTCCATATCCTCCCGAGAATATGTAGATCTCGGTTTTGCTAGAGACCTGTGCTTATATAATCATACCTAAGACAGCTAAGGTAATACTCTACATTTGTAAAGTACTGTAGATGTAATATTGTTACGTTTTTGCCTTTTCAATCAATGGTCGTATCACTGGATTGTGAATAAAACAAAATCAATTTAATTTATCACCAACGAATTTTTTTTATATAACGCAAGAATTATTACAACACAGTTTATTAATAAAAATTCACAAAATCACTTTACATAAATTATTCTCAAATTTTACTGTACACTAATAATTTTAATTTCCACTAAAACACTTTTTAAATCACTTTTTAATTCCTTTTTAATCTTCACAATATCGCTTACCAAATACTACTAATCCAATTCGACTACGTTCGCCATTTTATATACACAAACCAAACTTCTAGAAAGCTCATGACTTTTCCAGTTAGAATAGCGCAAAAACATTTAGAACAATTGTATCATGGAAAATTCCATTTTAGTACAGTTAAACATTGAGCTATTAATTTAACTTAGTCTATTACACACTAGGTGTCACCGATACAATATAGTAAATTTTTGATATTGTGACGGTGACACCTAGTGTGTAATAGAAGAAGTTAAATTAATAGCTCAATGTTTAACTGTACTAAACTGGAATTTTCCATGATAAAATTGTTCTACACTATTCTAACTGGAAAAGTCATGAACTTTCGAGAGGTTTGGTTTGTGTATATAAAATGCCGAACGAAGTCGAATTACATTAGTAGTATTTGGTAAGCGATAGTGTAAAGATTAAAAAAGGAATTAAAAAGTGTTTTTGTGGAAATAAAAATTATAAGTGATCAGTAAAATTTGAGAATAATTTATATAAAGTGATTTTGTGAATTTTTATTAATAAACTGTGTTGTAATAATTCTTGTGTTAACTAAATAAATTAGTTGGTGATAAATTAAATTGATTTTGTATTATTCACAATCCAGTTATACGAACCTTAATTGACAGGGCAAAAACGTAGCAATTTATTTTAGGATTTTTCTTATCGTGGTTTTAAGCTTATTTTACATTTACTAGGTTTGTAATAGAAATTGTTTGAGATTTTAATATGAGGTTATTTGAGGTTTTCTATATTACTAAAATTTAGCTGGGAGTTGGATTAATATATTAATTTCATTCTATCATTCGCTTTCAAAGAGGTAACAAATCTGTGTACAAACAGTCGAATATTAAAATTATAAAAGGAGATTTAATGTAGATATAAAAGTATTAAGTGGAATTTAGATTTTGCCGATAAATCCGCTTTGAGATTGGTAATACATTACTTGTGCTAAAACTTTTAATTCTTCGTTACGTAACATTGATTGAAAATAATATTTAGTATCTCGATTGTGGAATTGTATATTCTTAATTGGAATATTTGTTTTGAACTTTTTGATTTAAAAACAGTGTATAGTGTTAATAGATCAGAATTTTAATTTCAAGCGAGTAGCATTTTCTACAGTAGTTGTAAAGTATGCTGTGACAAAGTCATACGTAATAATGAAACGGCTAAAATTCTCTGTTCTCAGTGTAACTGTTTTTACCACAACTGTTTTATTCCTTTATCACCTGATGTTGTAAGCAACTACGTACAATCCGATAAATTCATTTGGAAGTGTGTGGACTGGACTGTGTTCGAAATAGTGTTATTCCGATAACCGGTAAATCAAACCTGAATTCAACGCGGTTATCAAAGAAATCCGATCTTGATACATTGAAAAAATAAGCATAACGATTTCATTCAAGAGCAAACCGATAAGCTTGTTGATCTCATTAACTAAGAACACAAAGTAAATGAAAATGAACAACTAATAAAGATTATTCAACCTGATGTCTCTAAATTAAACTTAACTAATGAATCATTACTAAGGTTGAGGTTATATTAATCGTTCGGAGCAATTGGAACGATATTGTTATCCAAACAACCTGCAAATATGTACATCGAACGATATCTATGTTTAATATTACAGGCCTATAACGGTTGAATTTGCCATGAAATTTAAGAGAGACTATGTCCTGCGGTGCTTTAAACTAAAAAAAAAATTTCTTGCTAAGGATGTCGGTTTTTCTGAGGGATCCAGAATTTTCCTTGTGGAGCAACTATCCCCTTCTAAAAAAAATTAATATATGATGCTAAGAAATTGTCACAAAACAATGAAGGGGAATTTAATTATAAATATGTTTGAACGCACACGGCAATATACTATATAGGTACAGCAAAATGTCTGAGTCAGACCTAGCAAATATTCTATCAACTCATGCATATTTACTCCTTTTAAAACATTAGCAACTTATCATTTTCTTTTCTCAAAAATGGGAAAACGGTTATTATCTGTGTAGTGTACTTCAATATTGGTATTACGTTTAATGATTACAAAATATTTTTTGATCACTTAGCACAATTGGTTAATATGTCTAATGCTAATATCAAACTCATTGTGGTGGGAGACTTTAATCTTTCATTGATTGTGTGGAACATTAATAATCCCTTTACCAAATATGCAGTGAAGTATGAAGGACGTACCGCAGAATATTTAATTGATACTTTGGAGCTTATAAATTTATTGTTATTTGATATTTTCATTACTAATATCGATTCAGCTGTCGTTTGTCTAATTAAATCCAACTACTTACTTACTAAAAGTGATAGTTATCATCCACCTTTTGTCGCCACAATTACTTTAAGAATTGTTAGAAAGCACCCTCCGTTTACAACTGAGCAGATAAACTTTCATAAACTAGAGTACGTTAATTTGGCTAATGATCTTGCTTGCATTAACTGGGAATCATTATTTAATAACTTGTTGGTTGTTAGCGCAATTGATATATTCTACTGTAAGGTATTCTCTTTAATAGGTAAATACTCGATTAGTTTTAAAATGAAAAATCGTACATTTCCTTGTTGGTATTCCAATCATCATTCTCGTTTTAAGTCCTATGGATCTAGGCATGATTACTCTTTGTTTTCTAACTACAGGAAAAAAGTTAGACTTGAAATTAAGAAATGCTGGAAAGAATAGTATAAAACGTAATCCTAAATTATTCTGGTAGTACCAAAAATTATTTAGAACTTATTCTCAGTTCCCAGAAAAATATGTTCCTTCATTTACAGGCTACGAGCAATCAGACTGAAATTTGTAGTCTTTTCGCTAGCCAGATAGAGATAATAATATGTAAATTAATGTTTTCAGCAATTCTAATACTCATGAAACTTTGATTTCTGAATCTGAGGTTTTTTATGTTCTGGGATCGCTAAATATTAATAAAGATGCAGGTCCTGATCAATTACCAAATTTATTTTTAAAGAATCTAAAGGACGCCATTGTTGTCGCGATTACGATACTTTACAATATGTCTGTAAATCATTCTCATTTTCCGTCGAAATGGGAAGAATCATTTTTACTGCCAATTCATAAGTATATGGAGATATAGCTAATATTGAGAACTATAGACCTCTATCCATGTTGAACTCGAACCAAGTTACTCCAAAACAACATGGTTTTTTTCCTACATTAAGCAATCCTGCGGATTTTCCTGACATTGCTTTCAAGACAGTAGATGGTAATGGCCAAATCGAATGCATATACACATGTTTTTCCAAAGCATTTGATAAGGTGTGTCATTCTATCTTATTACATAAGTTGGAGGCCTTTAACATACCACCAATCTTGCTCAAATGGTTTCAATCATATCTAAATAATAGATACTATACTTTCAGATTCCTTCGTAGCTACGTCTGGTGTACCGCAGGGGTCAATCTTCGGTCACTTGCTCTTCATTATATTTATTAATGGTATCTCAGAGGTTATAAAGTCCAGATACTTACGTTACATAGATGATTTAAAAATATTCAAAGTTATTAATACAGTCTATGTCTTTGACGTTTTGCAAGTTGATTTAAATTCTGTTTATGAATGGTGTATCGCCAACCAACTATACCGCTTAACCTAAGCAAATATGTCTCTATGTCTTATACCAGGAAAATGAATAAAATATACTGTTCGTTTAACATTGGTGGCACGACTTTGACGATTTGACCCCAAATTGCTAGGATCCTAAGTTTATTCGAGATTTTTTGGGTAGATTTGAAATTTGTTGTGAATAATCGTATTTTATTATTTTGCGATAATTTTCAGCAATTTTTGGAAAATACTTTAAATAAAAGGAAAAACTTTATCCATCCAAGATTTCCGAAAACAACAAGCTGAACCATAAAATAACAGTTGTTTTCGGAACAATAAGAAAACAAATTAAAAGATCTATTGATTTTACACTTCAGTGAATACTATTTACTGAGTAGCTTTATTTACTTTTTTTTTTTTTTTTTTTTTTACTGAATATCAAACCAAAGTACAATCGCGAAAGAGGGCTTCTTTACGCTAAATATTGCTAAAAAAAAGTTTTGGTAGAAGAAATTTAAATAATATCATTCCATTTTATATAATTTTCTCGCTTGCATGCACAATTCAAATTGCTTTTTTCCCCATTTTGATTTATGAATATTTGATATTTCAAAATTTCGATAATCCCGTATAAAACCAATTAAATATGAGGTCAGAAGTTCGTGAATACTAAACAAGGCCATTTAGTTTTGCACATTTTCGCCCAACTACAGCCTCATATTCTGGGTACATAATATCTAAAAATGTAAAAAAATGCGCTAATGACCCCGATACGATATGAATTGACAAGTTCAGAAAGACTAACCAAATATATCGTCCTGCCTCTGGAAATATACATTTAAGTTTGTTGGGCCATTTAGATTTGACATATTCTGACCTAACATAGCATCTTATCCTAGATGTTAATATTTAGAAATGTGGAAAATCCCCTAAAAGACAGATTTCATCAAAATTGAGAAATTCAGGAATAAGGCTAAGATATCGCTCTGCAACTAATTGTCTTTTAGGCCATTTGGTTTAACATATTATAACCTAGCTACTGTCTTATATTCTAGATATTTGATATTTAAAAATATCAAAAATCACTAATAAAACTGATTCCAGACGAATTCAGAAGTTCAGGAATATAGGCATTTTATTAGTGGTTTTATAGCGTTTACTAAGCGCTATAAAAGTTTTATAAGCAAATTTTTACATTTTTAAATATCAAATATACACAATAGGGGGCCCAACTACAGTTAAAGCCAGATTTTCTTTTGAACTGCTCGAATGTTAGCACTCGATGTGTAGCTGTAGTATAAGGCTAAATCGGCCGATCCCCGGGATTTTGTTGGCCGCTCTCCTTTTGCTCTATTATTTACATCCCTGTATATTCCACAAGTTGCAACAGGCATCGATTACTTGAATACGTATATGTTAAATTTGAAAGTGTTTACTTGATTGTTCGATATTATTTTAGAATCATAGAGCTTTAGGCCACCATTGAGCTAAACGATATTATTCAATATTTTCGAAAATATCCAAAACTCTTTTAAATCTCTATTACGCTCAGAATAAAATTAAAAAAATTAAAATTGCCCAATATCAAACCTTCTTCTTCTTACAATTGTGTATCTACTCTTTGCCATCGCCATCCAAAAATGGACCCTTTTCGGGTAACGTATTTTGGAGTAGTTTTATCATGTGTACAGGATCAAGCAACATTAAAACGTCATCCGCAACACCATTATTTTTAAAATTGGGTTTAGAGCTGAAAAATAATTCCGCAGCCTAATAACTTTGCTGCTGATATATTTGTGCTACACTCATCAAATGTTATTCCAATTAGTTTGGCACCGGTATCTCTAATTCCAAATACACATTATATAATTATATTCGCCTTTTGCTCCGCTTTCATCGATTAATTTGAGAAAAACCCAATTGGTATTTTCCAAGAACCTGAAACTTAATAAGCACAATAAAATGAAGAAATTTAAATATTTAACTAAGTTAGTATTTGTACCTGTTACACAAACTACCATGAGCAGCAATATTAATGTAGACACAGTGTTACTTTCAAATCCATCCTCCGCATCCACAAAACCTACCGATTGAGTGCCAGTCTATTCTATTTGGGATTTGATTGACAATTCGTCGAAAACTAAACTTAGAAATACTTCTTTGCCGGAAGTTCTACTTTCTAAAACTGCTTTTGAAATTGAATCAAAATCATCTACCCAATGCACTGGGATGTGGAAGGCAACTATTTAATGTGGCCGTTACATAATTATACGCTTTTAGCGAATAAAAATTTAAATTTAGGGCAAATTCTCGTAGTTCAACTGGATATTCACTATTTTTTTTTTTTTTTGTTGCAAGAACTCTTTTATTAATATTTTCTAGTGGTTCGCATAATTCCTCCAGCCTATCGCTACTTCCAGCCTCCAGAAAATTTTTGTCCTTCAAACTTTTAATAATTGAGTTCAGATCAGCAATCCTCCTTGTTTTTTATAAATTTTTCCTAGTTGAATTCCGATTTGTCTTCCGGATCTGTATATTATCTGCTCTTAATATTCGTTGTTTTTCGGTATTACGATATTTTACATCTGTACCAGAGCCACGTTCAGCAGCGGTTGGTTTCAAGGTTCGTTTTAATGTTATTTTTTATAAGAACGTGGATTTTTTATAAATTGGTTCCATCTTTAAGATTTTTTAATGGAGAGTGCTAAACTTTATAATAAATCGAAGAAACTAGCTACAGTCGGGCGCCGCCTTTGCCAAGTTAAATGGCTAAAGGCTATTTTTCTCTCATAACCCGGTCTTTTGGCAATCTAAAATATGCTTTTATCAAATGGTGTTATCATATACTAAAGGTAATTTATTTCTGGAAATTAATATTTATTGCTATTTATAGGCATAATAAACTTCCTAAATGTCTCCTTATTAATTTTTTCCTAATTCCTCATTTACAAGTAACCAAAATGCTGTTAACTTCACCTAGTGTGGTGGAAAGCCGAAAAGGATTAATAGTGTAAAATCTAATTATTATTATTTAAAAGCAAGTTTTGTGGCTCTTACAAAAATTAATATTTTATTTTGCCTTCAGCAGTTTGAGCTTCACTCATCAATTTAATCAATGAAATTTTAAATAAAAGTTTACATTTTACACAAAGGCACTTTCATATTCTGAATTTAAACTATTTACTTAATATTTTGTAATCAATTCTCTGTTTAATAAGTTCGCAAATATTGTAAAATTAGGAAAATAAGTTTCCTATGAAAATAGACGCCTCCAAATTTTCTGGTATCGGTATTTTTACACTTAGACACCAAGCACTTCATTTTAATAAATTAAAATCAATTTGGTTACTTGCAAACACTTGAATTATTATTCGTTATAACTGTCACATAACAACGACCAGAGAAGAACAAACCATTAAATCTCCGTTTTGTTTTTTTGACGTTTGCATGTTTTGATGTTGGCGTAAAATGCTCGGAAGCCTGCTGCGATCCTTGATGAAATGTCCAAAGAAACGGAGTTTTGTTCAATAATCAGTGATCCTAGATATTTGAATTCATTCACCTTCTTAAATTGTGTATGCCCTGAAATGAAGCCTTATCGCGGTGACCACGTATCTAGTCTTCAGTTTTGTTGATCTGAAGATTGTTGATAAAAGTCTGGGATAACTTCAAGGGGGTGAGAATACATGAATTCTGGTATTGGATTTTGTCCAGCGATACACCTTATACAAAATTAAAACCGGGTTCATTGGTGGAAAAAGGTGTGCCAGAAACCAAAACCGAATTACATATAATGGAACTTTAGAAAATTTAATAAATAGTTTTAAGCTTCTCCTAACTTTAAAGCTCGCCAAGCTCTAACAATTTTGAATAGTAAAATAATATTACTGTTAACACATCCTTACATTAATTTTTTGTTAAATATGTTATTTGTAAACTTTGAACATCATAACATCTCTTCCCAACAAACATCTGTTCCCGAATTGTTGTTTTAAATATCATGGTGGTTTAGAGAAGATAATTTTAAAGATTTATGTTTTCAGCTTGACGTAAACTTAAAAGCTCACAAATTCTGTAAAAATTTCCCATAGTTTGAAAGATATGACTGATAGCACATTCTTACTTTGATTCTTTGTTAAATAATTTATTAATAAACCTGGAAAATCACAAGTATTTTGAATTTTAATAGATTTAACAACGAAGTGTTTGCAAACAATTTGCTATAGTTAAACTGGTTTCTGTTAACATACCCTTACAATAATTTTTCATTGAAAAATTTATTAGTAAACCTCGAAATTCACAAGTATTTCCAATTTGAATTAATTTGACAACAACAACATATCTGTTGCAAAATCGTTTTAGGAGGAGTAATAAAACAGCTCGTGCCTTAGAATGTAAAATATAAAAAATACTATTTATTCGAAAAATAACTAGGATAATCGTTATTTTGTTGTTACTCGGACGATGGATGCCAAGCGGCTTCCTTCATTTATAAAATTGAAGCGCACACGTAAGATCAACGTATGCTCAGTCGCAAAAACTTGAAAAACCAAAAAGTATTAGAAACTACAGATAAAATTCGCCGTGGCGCTCACAATATGATCTACATTTTCCAACATTCTCCCACCATTTTAAATTGCTTTAATTGACGATTTCGGTAATTTAACAAATGTCCATATAGATAATGATTTATTTTAACATGTCATTCGATGTAGCATTTCGGCATCTTGACTGCCCTCCATGGTGTCACCCGAACTTGATCCGCTCCTGTCTTGTCGATCTTCGTCGATTGCTTCTTCAGAACATTCCTCTGGCGTTGACTTTTCTGTTGACTTTTCCACGGATTTAGGGAGATATTCATCCGAATCCGCTTCCAGTGAAATCAATCGCTGAACTGGTCTAACCAATACATTTGAGGAGGTTTTGAGTTTTACTGTCCTAATTTCTCCGTCGTTGCCGGGAATTAGTTCCTGTATTCTGTCTAAAGGCCAGTTGCAAGCCTTGTGGTTAGCAGTTGAAATGAAGAATAAGCCACCGACCTTCAAAGTTTTACAGAGATCTTTATTGACTTTTGTTCTTCTGGAAAGTTGACCGAGGTATTCTGTGCGAAAACGATCTTTGATTTCCTCGCGTAGTCGCTGCCGATAACGTAACTTACGGGATAGCGATGTTTTTTCAATTTTGTCTATATCTGGTACGCCGTCTACGTGAATTTCTTTCAAAAACATGTCTGGGCTTATGACCCAAATGTTGTTTTTATCTTCCGGTGAATAGGTGATGGGACGAGCATTAATGACCGATTCGCATTCGCAGAGTGTGGTGTTTAATTCCTCGTAACTGAGATTTGTAATGCCAAGGGTTCTTTTCAGAAGATCTTTTACAAGGAGTACCATTTTCTCCCACCACCCACCCTACAATGGGGCGGATTGAGGATTAAAAATCCACTCAATTTTTTCGGTCGCACAATAACTCGAAATTTTCTCCCAATTGACGTGTTGCAGTAAACGGTTAGCTTTGACAAAATTGGTACCGTTACCGCTGTAAATGTAGCTTGGTCTTCCTCTACGATGTATAAATCTGCACAAAGCTTCGAGAAATCCGTCAGCTGACAATGTTGTAACTAGTTCAAGATGAATGGCACGGTATACTGCGCAGGTAAATAAACAGATGTAGCACTTTTGACCTTATCGTAGAAAGAGAGGTCCTGGGTAGTCTACTCCCGTAATTTCAAAAACTTTTGCATCTCTGACTCTCCTTGTGGGCAAACTTGTAGGGGGTGCTTTTAATGTTTTTCGTGCAAAACGGCGACAAGCAACACACTTGTGTATGACATTTTTTACAGCACGCCGACTTGAAGTAATCCAAAAATGTTCTCTAAAAATTTTTAACATTGTATTGATGCCCGTGTGATTATTTTTCAGGTGTGTATGCGTAATAAGCAGTTTGACCAATTCATGATTATGGCTTAAAACTATCGGTAATCTGAAGCCAAAACTGTCATTGCGATTTGAAAACAGTGATTTCGTTCTAATTAATCCGATGCTTTCTTCTTTATAGACTTCGAGGGTCTTTAAACTTGAATCGTTTATTCCTTCAAAGGCCTCGTCTTGGCTGATTTTCAAAATTCGCGATTCTGCATCAATAAATTCTCTCGCGCTGATTTCACCTTTTTGGCAGCATTCTGGATTTACTTTGAAATTTCGCGCAAATCCAAGCAATCATTCGGACGGTTTTTAAATAACTTGACATTCTGAGCAAATACCACGGTGGATCAGATTCCCTGGTAATCACATTAGCACAACTGGGTACCGTAGCCTCATGAATGAAACTTTCGGGCGTAGTTTTCTCTGCGTTTTTCTTCAACTCTGCTTTAACTTCATCCTCGTTAATCTCAAAACGATCAGCTGGCCAGTGCGATCAGGAGAATCTTTTATCTAGTCTGGTCCCTCCCACCATCTGGAATTTATGAGCTGTCTGGTTGTACAACCTGGTGACGGCAGATCGGCCAGATTTTTATTGCCTGGTACGTGATGCCAAGTTTTGATATCAGTGGTCGCTCGTATTTCTGTTATTCTATTCCACACAAAAACTGCCCATTGACCATTACGACGAATCCAGGACAAAACAGTTGACGAATCCGTCCAAAAAATTACCTCTACCTTCTTAAATTTTAACGAATCGATTGTGGTTTTCATCAAGCGTGCTCCAAGCATTGCTGCGAAGAGTTCCATGCGTGGAATCGAAATATCTTCTCGTGACTTAACTCGTGATTTCGCTTGTACCAGCTGAACGGACGTACTATTTTCTCCTTCCACTCGAACAAAAAGTGCAGCCGCATATGCGGTTTTGCTTGCGTCGACAAACATGTGGAACGTTACTTTGTAATGTGTGTCTCCGAAAATCCACCGTGGGACACTAAGATCTCGAAGTTCAGGAATCTGATCATACTAGGCTTGAAACTGTTTTTGGTAGTCATCTGGGATCTCATCGTCCCAATTTAATTCTTTGATTCCCCATAAATTTTGGAGCAATATTTTTGGAAGGTAGCAAAGTGGGCGTGGCCCAACCGAGTGGGTCGATAACTTTATGCGCCGCGCATAGAACAAAACGTTTCGTAATTTTTTCTGGTCGTTTTTCTGTTATTGTTATATTAAGTCCCAATGTATCTTTGTCCTTGTTCCAAATTACTCCGGGTACGACACTGTTGTCAGATTGGCCATTATCGTGCGTCATCTCCCACCCTCGGAGGTCAAAACAGGCTTCTTTCATGATCCGTGTAGTTTCGTCTTGGAAATACTGGGCCTCCTGTAGTTTCGTCTTGGAAATACTGTCCCTAACTCTGATTCTTCAATGTTCGTGGATTTTTGAACCATTTTTCCCAAATGACAATCGATTGTTGCTCCTAGCAGAAATGGGCTACAGGTCAACCCGAAAACAACGCGACGGTGTTGAAATGTAATAATTTTTCTTGGCTCTGTCTTGCTCCACCAAAAAAATTTCAAAAATTGTCTATCCGAAGGCGCAATGTTTATTTGTAAAAATGTTTTTGCAATGTCAGCAACTATTCCAATTTCCTGATTCCTGAATCTCAACAAAATATTAGGGATCATTTCTATTAAGTTTGGACCAGTTTCAAGGCATTTGTTGAGTGAAACTCCGTCTTTTGTTTTCGCGGAAGCATCGAATACTGGCCGGACCGGTGTGGTGCTACTAATTTTTAGAAAATGGCGATGCGGCAAATAATAATCATGCTCTGATAACTGATCACTGAGCACTTCTTCGATAATGCCGTGTTTTTCCCAAAGTGTCAATAAATCGTCGTACTTCTCAAAGATGTGTTCATTTTTCAATTTATTGGTCAGATTAATCAAACTCTTTTCGACTATAAAACGATTATTTGCGAGTGGGGGGTGCTTCTCCTTCCTCTTCGTAGCACCCTTCTTGAGTGACCCGAGTGGTGGATACAAAATTTGCCTTTGCTTGAGCGAGATTATTTTCCTTTGAAACTCTCTTAGCTGGATCTGTAATTCCCAGCGCATCAAGTTTCCATAAATCCGAAATATCTGCTTCTCTAGCAAACATCGAAATAACTGTGAGAGCAGCATCTTGGCGTTCCGAAAAATTTGTTGAATTTTTCCCCATTATAGTCTAGCCAAGGAGAGTTTCCACTGCGGTCTCACCAGTGGAAATTTGTACAATTTTACCTGTGTACAGTCGCCCGACCACATCGGGGCCTATCAATACAGCTATAGGTTCGGTGTCGTTGCCAATGTCGGATAAGTAGATTCCTTAACTTTTCAGCTCGTTCAAACGTGTGCTGTTTTCATATGCCGCAATATTTTGACAAATGATCTTCTCGTGAAATGCCGAAAAAATACAATTGAAAGTACCATCAAGTTTACTTAGTATGATGCATGAAACTTGGTGTTGTCGGGGATCTGACACCCCCCAACAAAACAATAAGTGCCCCATCTTCTTTTCACCGATATTTTCGAAACCTAATTTTAGGTTTGGGCAAAACTGGCTAACACGTACGATTTATGCGACCCGGTGTCAATGACCGCGCGAACAATTCGTTCTCTCATTGGCCCTTTCAACTTGACGCGGAGCGTCGGCAAATAAACTTGGGGATCTTGGAAGGTTACGTTGGCGAGAGCGAGATTTTTGTCATTGTCTGGATTTACCATGGGCTAATCGCTATCATTTTTGGTCACTTCCCGACACATCAACAAAGCATTTTTTTTTACCACACCAGGCACACTTTATTCTAGAATGACACTTATTGCGTGAACGACACTACTTGCTGAGCACGAGTTTCAATAATTCCCGGACGTAAATTTCTACTAGAAGATCGTCCCGTCCGAATCTATTTTTCAAACTTTCATCTGCTTTCGTGTAGTTTGCCGCCGTCGGCGGGTAACTGTTCACAACTTCGCTCGCTCTTGATTCCTTACACATCGATTGGATTAAATATTTCAACTTATCTTCGGTTCGAATTAGGGGGTCTTCGTGCACTTTCTCAAACATGCTCCAAAACTGCAACCAATCTTTTGGATCGCCATTGAAACGCTTCAGCTCGAGTTTTGGTAGTCTAAATTTTCGCGAATTTTCTTGTGGAACGTTCACTGTCGAATTATTTCCACCATTTTCTTGGGTTACCGGTTTGGAAAATCGATTGAATGCAGCTTTTGCCACTTAAAAACTACTTTTATATTCATCAGCACTTATATCTTCTCTTTTTTCACCGTTCAGTTTGCCTAAACCTCTTGTAAACGCTTGTCTCTGCACTTTCCGAACTTTCTTGATATCATCCATTGTTTTTGACGAATTGATACAGCTTCACACTAACTGAAATTTTCTTCGCAACAACACTAAACTTGTCCTGTCACGGTCGTCAGATGTTGCAAAATCGTTTTAGGAAGAGTAATAAAACAACTCATGTCTTAGAATGGAAAGTATAAAAAATACTATTTATTAGAAAAATAACTAGGATAATCGTTAATTTGTTGTTGCTCGGACGATGGATGCCAAGCGACTTCCTTCATTTTTAAAATTGAAGCGCACACGTAAGATCAACGTATGCTTAGTCGCAAAAACAAAAAATCATAAGAAACTACAGATAAAATTCGCCGTGGCGCTCACAATATGATCTACATTTTTTAACATATCATTTAGATTATTTGTCACTGTCAAAGTCCTATTCTGCCGTGCTTAGCCAAAAATCGGTATCTCAAAAAAATCGATTTTTGGTTTTTTATGGCTATGGATAGGTCCAAACAAAAGGAATCGTTTGAAATTAACTAAAAAGCGGTATCTCCATTAGAACATGACTAAAAAGCACTAACAAAAAAACTTATATCTCAAATTTGGGACATAAACCTTAAAAAATACGGAGTAACTAGAATCCAGTAAGCTTGCTAGCCGCATATCAATAACCGTTTAATTCCCTTATTGCATCTATTAAAAATATTAAAGCGCATTATAAGCGTTTATATCATAAAATAGAAATACCTAACAATAAAACGGCAACTAGTTCTAAAATATAAGATACGTTTTTTATGCTCGGTAAAACATAGATACGCTTCGAGTCGGTTGATTTCAAAATTAACATAAATACTAGGCAATCCAGGTATTATCTTTATTTTAATACTAGGAGATGCGTCAGTTTCGCTAAGTAAATTATCGATACTCTCAATTTGGTATTAATAAAGTGTAGTTTTGTTTATTTAGACATTTTGTTATTCTCTTTTCTCTAACTGCATAATTATTTCAATCATGTCATTCAGTCGCGTGTTTGATTTTGTCCAGTGAAGGAAGTGTACGTTTTTTATACGAAATAGGTAATTTACTTACTGTAAAGGTACTACAGCAATTAATTACCTAAATTGTTTTATAAGTTAACACAAGTGTTATTAAACAATATTAAATTTGTAGTGCATATTTAATGAACGGTAAGTTATTAAATTGAATACAATTAATAGTGATAGACTCTTTCATCTTAATTTATGGATAGGAACCTCTTATCTTGTACATATGTATCGTATCTAAGCCTTTCTTTAAAACCTAATTTTTCGCCCGCAGATAACATGTCACATAGAAGTACACACATGCTCATGATATTGGCAAAAAAAAATAAATTACTTCGAGAAAAATTTCGAAATCAAAAGAAAATGAAAAGCAAATTTGAAGCCATAGATCCTACATTTTTCCCAGGGGAAGATGAATCAGATGACGAAAATCTAGAAGAGCCAATGATAAAATCATCGAATATTTCCGAGAATGATCCTGAGGGCAGTCGGTCGTCCTATACTTCAACAGATTTTACTGAAAAGTATTATAAGATTAGTTCGACAGCAAATGGTAATGAATCAGTAGAATTACTAAAAAAAAACTGGTTACAGAAACCCCACCAACATTCATTGAACTGAATTCGGTACCAATCGAAACTGTGAATGAAACATCGACAGCAAAAGTTTATAATTCAAAATCGCAGCCTGCTGATGTAATCCTTGATATGCGACAAAATGATATTTCTCTGCCAACACTCATTGCATTGAGATCGGAACCAATTGAAACTCAAGCATTAAATGTACCAAATTTGCAGCCTGTTGATGTTATACTTAATATGCCAAAAACTAATTATTCAGCGCCCACGTTCATAGAACTAATATCGATAGCAACGGAAACTGTGAATGAAGCATCGACCGCTGATGCTAATCACTGAAAATTGCAGCCTGTAGAGGATATCCTTGATATGCGACAAAATGATATATTGTCGCCAACGTACTTTGAATTGAGATCGGTACCAATTGATACACAATCATTAGATGTACCAAACGTGCAGCCTGTTGGTGTTATAATACTTGATATGAAAAAAAATGATTATTCATCTCCATCGTTCATAGAATTGAGATCGGTACCAACGGAAACAGTGAATGAAACTGATAGTGATATTTCTGATATACGACATAAGATGGAGACGGAATATTTAAGCGAATTGAGAACCGAGCGGGCAATGTTGGAGCAAAATAATATTGATACGAATAATATAGAATCAATTGATACTGATGCATGTACATCTGAAAATCTTAAGGTCATTTCCCAATCGAGTAAGGAACTAAGTTATACAAAGAAAGGAACTATCAGAAAAAAAAGCGATATGACACAACACTAGAGCAAAGGATTGGAGAAAAAAAATAAAACAAAAAGTAGAACATTCCGTTCAACCACCGTGTGCATATACTTGCAAAAAAAAAATGTTTGCAAAATATATCTGAAGACAGGCGTAAGAATCTGAATGAGTTATTCTGGGATTTAAAGAGCTCGGATAGAAAAACCTACATGTTGCATCACACATCTTGCCAACCAGTGAAGCAAAGAACGGTTAGGGAAGTATCAGAAACCGATTATCGCCGCCAAAAATCAATAGTTTACAATTTAAAAGATGGAAATGGTACTACCCACACAGTTTGCAAACGATTCTTTTTAAGTACCTTAGGTTTTCACCAATCGAACGATAAGCCTTTGCAAACTGCTCTAAAAAAATTCTCTAATTCGGTTGTAGCACCAAAAGACAATAGGTGTACAAAACCACCCCACAATAAAATTGATGATACACCAATCAGAGAACATATATTAGGATTTAATCCCAATATTTCACATTACAGACGTGAACATGCGCCGAATCGTCTATATTTACCCAGCGATTTATCAGTCAAAACATTACATGGCGATTTTATAAAGAAAAATCCAAGTATAACATGTTCGTATGAGAAGTATCGAAATGTCGTTCGAGCCCTAAATATATCGTTTGTTAATCTGGGACACGAGGAATGCGAAAAGTGTGAGGAATTCAAATTGCACGATGACAGCTACAATGAACAAAATTTGAAGGATGATTGTGAGCATTGTGGTAGTTGGGTAAAACATATTAGAAAAGCCAAAGATTCCAGAGAAAATTATCAAAAAAATGCTGATTTAATTGTAGATGATACCATAATTTATTCGGCAGATTTGCAGAAAGTCATCATGTTGCCACGGATGGACATGTTCAAAACTGCCATCTTTATAAAGAGGCTTGTGGTTTATAATGAAAGTTTTGTTCCTGTTGGTAAAAAACAAAATAATTTAGAGACAATTCCAGTATTGTGGCACGAGGCGGTATCTGGACGCTCGAAGGATGAACTTATAAGTTCCTACTACAAGTTTTTCAATCATCACAGAGATGTCAAAAAAATAATATTGTGGGGGGATAATTGCTCAGCACAAAATAAAAACTGGGCATTTTTTTAATTTTTAATTTATATAGTAAATTCTGGCGAAATATCTGCTGAGACGATTACGGTCAAATATTTTGAGACAGGACATACCTTTATGTCGGCTGACTCTTTTCATCATAGAGTTGAGTTATCCATGAAAAAGATGAAAAACAAACTCTATGATTTTGAAGATTTCTGTCAAGCAGTTGGAGAACTAAACATGTTAATGTGAAGAAAATGGCACTAGAGGATTTTTATAATTGGCCTGACTATGCCTCACAATATAAATTAGCAAGAATTACACCTCGTCCATATATAAACGATATGGTGCAAGTGACGGTGCAAAGAGGTAGTCATGATTTTTTTTATAAGACTGACCACAATAAAGACGCAATAGCAATCAACTTTATAAGTCAAAAGATTTTAAAAAAGAACATTTTACCACCACCACAAAGGAAAACTAAACCGGTTGGCATAAAACAGGAAAAAAACTTAATTTAATTAAACAGTTAGGCAATTTAATGCCTAATCGCCAACTGTTTTGGTTAAATCTTCCAGAATCGGAGTAACAAATTATAAAATTTTGCTTTGATTAAATCCAAAGAAACTTTCGTTAACGTTTAAGTTTCAAAAATATGATTGAAATAATTTTTTGGTTTTGTACGTCGAGTACTTTAAATTATGTTTTTGTTGATCAAAACTAAAGGAAGTTTAGTTTAGTTAGAATTAAAAATTGTTGAATTTTATTTTATGTAATTATAATTTAATATAATAAAAGTATATTATTTAAAAAAAATGGTTTTTTATTGAGCTTTGTATTGATTTTTGAATAATCAAGAGTCATTATTCTTGCTATGAACGTTACTGTAATGAACAAAAAGGCGGTATCTCAGTAATAAGGCAGCGAAACGCTGAGCGGAAAGGCGGCATCTCACATATCTCTTAAATTACCTTAAATTTTTTTTTTTTTTTTTTTTTTAGATAAATAAGTCAATATTAAATCTCAAATAATTTTTAATTAATTGGTTTATAAAGTAACTTTATAGTGACGCGAATTTAATTTTTACAAAATCGTTATTTTCTCAAAACTAAAAAAACTGAGATACCGCTTTTTGATTAAGCGCGGCAGTATTGGTTTTGCTTTTGTTTTAATAAGGGTATTTCTGACAGAAATCTAAAATCTAGAATCATAATATCTATAATGAGACTCTAGATAATTTAATCGATGTTTATTTAAAGCTTGTCCAAAATTAACTCGTAAAAGCTCGCAAAACTCTAAATAGTTAAAAAAAAAATTTAAATGATTAAAATGATATTTCTTAATTCTTTGTTTTATAATTTATTAGTAAACTTCAAAAGTTACAAGAATTTGAAATTCTAATGAATTTGACGACAACAGCATCTCAGTTAGAGTTGCTGTTGTCATAATCCTTGTGGTTTCACTAAAATTCCTTTTAATAATGATATTTAAAAATGCCAGAATTTAAAACCGAATTATCAATAATATCACTTTAGGTAATTTTATCACTGTTTAAATTTACCTTGTCCCATAGTTAAAAGCTCACCAAGCTCTAACAGATTTCCTACATTTAAACTAATATTTCTGTTAACACATCCTTACATCAACCCTTTGTTTAAAAATTTATTAGTAAACCTCGAAAATCACAATTATTTCTTATTTAAATAAATTTGACAACAACAACATCCCACTTAGAAGTATTGTTATCAAAATGATTGTGGTTTCATTAAACATTTCAATTAATAAGCGTATTTAAAATTCACAGAATCTAAGACCAAACTATCTTGCAATAACGTTATTTAATTAATGTTTATTTTTGGCTGGTCTTAAACTAGTTTACGAAACTCTAACAATTTTCTATATTTTTTTTTTTTGGACCATTAAACGGAGCTGATACGTGTCCCCAAAATAAAACTTTTGGTTGTATAAAATGTCTGCCTATATATAATAGGCCAAGCCGAAAAAATTTAAATTTGATTGCGGTTGAAACCCTGTAATATACTTGAAAAATTTTCTTAGGGGTAATAAGTTTGCTGAGCTTTAAATAAACCATCACAATAGATACAAGACCGACGAAAATTAAATCGGTGGTTTTGTTGCGACCTCATTAGATTCATGGAATTTTTGAATGTTCCTGTATTTTATATGGTGAGCATCAATATAAATGATCAAGTAGAATGTTAACTTACTAGCAGTAACCATAAGGAGAAGTATTTGGTCTACTTTAAAACTTCCATTCCCTTAATATTTATCGAGTAGGTACCCTGGATTAGACTTAAGTAAAAATTCCTAATTATATTGTTCCATTAACTCGTACCAAAATAATCTTAAATTTATTTTTTTTTTGTTTCAAAGACAAATTTCTAATTATAAATATAGCTACGTAAGCCAAACACCCTCACCCCCACGTCAGTTAATAAATAAAAGAAAATGTTTTATAATTATAAAAATCATTTCGAAAAATAAAAATAAAAGCAAAATTTTATAATTTCCAAAAATTGGATAATTATAAAATTAGGAAACTCAATTTTTCTTTTTTTTTTTCTTTAAATATAATTTTTTATTCATTATATACCGACCGACTCAAGACAATAACACCTCAACAATTTGAGTTACAATTTTTTCTATATATTAAAAGCTAAAATAAGAAAAATGTTTTAATTGAAAAAGTTTAAATTAAAATATTTCAAACAAAACCTGGTGGTATAAATATAATGTAATACCATTCATTTTCTAATTATTTTTGTACATGCCATACTCGATGTAAATATATGTGTGTGTAAGAAAAGGACGACAGTGCTAATCTCCTTTTTTGAGTTTTCTCGTTTCAATTTATTTTGGGTGTGCTTTAGAAATTTGTCCAGCTTCTTCAAAGGTTGTTTATCTTTTGTTGGAAACATTTCCGTTATTATTTTAATTGCGGTTAAATCTAAAATAACACGGAAAGGTTATGGTTTCCAACTTTTTCACCAACCGCATAATATGTATATGTTGTAAATGTGTACAGAGTAATACTAGGTGAATACAGTAGTTTTATCGTTTTGTGTCGGAAAATACAAAAAAAAAAAAAAACCAAACAAAAGCTGTTTGTGACCCACATACGAAGTTTATTAAACAAGGAAAACCGGAAAATGAAATTATTATTTTGTTACAATTGTTGTATATCCTTTTTTGTTATCCCTTTTTGGGCTTATCTTTTTACATACATATTTATGTTTAACGACAATTGTGAGAACCGCTTTGAAGGTGGTGGTCAGCTTTTTGACTATTGCAAGCAGGGAACCATGAAATTTATTTTGTGTTCTGTGATTTGTTGTCTATTGTTATTTTGGTTAAAAAATACAATAAAAAATTTGTATTCCCATTGTTGTCCTCATTTCCTTTTCTATATACTATTCTGTGTGCTATTATGCGCATATACTAGCATGATATTAAAGAATTTGCGTCAAAAATACGGAAAACGGCATTTGGTAATTGAATTGGTTTTACTGCCGTATGTATAAAGATTCAATATATTTTGTAAACCATTACGGACCAGAAATTTTACTTCCATGTTCCTGTTTCATCATGCAGCTTTTAACTATCAAATTCTGTTGTGTTCGAGTAAACAATTGAGCGCATGCTTTTCGTAGCCTCAATTCCAAAATGTTATCAGAAAATTCCCTGATAATACTTAGTCGTTGGATCCTATTGAGAAGATAAAGTCTCGTTTTTTCATTGCTTATTAGAAGTTTAGTCATCTTCTTTAGATTTGGTTCTTTAAGCACGTATGGAGGGAAATTTCTTCTTTAACTCTTTTTTTTGAATGGCAAATTCTAGTGCTTCCTCCCTTTACTATGATCATTTGATCTTGAATGATCAATCTTTTTAATTTTTTCTCAACGGTGTCTGTGTTAACTTTGGTCGCTAACACCTCTATTTTCGTAAGCACAACTTTGTTAGAGATTGTCAGTTAGTTGTTGCCGTCTTTACAGATTCTGTGATTTTTTGCTTTCTCAACTGCAATTTAAATATGCATTACACTTCAAATTGATCCTTTTACATTTCAAATTGAACCTTTGGCTAGTTATAGGTATGGCGGAGTAGGATGGGGCTTGGCTTTTCCTTAACCTATTATGATGAAATTTGATATGTGCGTTGGAATTCGGATTCTAAAATTAATTTTAGATCATGTTCAGGAATATGCCCAATTATGATGGAACTTACTGATTTTTGAACCGATTATGATGAAATTCAATTGGTTCACTGAAAATTGGATTCTAAATTTTTTTTTAGATAACGTTCGAGAATATGGCCAAATATGATGGAATTTACCTATTTCTCAACCGACTATTATGAAATTCGATAGGTACACTAGAAGAGGGATTCTAAAATTATTTTTAATAAAATTCTGGAATATGGCAAATTATGATAGAACTTGTCTATTTTTTAACGAATTTTAGTAGAAGAATATTTGTAACTGATTATTATGAATTTTGATGTGTTCAACGGACACAGAAAATGTGACCTAACAATTATTTATTTGCTTCTATAATATTGGCTGTTGAGGTTTCTGTGAATCATGCATGTAGCTGTTGAGTTCAAACTTTCCGGTTAGAAACTTTTCTCGCCAATCCTTTATTTTATATGTACTTTTGGGTTATGTTTTTTGTGTAATTGCTGTCAGAGCTGTAAATTTCTTGTTAAGTTCATTTTCCACTGGTTCGACTTTCCAAAATGACTTTATTTTATTTTCTAAGTCGAGCGATATATAGACAAACATGAATTAAAGGTGATTGATTCTGATATACGTATAAGATATCAGTGGCATAAATTAAACTGAGACATCCAGCCGAACACGGTGTTCTCAAGTATAGGAAGATCATCAGTTGCAGAATATTTCAGCTCGCAATAATAAATCGATGTGTTGTGGTTTATTGAAATTGTCATAAGCCAGTTTAATATTAAAGGGAAATTTCCGATTCTGTATATCAACCGATATTATTGGTTGAGTTTGTGACATTCTTGGCATTGCTTGAAAATTGACTGTAGCAGAGTAGTCCGACAAACATCTGAAGTGTCCGTGGAACATCCAATTTAACAAACAGTACTCTTAGATCCTTTGAATTTGAGTCTTAGGCTTCTGAATAATGCCTTTAGTTATAAAGCTGCCTCCACATATTTACCCAACAATTGGGCGATTACATAAGCCAAAAAGGTGTAGTGGTTTGACAAGTGAAGGTGATTGCGATGTAGCTGGATTGGGTTGTATTGTGGAGTTACTTGCAGTAGGTGAGTTTGGAACGATTGAACACGCCACTAATTTGGTACTATGCAGTAGTGTATGATATCGTATGGAACAATCGTAACATGAAGTAAGGGTCAGGACATTCTGTAGTCATGTTTAGCTTTGTGCGATGTATCTTTATGCGATGACCACAATTCGATCTGTTAGACGTAGGTTGATGAACTAATGATGTTGAAGGCGATGATATTATCTGAGAAAACTTAGAAACGAACAGAAAAACCATCAGGTCATCCTATTGAGCAGTTAGCTGTTTTATTGTAGTTAGCGATCCTGATTGGACTTGAAGTTATCGACCGCGTCTAGCAAACAATGATCTTATATGTTGCTCGCAAATGTAATTTTCGTCGTCGTATCGTTCTATTAACATTTCGCTTGCTTTCTAATAATTTCTGATAGTGAATTCCAAAGATGTAATAGTAGACTGAACAGATTATTTTAATATATTTTTCAGATACGTAAATTTTACAATATCAGACATATTTTTGTTTAAATCAACAAATAATTTTAATGGCTCAGAAAAATCTTACCATTGTGACAAGCTGTCGGAAAATATCACAGCTGTGCTATCGGGTAACTTTGGAAAACTATTTAAATGAGACGAAGCTTCTTAATTCCTTTTTTCTGCCATCATTCACTATGTCTTCGAGGCACAACGTTAAAGCGGCATTTGAGGTGGTAGATAAATTGGCCTTTTTCCATTCTAATGAACGGTTCATGAAGTTTTGCTTTATCTGCCATTTTCACAAATAATACGCAAAAATTATGGTTCGTTATTTTTTCACCGCACCCCGCCTTCATTATTGTAATAATTTCATTATTCATAAATTAGCGAGCCACCACAGAGTAAATTACACTGTGTAAATTACACTGTGCAATTCAATATTGTGTTTTAAAAAACCACGCAGTTAAATTTTTCGAGAAAAATGTATAAATGTGGTTGAGGATAGCCAAAATTTGGCCATTTACAAAAGATCCAATCGTACCGGATTTTATTTGTTGTAATTTTCTTGAAAGTCAGTCGAGCACTAACTTTATTATTATATAAATTTTCATTATACGCCACAATTGTTTACTTGGCGAAAAAACCAATTACGCTAAACAGGTTATGAACCTATGCACTAATACAAACAACATGTACAATTACTCCAAAAAATTCGTAATTTCTATTTAGTGCTTTCAATTTAAATCTATAAAATACTCAATATATTAAAATTAAATTTCACATTTGATGATATACATACGTAAGTTACTCGTTGGGTCAACAGTTTCTTTACGCGAAAATTGACTTACGAATTGCACCGATCAGATGAGGCATTCCTTCGCTTTAAATCATAAATTGCTGTTTTGACTTCTGTAATTTTAATTAAAATTTGTGTGGAGATTAATTGTTTTAATTTTACCATTTTATTAGCTTTTCAACAGGTTTAACGGAGACCTATATTTTTAATTAATATATTGTGTAGCAGGTATTTATGTAGGTTATACTGATCTAGTGAATTTTCCAAGAATACATCAAATGAAAAGAAATTTAAAACAACAGTTTATTGCCACCTATAGCTAGCAAATGAAATTCTTATTTCTAAGAATTTTACCATTTCCATTTTCTATTGAAAAATGGAGTAGAATTAGTCGAAAATATAAGTCTTTCATTTATTCTGGTATTCCAATAATTTTAGCAATATTTTCGATATAAATCACAACAATTAAAAACATTAGAGCTTTAGTCGCAGTCTCATAAATACAGCAAAAATAAAAATCTCAAATTGTTCTTGAATATTTTATTCAAATAATATAAAATCTAGCTATGTATGTACATATGAACAGATAAAAAACAAAATTCTATCAATATTTTTTATTAAATAATTTTTAAGTTAAGCTTTTCTTTTATGAATTTGTTATTCAAATTTATAAATCAAAGAAATAAATTTTTACGAATTTATGTTTTTATATTCAGCATTCAATCTCAATATGCTATATACAAAAGTATATACATGTAATAATGATGCGATGGTGTGGTGAATCACATTATTTTGTTTGATGATGATTGGAAATGTAAAAAAAGCTTTCATTTTATTATCACTCTCTTTCTCTATGGTACCCTGTTGTGCAATATATATATATGTACATAAGTACAAATCATAAAGTTCAATATCCGTTCGCTTTATACATTTTTTTTTTATTTAATATTTTATGCTTCTAAAAACCAAACTCCCCAGAAATTAATCATTTGTTTTTTTTTCTAATATTATTTAATTGAAAAATATGTATACACAAGAAAATCAATTTAATTTCCAATTTCTCCGAAAAAAATTATCGATTGTATCCTATTAATAATAATCCGAACGAGAAAAGCTTTCGCTCAGATTTCAAAATGTTTGTAATTATTTATAATGCCGATATAAAATCCCTTGAGTGTCAATATAAGATGTAAGCAATATTATTGTTGTTGTTGTTGCTCTAACCACTTCATTCTTGATTAATTCTTGAAAAATTAACTTTTTTTTTTGGAATAAACCTTAGGCGTTTCTATGGAATTGATTTCACGTTTTCAATAAATTAATTTTTTTTAAAGTAAATTTAAGAATTTTATTTGTAAAACGAAAAATATTTAATGATTAGTGGGGAGGTGTTTCAAAAATTTTGGTTTCTTAAACAAAGTGTACATCAGAAAGAAAATCAATTCGTAGTGTTAAAGCCGCCTCAAATTTTCACAACTCGATTCCCTATGTATTTGCATTTTGTGTGCCCTTCAAAAATTCGATGCGAAATTTAAAAGCTTGAAGATTTACCATTTTAGTTCTACTTTGAATCATAAACCTCCAATCGTATGAGAACATAGTTCTTTCTGGCTCTGTTCAATATCTTTAGTTTATTATTCAGAACACAATTCGCTTCTGTAATTAAAGTGTTCACCATGTTAAATGTTCGTGAATAATCTGGCTGGGTAAATATTGGTTCAAAGGTTAACATGACTTTGAAATGGAATTTTATACCTCAAAAACAAGAATATCCGACCATGAAGTTTGAAAATTACCAATCTGTGCATGAGGTTTGAAAATTATCCATCTGTGCGGCACTCAAAAAATAGTTTTTTGTAATTCCCATGTGAACTTAGAATTAAAATTTGCTTTTATTTTAATTCGGTACTTATTGGGGAAAGCTGTTGGTTAGAACATGAAAAATATCCACTTTCTTTGAAGATCCTTCAAAATTATTCTGGTATGTACTTCTGCTAAAGGTACTATATTAATTACTCTAAGAGATAACATTAACATACCCTACTAATCCCGGATCCGCCTCGACTAATCGAGATTCATTCCGTATGTCCTAAAGAAATTAATTACTAATTGTAAATGAAATAAAATTGTTTTAATTCCAATTAAATAGTTTTGTGATGATGGTCAGTATTGCGTTGTGTTGCTTTGGAACATACTCTCCCGGTTAAGCAATTAGTGGCTCAACTATTCCAGTGGCAAATTACATAATTTAGTGATTGGACGCTTTAATTCTCCACTGCCTGTCTTCAACGAAACCATTTTTACATATCCATCTTTGCCAGGTTGGATCTTGATAACTCTTCCTCTGGGCCATACGAGAGGTGATAAGTTGTCATCTTTGATCAATAAGAGCTCCCCTTCTTTGAAGTTTAGTTGTTGATGCTGCCATTTCGATCTTCTTTGCAATGTTGTGAGATACTCTGAATGCCATTGTTTTCAGAATCATCTGCCCATATTTTGTAGGAGCTCCCATCTTTCGCTTAACTTTACGGTGATGCCTGTTGTATCTGCATCCAGTACTTCTAATAAGGAAGAACCAATCAAAAAATGTCCAGGTGTCAAAATGTTTAAGTCATTAATGTCTTCATTGAGTGATGTTAACGGTCTCGAATTCACGATTGCTTCTATTTGGACTAGAAGTCGGTCAGTTGTTGGTGCTGACTTGCCCAAAACTCGCCGAATATGATTTTTGACGGATTTAACCCCAGCTTCCCATAAACCGCCAAAATGTAGTGCTGATGGTGGTATAGTGTGCCATTCTATTTGGTGTGTGCCCAGATATGCAGAAACTTTCTCGTTGTGTTTTCTTCTGGCACCGACAAAGTTTATACCATTGTTACTGTAAATGGCCATTGGTAGTCCTTTCCTTCCCTTGAATCCTCTTAATGCCGCAATGAAGGCATCTGTCGATAAATCTCTAACAAGTTCTATGTGCATAGCCTTAGTTGCCATGCAGATAAACAGACAGATGTATGCTTTGAGTCGCTTGGATCCTGTGCCCCTTTTGGAACTGATTATAATTGGACCTGCGTAATCCATTCGAATATTAGTAAATGGTCGTACAAAATTTACTCTGGACCTAGGCAAATTTCCCATTATTTGTTCGAATGACCTTGGGCTAATCCTGACACAATGGACGCAGCTATTAGGTATTGTATATGGTATTGATGTCTAACTAATTTGTCGATCAATACGTCCTCTTTCGGAAGAATTACTGGATGTTTCATTGAATACATCAAAGTTGAATTCTGTAATCGCCCGCCAACACGCAATGTTTCATTTTCGGTAATAAATGGGTATAGTGATATTAATTTGCTGCTTCTTTTAATGGCCTGTTGAGTTTTAAGCTGGTGAATATCTTCGTAGAAAGCCACATTCTGTACCCATTTAATGACAATATTTTCGCTTTTATTCAGATGATGGCTGGTGATATAAGGTAGTTTATTCTTACGGCACACTTCTGCAAATCTGATGCAATGGCCTAGAACTCCAATTATTATCATATATGAAGAATAATTCTCTATAACTTGTTTTACAGGTGATGATGGATCTGGAATAATGTTCGTTGCCAATAAAACAGTTTTTCTTTTTTCTATGGTGGTGGAATCAATGGATATGCATTTATGATTTGGCCAATCTGTCTCTGGTTTCTGCAAAAATTCGGGTCCATTCTACCATGCCTGTTGCTAAAGTAATTCCGTGGGTGATAAACCGCGGCTAGCACAATCAGCTGGATTTATATTTTTGTTGAAATATGTTGCCAATAATTACTTGGTAGTCTTTCTATAATGAAACTGGTCCGGTTTGCTACATAAAAGTTCCATTTTCTCGATACATCTGACAGCCATGCTAAAACAATTGTAGAATCCGTCCAGGCGTTTAATATCTCCGCAGGTGCTTTAAAAATTTTAGCTATCTTCTTTAATAATTTAGTCAGGAGTACCGCTCCGCATAGCTCCAAACAAGGTATGGAAAGCTGTATCAATGAAGCAACCTTTTTCTTAGCAGAAATTATACAAATGAATGTATTTCCATTGCGGTGAGCAGTTCTGAAGTATACGACAGCAGAATACGCCTTTTCAGAGGCGTCACAAAAGCCTTGGTATTGAACTATTTGACCCTCACACATCTGCAGTGATCGTGATATACGTATGGCTGTGACGCCTGCCAATTGTTGTCTGATGGTACACCAATTGCGGTTGATCTATTCTGGTAGCGGATCATCCCATTCTAATTTTGTCAACCAGAGAGATTGGAGCAAAATTTTAAATGTGATTGTCACTGGCGACAACCAGCCAAGGGGATCGAATAATTTCCCACATTAAGATAACAGTCCTCGCTTCGTGATTTGATGAGAATTCAAATCTTGTACATTGAATGCAAAGTTGTCCTCCTTTGTTAACCAGCGTTTTAATGTATGATTCCGCATCTTCGATTGAAATGGCATCGTTACCTCGATTTTCTATTGGTATGTTGCCTAGAAATTCCTGATCGTTTGAACTCCACTGTCGTATGGTAATGAAAACCCGCCGTTCGATAATGTTTTTGATATATCGTTATATATTGCGACAGCTTCATTTATCGAATCCCATCCAGTCAATAGGTCATCTATATAAAAATCAGATTTAATAATATTTAATAACATTGGGGTAATTTCTTTATTATCTATGGCTGTTTGATGTAATGATCTAATTGCGAGAAATAAGTAAGTAACAGTTTTTAACTGGAAATGTTGCACCGGCCGTAAAGAATTTTCTCGCCAAACTATCCTTTGATAATTGTGATGTTTTGGATTAATTCTTATCCGGCTCGAAGGACCATGTTTCTATTTCTTTAAGCCTAACATATGGTTGCACAATATCGTACCGCAGAATTCCAAAATCGGCAATAACTAAGGTAGGAAGTGTAATACGGCAGATAAATATCCAGTAGATTTGGCGAATTAAATGGAAATACGATTTTCACCTGTTTGTTTAACAAAATTTTTTATTTATATATTTAATTATATAAGATCGATGTTGTCGCTTCTGTTCAATAGCTGAACTCGGATAAATTTGAAATTGCCCAATGACGAACAAGTAGCAAAATAAAGATCGGAAATGCGCACGCAAGGAACAATAAAACACACGGCGATTACTTATCTTGAATTCCAATAATGTACAAATTTATTCTTGAACCATAAATATAATTTTACTTCTAATTGTTATCGCTTTGAAGCTCGCTTTCTAATTAATCAAAATGTCAATATCATCCAAATTTTGTCAACTTGGTGTTGCCTGAAAACAAAAACTTTCCAAAAACCAGTTCATGGTTGTAAGCCACTGAACAAAAGTTAAATGGATTTTCTAATGACATCTCTTATAACAATTAATAACATTAAAATTTGCTTGAAGAGACATCTAACAATGAATAGATGAATTACGCTTATCTAATACACATATTTTATAATTGAGCTACAAATGATAATTACAAAAAAAAGGTTTAAAAGTGAGATTAAGATAAATATTTTAAATAAATTAAAGTTAAATACAAAATCCTAATTAATTTGTTTTGTTTTAGAGGTGGATTCTTCGACATGTGATGCTCTTCAACATACTCCTCACCTTGAAAGTATATCTTTCAATCAACTGGTAACTTGGCAAGTTTATTTATGGGACGTTTGAAGATACCATTGATGGATTTAATTGTTGCCACTCGAACTAAGTTGTCATGCCCGGGATGTACTTCAATAATTATTGCGACTTGCCATTTGGTTGGTGGTAGATTATTTTCCATTACTACAACTAAATCTCAAATTTTCAAATTGGATTCTATCGTCTGCCATTTGTACCGCTGTTGTATTGTATTAAGGTAATCGTGTTTAAATATTCTCCAGAACCTCTGTGTTGTCTGTTGAATAGTTTACCATTTATTTAATGAATTTGCTCTAAGTTAGGCTTAGGAATGGTCAGCAATGGTTCCCCGATTAAAAAATGGCCTGGTGATAAATAGTTCAAATCATCGATGTCATCTGATTGACTACATAGAGGCCTTGAGTTCAATACTGCTTCTACTTGACATAAGAGCGTGTAATACTGTTCATATGTAAGTGTTGACTGCCCGATGCATCTTCGAAAATGAGCTTTCATAAATTTAACTCCTGCTTCGTATAGACCGCCCATATAACTGGCTGTTGGGCACATAAATTTCCAGGTAGTGTAATGTGTTGATAGATGACTATCTATTTTGCCGTTGTGTTCCTGCGAGTTAAATTGTTTGGCCAGCTGTCGGAGTTCTTTATCGGCACCCACAAAATTGCTACCGTTATCGCTGTAAATAGTTATCGGGAAACCTTTTCTAGCAGTAAATCGTCGAAGAGCAGCAATAAACGCCTCGGTTGTCAAATCGGTCACTAGCTCCAAGTGCACAGCCTTGCATGCCATGCAGACGAATAAAGCAATGTAAGCTTTTTGTATTTTTGCTTTGCGAATCGTAGAGGTCTTCAACATGATTGGCCCTGCATAATCTAAACCGACGTTTTCAAATGCGCGTTTTGGATTGACTACCCGTGCTGGTGGTCAATTACCCATCAACTGCTTGGCTGCTTTCGCTTTTAATTTGAAGCATGTAATGCATTTATGAATGTATTTCTTCACGTGATTTCGACCTCCTAGGATCCAATATTGTTGCCTTAGATGAAACAGCATCAACGATACGCCACCATGTAACGTGTATTGGTGTACATTGGCGATGATCAACCCGGTTACGTGATGATCCCCTGGTAGAATAACAGGATGCTTGCTAGTATATGGAATATTGGCATTTTGCAATCTACCACCGACTCGAATAAGATTTGTTACGTCTAAAAATGGATGCATTGATGCAATTTTACTCTAAGACGATACGCTTCGACCAGCTTTTAATTGTTGGATCTCCTCTCGAAATGCATGATTTTGAGCTTGCTTATATAATGCAATTCCTGCCAGTTTCAATTCGCTATAGTAATTGCTGAAACGTTAGCTGCGTGTTTGATTCTGATCTTCGACTGCAACTTATGAATGAATCTAAAAATATAAACAAAAACTATTAATAATTTTCGCCACGATGAGTACTTCAGAATGACTTCAGTCAAATAGGTATCATGAATTGCTGCTTGCGTAGCGCATGTGAATAACTGCTTCGATCTTTCTTCAACGGGCAATTCGTTTGATTGATATGTGGCTGTTAGGTTTCGCCAGGTATCAGCATCAGATTTCAGAAATTCTGGACTATTCCACCAAATGTTATGGTCTTTAAGATCCGATGGATGAACCCCTCGAGAAGCGTGGTCTGCTGGATTTTCTTTAGAACTGACATGTCTCCATTGACATTGTGGCAATATAGTGTGGATTTGAGCAGTTCGGTTGCCTATGAAAGTTTTCCATTTTCGTGGTGAACTCCCTATCCATTGCAATACAGTAGTCGAATCGGTCCATGCAAATATTTCAACTTCCGGTATGTTCATCGATGTGATAACGGATTTGATGAGTTTTATTAATAGGAACGCTCCACACAGTTCTAGCCTCGGTATGGAAAGTTGTTTTATGGGAGCAACCTTGGTTTTTGCAGCAACCAGACGCGTAATACAATTCCCCGTTTCATATTTCGATCTGACATATACTGCGGCAGCATAAGCCCGTTCGGACGCATCACTGAATCCATGGATCTGAATTTCTCGATTGTGGACAATTGTTAATCAGGGTATCTTGATGGTTGTAAAATGGCTAAACGAATTTTTTATGTTTTCCCATTTAGCTGCGATAAATGGTGGTAATCGGTCATCCCAGTTTAGTGTTAATAACCATAAACTTTGAAATATTACCTTTATGGTTATTATTGAAGGTGCCAACAATCCGAGAGGATCGAACAGTTTCGAAGATTAGGACAACAGTTCTCGCTTCGTTGGTGTGAAAGTATATGGTAAGTCGACGCTAAAAAAGAAGCAATCTTCCATCGGATTCCACTGTAATCCTAACTCCCTGGTGCATCGCGGTTCCTCAAGATTCAATGGACTACTTTCCTGGTATTCAGAGGGTATTCCTTGTAAAAATTCAATAGAGTTTGATTTCCACTTTCTAAGATTGAAGCAGCCCATCTTCAGTAACTTAATTAGTTGGTCTCGACATTCAATTGCTTTGGATATTTCGTCAGCTCCGGACATAACGTCATCTTCATAAAAATCGTTGGTTATTACAGCTGCAGCTAGAGGATATTCATCTTGGTGATCAATGGCTACTTGATTCAGAGATCTTATTGCTTGGTAAGGCGATGACGCCAAACCATAAGTTACGGTTTGTAATCGATAGTGCGTAAGAGGTTCCACCTTAGACCTCCGCCACACTATCCGTTGGTAGTCTTGATCGGCAGGTTCCACAAGAATTTGCCTATACACCTTTTCGATGTCAGAAGCAAATGCAATCTTATGTTTGCGAAAATTGATGACTGTAGAGAACAGTGTGATGACTGTAGGATGATATCAATACGTGAAGGTTGCGTGAAATCAGGATCTGCCAACGGCAGGTGCTTGATGTGCTGATAATCCTTTTCATTGTTTGAGTATTCTGGTGTGTATGCTATTAAATTTTTAAGTACTAATGCCTGGCATTCGAGAGTTTTGTCACAGTTTAGCCTAGATTTGATGTGTAACTGTACACTGCCTCTGGTATATCCAGCTCCAGCTCCTGCAAGATCGATTATAGGTATTCTTGCGTGATTCCGTAGTATTTGGAGTTTCTGTGCTAAACTGTTAGTTATTAGAGTAACTTGCGAGCCCGAATCGAGTAGAGCTCGGCATGTTTGAGAAACTCCAAGCTTGTCCTTCACTAAAACTATTGCTGTTGGTAACAATGATGTTCGATTGTTTACTAAGTTCCTTGGTGAATTGGTTGACTGAGTGACCAGGGAACTAGATGCTGTTGCTTGGTTTTCTTGGAGTGGATTGCTTGGTTGACATGTTGATGTACTGCTTGTTGACTGGAGACCAGTGTTGATTGGGTTAGAACACGGTGAAATGTTGATTGATGATGTGGTTGGTAACTCTTGGTTTCTTTGGTCATGATTGTGTGATTGGATTTAGCACAAGTTATGCAACATGAAGTTGATTGATTAGTCTTATCTAATTGTTGAGCGGTGATTGCGTTTATATGTAGAAGCGTGTGATGTTTCAAGGAACATTTGTGACATCGTTGTGGCGAAAAGCATTTGTTGGATGAGTGTGCCTTACCAAGGCAATTAAAGCATAGCATGTTCTCTGCTGTAAAATCTCGTCTTGACGAGACTTCCATGGCTTGAAATGATGGACATTTGAATAATTTGTGGTTGCTTCCGCATTTGACACATATAACTTTGACGTCAGCTGACACTGTATGAGTTTAAACTCTAGACGAAACCCGGGGAGATTCAGTACGCGTACAAGGCATTTGCGACATCTCCAAAGAATCGCATCGGGTGCTAAGGAATCTCAGGAAATCATCTTCGGTTGGGAAATCTTTTTCGATTACGTGCTCGGCCCACATTCTTCGTGTTTCGGAATTGGTCTTTTGCAGTAAGATAAAAATAATTAATGAATCGCGGTTCTTTGTGTTCTCATCCAATGCTGTTAATCCCCTTAGGATTTCATCGGAGGTATCACAGAGCCTTCTTAATTGGTCCACTGAACATTTCGTTACTGCGGGTTGTTCTGTTAGTGTTTGGAAAAATGCGTTAGCAATATGTCCCTTCTTCTCAAACCGTTTACGGAGTTTAGGCCACGCCTGTTCATACGTAGCGTCAGTTATCGGAATATGCTCGATTGTTTTAGCAGCACGATCTGTTGTATTGAAATTTGGTTGCCTTACTCAACCTTGGATTAGTATGAATTTGCCCCATAAATAAATTATTAAAATTCGCCCATTCTTGATAATCACCATGAAATACTGGTATATTCGCTCGCGGCAGTTTAGCTTCAGACTTACTCTGCTGAATGTGGGAAAACTCAGATAAAAATGTTTTCTGGTGTGCTACGAACTCTCCTAGGGTATCATTAAGTTTTGAGTCGTCATGATGATCATTACCCGTCTTTGTAGATGGAGTATGTTTTCGTATAAACGCTTTAAATGTTGCCTTTGCCGCGTAATATGGCGTCTCAGCTGCAGTATATTCACTATCTTCAACTAACTCAAAGATATTTTCATCGGCTTCATTAAAGTGAATCCAACTCTCTTCAAGTCCTTCTACTTTACTCTCGACGAACTCAATGCTTGTAACGTCTGTTAAACTTTCGGCGAATTCAGCCATACCTTGCAAAATCATCAACTCACGCTTACGAATGCTGAGGTTAGTAGCTTTTCTCTGTGCCATTTTCTCGATTGTATGATCACGTTGTTTCAACTACAAGAATAAATGTTCCGACTCGTGCCAAAAAATGTGTGCGTGACAAACCAACGTTATATCAACTCTCGTTATACTACACCACACTATTCACAAGTAACTACACACGTACTAAAATGTAAATATATGTCGTCCAATGACCAATCTAGAATGTTTACTGTACCGTTCTAATTAACTTCAAGTTCACAAAATTTACGGTTAACCTTGCACTAGTTCTTTTTAACAAAAAGTTTGTAATCAAATCACTAACAATTTACTTAACTTTTCTCATGCGTGCTTTCCTCGTGAGTACTACTTGTGGCAATTTCAACTAATCCGGCTCGAAGGACCATGTTCAATAGCTAAACTCGGATAAATTTGAAATTGCCCAATGACGAACAAGTAGCAAAATAAAGATCGGAAATGCGCACGCAAGGAACAATAAAGCACACGGTGATTACTTATCTTGAATTCCAATAATGTACAAATTTATTCTTGAACCATAAATATAATTTTACTTCTAATTGTTATCGCTTTGAAGCTCGCTTTCTAATTAATCAAAATGTCAATATCATCCAAATTTTGTCAACTTGGTGTTGCCTGAAAACAAAAACTTTCCAAAAACCAGTTCATGGTTGTAAGCCACTGAACAAAAGTTAAATGGATTTTCTAATGACATCTCTTATAACAAATAATAACATTAAAATTTGCTTGAAGAGACATCTAACATTGAATAGATGAATTACGCTTATCTAATACACATATTTTATAATTGAGCTACAAATGATAATTACAAAAAAAAGGTTTAAAAGTGAGATTAAGATAAATATTTTAAATAAATTAAAGTTAAATACACAATCCTAATTAATTTGTTTTGTTTTAGAGGTCGATTCTTCGACATGTGATACTCTTCTACACTTCTACGGATGATGAAAAAATAGGGCGAATGACTTGCTGAATTTTAGTTTGTCAAAAACTATGCTAAAATATCTCGTGATGTACATACAATTATTTACCCGGCAAATTATAGTGCGGACCATAAATTTATTACATATTTCAAAATTATAAATTGGTAATTTACTACATAATTGTTACATATTTGTATATAGCTATTTTGACAGCTAATAAAGTTTTGATTGAAGTGCAGTGAAAATAAAGTGGTCAAATAATATTATAATTACTCTACAAATTAAATAAAGTATAGTGCAAATTCATGGAACTATTGATTTGAGATAATTAAGGATGTAAAACAGGTGTATAATTTACAAATTAGCTAAATCTGATCAGCTGATATCACCAAATACAACAATTTAACTTATAGTACAATTGTGTTAGTGTTCCAAAAAGAAATTTAAGATATACAATAAAAATTAATTAATTACTAATAGTAAATGAAACGAAATTGTTTTAATTTAAATTAAATAGTTTTGTGATGATGGTCAGTATTGCGTTGTGTTGCTTTGGAACAGATGCTCTCCCGAACAATTCTCGGTATTCCATGAAGGAACGTGATGGATCATCATAATATCAACAGCTATTATTTTGTTGTTTTTTTTGCTGTTATTATTATTATTAGTATTATTATTACTATCTTTATTTCAATAAAATAAATACAAAATTAAAATCTAGTTGAAACAACATTATAAAATATGAAATAAAGTACAGCTCCTATAGACATTATGTCTGTAGTGGAGCAATTTAAAACAAATTTTAATTAAAATTTATATAATATTCTTTGTTTACATAATTAACAATAATCTTCAACAAAATACAAGCTCAGTTATTAAAATAGATATATTTAACTACACGACGGCACATTAGAACATAATGTAATTTAACATTTATACTAAAAATATTGCTCGATATCATCGATGTCAAGTAACCAAGTCCGAATTTCCCTGTTAAATTTATGCTTCTGCGCAGATGGAAGCATTTTCACATTTTTAGGTAAAAGATGGAACCAAAAAGGCGCCATATATAAATAAAATCTTCTAAACCTTTCACTATTACAACGAAGACCGACAAAATTGTTTGGATTTCTCATATTATACACGTGGTATATTCGACTAAGATAACTATTGCTACGAACAAAAAACATTTTCAATACTTTAAAAACATACAAATACCTTAGAGGCAACAAGTTTAACTCGCGAAAAAGCGGAATAGTGGGTGTATTCCTTGGACAAGCATAAATTAATTTGATAATTCTTTTTTGCGCTACAAAAAGATCTGCAATATTAGCAAAGTAAATTCCACCCCAACTAGTTATACCATACATTAAGATAGATTCAACAAGAGCATGATATAACCTTCTTAAAATAAAAGAAGGGCACAAAGGTCGAAGATTATAAAATTTATGCACTGCAGTAATAACAATTTTCCTAATATTAGTTAGGTGGGAGGTCCAATTTAGCTGCGAGTCAATTGTTACACCTAAGTATTTAAACTCATTTATGCAGGGCAAATCAAAACATTGCCCAAAACATGGATTCTTATCACACGGGTATACGTGTTACTTGAAAAAGTTTTGATCAACTGTTATGTCGGGCTGTCTAAAATGCATAATTCTAGATTTTTCACTAGCAACAAGTCGGTGATAAAAAAACCATTTACTTAGAGTGCATAAATCAATATTGATAAACCGTTGAATATCAACGTAATCATTAGACGCATATGTCAAAGCCAAATCATCTGCAAACGCTGTAGCACACCCTCTAAGATTAATTTCAAAGATAGAATTGAAATAAATTAAAAACAAAAAGGGTCCAAAAAACTGAGCCCTGAGGAACACCACATTTTAGAAGACCTGGAGGACTATTAACGTTATTAATTTTTACAATTTGACTACGCTTACGAAGGTAACTTGTAAACCAATCTAATATTTTGCCTCTAACACCAATACTTGACAATTTCATTATGAGTATGTCATGGTTAACAGTATCAAATGCTTTTGAAATGTCCAAAAATACTGCTGAGCATTTCTGAGAGTTGTTAATTGCTAAAAAAATATTGCTCAGAAAATTTAAAAGAGCTTCTTCCGTAGATTTTCCTTCTATGAATCCAAATTGGTGATCACTAAAAAATTTTAATTTACCAAGGTAAGAGACTAATCGTCGTTTAATTAATTTCTCAAATAATTTGGAAAAAGTACTCAATAGTGATATCGGTCGGTAATTGTTTAATTGCAGAGCATCACCCTTTTTAAAAACTGGAATAACAACAGCTATTTTTAAGGCGTCTGGAAAAATTCCGCTCTTTAGACTTAAATTAAATAAAAATTTTAATACATCAACCAAATACCAGGCACAATTTTTAACAATGATATTATCTACTCCATCAAATCCTTTAGAATGTTTGTTTTTTAACTTCTGAATTTCAGAAATAATCTCCAAGGAATTAATTTCATCGAAATAACAAGAAGTACAGTAACTATCACGGTTTCCAAAAATAAATTGTTTTTGCTCTCCACTGTTAGTACTATTAGGAAAAATATTGGAAGTCATATCGGATGAAACAGTTATAAAAAATTTATTAAATTCATTACATATATTCTGATCATCAGTAAGAAGAACATTTGATTGATATTCATAAATTTGTGTTATTTGGTTTTCGTTTTGGGACGTATTTCTACCCAAAATATCATCAATTTCCTTCTACATAAGCTTAGGATTATTCCCTATTAAACCAAATTTATCTTTGTAATATATTCTTTTGACCCGTTTAACAGTCATATTTACATGCTTAGAGAGTTTTCTTACATAATTTTCTAACCGAGTGTTATTTGGATACCTTCTTAATTTTTTAGAAATTTTTTTATATATATTATATATATTATATATAATAGTTTGTAATTAAATAAATTTGCACACACCATTAATTTTTTAATTATTATAATCTATTTAATTTATTTTTATTTTTACAAATTTTATTTTATTTATTTAATATAGTTGGTCATATTTTCATTATTATTTTTCACCACCATCTAGTGAAATTTTAATTACCGCGCGAGGTGGATGACATGTCGCAGCGATAAGATTTTAGAGCCGACTCATTACTTATTTTAATTTTATTTATTTTGTGTTGTTGCTCTGTTGGAGCACTTAAGATTAATAAGTGCATTCGTTTGTGTAAAATGAGGTCCGACGTGCGAATTAACTTTGGTGATAAGTGAATGCAGAAAACCTAAATATAAATTAATGAGCCACCAGAGAGTAAACTACACTGTGTAGATTACACCGCCTAATTTACACTGTGCAATTTACACAGTTGTTTACATGGAAAACGTGTAATTTACAAAAGACAATTTTATCCATTATTTTCGTATAGAATATAAAAAATCGAGATTTAATTTTTTAACAACGCCATCAAATATATTAACTTCCCCAGATTTCAAAAAAATAATCACAGTAAGCTATCTAGGTTTTTTTTTAATGGGTACGAAGCTTTATTTTCGGAACATAGGTCTCGAATTTTCAATTTTTTCAATCGTTAATAAAATATATTTAAATGAATTGAGAATTTGTATAAAGAGAAAAAGCGACAGGTTATTAGACATAACTTTTAAACGTAGAAATATGTGTATGGTTTGTGCCCCTAAATCTTTTTGATTTGAAATGGTTTATAAGCAAGAAAAAGTGTTTTATACAAAGCTCAAACTATCGAATGAGGTTTACAACGAATAAAATGTCTAGCAGTATTGTAAATAACTTTTGAATTAGTTACTTATTGAGGGCACTCAACACGTTCAGTTCTCTACGATTTTCATTTCACGCGTTGGACGTATCGTTACTTAAACACTGTTTTGTTATTGGGGCATAAAAACTAAAATATTTTGTAACTTTGTTAGTAACTACGTTGGAACGTTCTTTACATATTGTACTTAACGCTTCGTTCTAAAAATCGATGAAAAATTGCCATAACTGTGTTCTTTGTCAAATCCAATATATACTTAATAAATCTCTGACCCTGAAAAGAATTTCCTTTCTTAATAATCGCTTAACTGATTTCTGCTTAACGCCTTTGATTTTGCCCTTTCATATTG